>APFE030632186.1:427740-493597 GCA_000404065.3 Pinus taeda | reverse complement strand
ATGTT
This sequence comes from Pinus taeda, assembly GCA_000404065.3. NCBI lineage: Eukaryota > Viridiplantae > Streptophyta > Pinopsida > Pinales > Pinaceae > Pinus > Pinus taeda. The sequence goes on along the minus strand of APFE030632186.1, from coordinate 493,592 downwards.
TGGTGATAGCAAGGCTCCTAGAGCCAAGATTTGGATCCAAGAGAGTCAGGATATCCTCTGAGCTCTCAAGGATAACATGGCTATAGCACAGAACCAGCAGAAGCTATATGCCGACAGGGGTTGGGTGCAGAGGCAGTTTGAGGTAGGGGACATGGTTTACCTACGATTACAGCCATACTGACAGTCGTCACTGAAGCAGAAGGGGGCTGAGAAGCTCAAGCCTCGCTTTTATGGGCCATACAGGGTGATACGCAAGATTGGACAGGTTGCATATGAGTTGGAGCTGCCTTAAGGCAGCGAGATTCATAACGTTTTTCATGTATCATGCCTGAAGAACGCATTGGGGCAGCAGGTGACAGTGACAGATGAGCTACCACCCATGGATGATGAGGGGCACTTGGTGTTGTAGCCGGAGGCTATTATTGGTACCAGGGAGAGGCAGCTGCGGAGCAGGACGGTCCGGGAATTCTTGATGAGGTGGAAGAATTCGCTGGATGAGGATGCCACTTGGGAGAGTGAGAAGATCTTGTAGCATCCATCACTTCAATTGCTTGAGGACAAGCAACATTTTGCAGGGGGAGACTGTAATATTCCTAATTAGCCATGGCTAATTGGAATATTCGATTTTGTCCGATTTTTGCCTTCCATAGTCACTTGTAAATAAAAAAAATGAGGACATGGACATAACTCACTTTTAGAATAAAAAGTCACTTCCTAGTAGCACAACGTTGTGACTTAAAGGGGAACCAAGGGGGCTAAAAGGGGACGCAAAAATGGGGCCCACACAGACACATGGGGGGACTGCACAGAAGGGAAGGAACACATGGCAAGAAGGGATCACGCAAGGGAAGGTGAGCCTAGGGATTGTGAGAGGTGGAGGCTATAAGATAGAGAGGAACCCCCTCATTTTGGATCATTCAGTTATGTGCATTTTGAGCTGGTCGTTTCGACTTCTGAGCACGCTGGCTATTTAGCTAGTCTGCAACGCTATTTAGTGCATTGAGTGTCTCCGTTCGGAGATCTCACCCTTAGCCCTGGGGGATTTCGAGTGCCTGCTCGGGCAAGATATTTCCGTCGGTATTTCAGCAATAGTTTTATCAGCGTTTCAGCAGTAGTTTCATCAGCGTTTTGGAGGACTGCGCAGCACTTGGAGAGGGACGCAGTGCTTTTTGGTTGTAGTGCTGGACTGGGGTTTGCAGGTGGATTTATGCTGGGTGATTGAGCAGGGGTCCAGCTCTTGTCTCATTGGAGGATTTTTGGCAATGTTTCAGGTAGAGTTTAGAGTGGTTTTCTTCAGTGACAGCGCAGGGCATTGAGGAACTGCACAGAACCCCAAGGGGGTGTTTTTCGGGGGTTGGCCATTCGAGGAAAGCTTTCTGGGTTTTCCTGGGTTTCTTGAGTAGAGCCCGAATCCAGAGTTTCAATTTTTTCCGAGGAGGGGAGAAGCCCCAAATCACCATTTGTTTCCTAGCAGCAGCAACAGCACAACAACGACGTCCACATAGAGAGGCCATTCTTGTCATTCTGAGAGTATTTCTTCACTTGCCTTGTGCAAGTCGAGGTGCCATCTGTCTGATCACCTCTTGTACTCATTTGATTCCTTAGTATAATAAAATGGCTTAGCATTTTCTCACTGTATTTCTTGTGTATCTGCTTATATTCCTGGTTTACATTATTACACGTTATTCCATTGTTATTTTGTCACTTCTGGGTTATTATATCATTTGCACATATTTGGTTGGAATTTTTGCTGTGGTTTGAGGAATATTCCGGGTTAGGAATATTACAGAAAGATAGCACCTCAACTTGCACAAGGCAAGTGAAGAGATACACCCAGAATAGCAATGAAATGGCCTCTCTCTGGACTGTGTCCACGCTGCTGGAGATCTGCCGTGCTGCTGCTGCTACTGGAAATCAAATGAGGATTTGGGGCTGATCCCCTCCTCAGAAAATGCTGAAACTCTAGAATCGAACTCTACTCGAGAAACCCAGAAAAACCCACAAAGCATTTCTGAAATGACCGAACCCTGAAAATCGCCCCCTTGGGGTTTTGCGCAGTCCCTCAGTGCTCTGCGCTGCCACTAAATGAAGCTCTCCAGTAATCTGCCTGAAACCTCTGCCAAAACCCTCCAATATGCAAGGGCTGATCCCCTGCTCAATCTCCCAGCACAAATCCTACGACAAACCCTCAATCCAGAACTCCTGCCAAAAAGAACTGCGTCATCCTTCACAGTGTTGCGCAGTCCTCCAAGATGCTCACTCCTCTTGCCAAAATGTTGATGAAACTACTACAAAAATGCTGATGGAAATACCTTGTTCGAGCAGGCACTCGAAATCCCCCGGGGCTAAGGGTGAGATCTTCAAACGGAGACACTTAATGCACTAAACAGTGCTGCAGACTAGCTAAACAGCCAGCGTGCTCTAAGTCGAAGCGACTAGCTCAAATGCACATAATTGAATGCCAAAATGAGGAAGCTCTTCTTTCCTTTATAGCCTTTGCCTCTCTCAATCCCAAGGCCCACCTTCTCCAGCGTAATCCCTCTCTTGCCACGTGTTTCTTCCCTTCTGCGCAGTCCCTCCAAGTGTCTGTGTGGGCTCCATCTTTGCGTCCCCCTTTGGCCCCCTTGGCTCCGCTTTAAGTCACAACGTTGTGCTACTAGGAAGTGACTTTTATTCTAAAGGTGAGCATGTCCCCTTTCCCTAACCGTTTTATTCATAAATAACTATAGAAGGAAAAAATAAGCAAAATCGAATATTCCAATTAGCCATGGCTAATTAGGAATATTACAACCTCCTAAACCCCAACAACCAGAAGGTGAGAGCTCCTAGGCTTTGCGCAATTCCGACACCAGCAACTCGGCCTCCTTAGCCAACTGCTTCAGCCTTCCTAGCTTCTGTGTGGCTTTGCGTGAGTCTCCCTTTGCCTCCTTTAGCCTCTACGTTGCCTCTTCCTGGCTCCCCCTTGATGACGCAGGCACTGTGTCACCCTTCACTTGTTGCTGCTCTGCTAGAAACAACTTGTGTCACTAAGGACAGTGGTTTTTTGCTACTATTGCTCCGCTTCGCTGATGTCTTCTGTTCTTCTGTGATCTGCAACCACCCTCTGATACCATGTTGGAATTTCTAAGTCTGACACGTTAGAAACCCTTCATGCACTTTTACTAATTTATTCCTACCTACTTGTTCTGTTACTTAACAAGTTATTTATAGTGTAAATACTGAAACTAAACACTAGTGCATGCTCAACATATTACAGATAATCAACTGAAGGAAACAGAAACAAGCATACAAAATGACATCGTTATTTTTCGACCAATGTCCTCGGAAAAACCAATGCGGGAAAATTGGTGCAGCTATCTGAGGGTTTTCTTATTAAGCAATTCCAGAGTACAATCTGGGTGCCAAATCCATCTTACCCAATAGAGAATGCCCTTGGCAATAATACCTCTTAGTCAAAGACAAATGTCCTAGCTGAAACCCTGGATAAACCCTCCGGCAGCTCCTCAGCTCCAATCTGCCTCAGAAACCCCAACGTTTGCCTTTCTGGACTGTTTCAGCCTCTTTCTGCCCAGCGCTGGCCCTGCATCACCCTGAATGGGCCTACGTTAGCCTCAAGAGGCCTTGCATCAACCTTCTGGCCCTCTACGTCAGCTACGCTGGCCTCTCTGAAGCACTGCGCAACTCCTGGTTGCCTCTGCGTGAGCCTTGGGTGCTACTGCATCGCTTTCTTTGGCTCCTGCGCTTGTCTCCCGACACTATCTTTTCCTCTTTGTCTCTCTGTACTCACTGCCCCTCAACTGCTATTCCGATCATTGATTCTATCTCTCTTAGCGAACCCTACTCTAGAGAATAGAATCAATGATCATTTGGTGTATTCTCCAAGTGACCCTCAAGCCTCCTTTTATACTTTTCTCGTTGACAAATCAACGGCCGAGATTAAGTCCTTAATCGACGGCTAAGATTAGATCTGGCTTGATCCATGTCTTTTGGACCATTCTAACATAGTTTTATATTAATTCACATTAATATTTTAATTTCCCTAAGTTTAGACTTAGGGACTCCATTAAAAATATTAATTATTTTAATATCTCCATAACTATTTAGAATTCGCCCAAACCCTTTCTAGGTATTGGAGATCTCATGTGCCCTAACCTCTCCACCAAATTTCATGGCTAAAGCACATTTGATGCTACCCCAAATCAATAGGAAAACGCCAAGAGGATGATCTTGGGTGGAGTCATGTAATATCCTTAACCCAGAATATTCGTTAAACCCCAGCAGAATCTCGACGAGAAAAACGTACAAGTAGTATAGTAGCCGAGAAAATCACAAAGATGCAATAACAATAGTGTATATATGAAATATAAACAAATACTTAAGAAATGCAACGAGAATTGCTTAGCCATTTTATTATACTGAGTAGAAAAATGAGTACAAGAGGTGATCAGGTAGATGGCACCTCAACTTGCACAAGGCAAGTGAAGAAATACACTTAGAACAACAAAGGAATGGCTTCTCTCTGAACTGTGTCCTGGTTGTTGGAAAACAGCTGCTGCTGCTGCTGAAAATCAAATGAGGGTTTGGGGTTGTTCCCCTTCTCAGAAAAAGCAGAAACTTTGGAATCAGACTCTACTCAAGAAACCCATAAAAACCCAGAAGGCTTTTATGAAATGGCCGACCTTCGAAAATCACCCCCTTGGGGATCTGCGCAGTCCCTCAATGCTCTGCGCTGCCACTGAAGAAACCCCTCTAGAACTCTGCCTGAAACGCTGCCAAAAATCCTCCGATATGCAAGGGTTGGTCCCCTGCTCAATCATCCAGCATAAATCCTCTTGCAAAACCCCAATCCAAAACTCCTGCCAAAAAGAACTGCGTCATCCCTCTCAGTGTTGCGCAGTCATCCCAAGATGCGCAATCCTCCTGCCCAAAATGCTGCTGAAACTACTGCAAAAATATTGATGGAAATACCTTGCCCGAGCAGGCACTCGAAATCCCCCGGGGCTAAGGGTGAGATCTCTGAACGGAGACACTCAATGCACTAAACAGTGCTGCAGACTAGCTAAACAACCAGCGTGCTCTAAGTCGAAATGACTAGCTCACAATGCACATAATCGAATGATCAAAATGAGGGGGCTTCTCTCTCCTTTATAACCTTTGCCTCTCTCAATCCCAAGGCTCACCTCCTCCAACGTAATCCCTCACTTGCCACGTGTTTTTTCCCTTCTGCGCAATCCCTCCAAGTGTCTGCGTGGGCTCCATCTCTGCGTCCCCCTTTGGCTCCTTTGGCTCCCCTTTAAGTCACAACATTGTGCTACTAGGAGTGACTTTTATTCTAAAAGTGAGTTATGTCCCCTTTTCTCACCTTTTTATTTATAAATAACTATAGAAGGCAAAAATTAAGCAAAATCGAATATTCCAATTAGCCATGGCTAATTAGGAATATTACAGTCTCCCCCTGCAAAATGTTGCTTGTCCTCTAGCAACTGAAGTGATGGATGCTGCAAGATTTTCTCTCTCCCAAGTGGCATCCTCATCCGGCAAATTCTTCCACCTCACTAAGAATTCCCGGACCATCCTGCTCCGCAACTGCCTCTCCCTGGTGTCAATAATAGCCTCTGGCTGCAACACCAAATGCCCCTCATCATCCATGGGTGGTAGTTCATCTGTCACTGTCACCTGCTGCCCCAATGCCATCTTCAGGCATGATACATGAAAAACGTTATGAATCTTGCTGCCTTGGGGTAGCTCCAACTCATATGCAACCTGTCCAATCCTGTGTATCACCTTGTATGGCCCATAAAAGCAGGGTTTGAGCTTCTCAACCCCCTTCTGCTTCAGTGTCGACTGTCGGTATGGCTGTAATCGTAGGTAGACCATGTCCCTTACCTCAAACTGTCTCTCCACCCGACCGCTGTCGGCGTACAACTTCTGCTGGTTCTGTGCTATAGCCATGGTATACTTAAGAGCTCGGAGGATATCCTGACTCTTTTGGATCCAAATCTTGGCTCTAGGAGCCTTGCTATCACCAAACATCACATCAGCAAAAGATAAAGGATGATACCCATATAAGGCATAGAATGGTGACATACCAATGCACATGTTATGTGTAGTGTTGTAGCAGTATTCCCCCAGATGTAGCCACTTCAGCCACGCTCGCTGCTGCCCACTGACATAGTTACGCAAGTAGCCCTCCAGCCACTTGTTAACTATATGTGTCTGCCCTTCCGCCTATGGGTGATAACTGGTATTCGGTGTCAACTCCGTCCCCACCAACCGAAAAAGCTCCTGGCAAAACCCGCCTATGAAACGGCTGTCCCTGTCATTGACGATGGTCATAGGAAGACCATGTAGCGAAGATCTCTTTGAAGAAAAGCTCGGCCACCTGTGCTGCTGTATAGTGTGCGGATATGGCAAAGAAATGTGCGTACTTTGTCAATTGATCAACGACGACAAAGATACAATCCTTGCCTTGTACCATGGGCAACCCTGTGATGAAATCCATCGAAATACTCTCTTATTTTCCCTCCAGAATGGGAAGTGGCTACAATAATCCTGTGAGATGGCTCATTTCTCCCTTGTTCCTCTGGCAAACATCGCACTCCCGGATATGCTGGAGTACGTCCTCCTTGAGGCCCTTCCATGAGAACCTCTCTCTAATGGCCCTGTAGGTTTTGGTAAACCCTTGATGGCCTGCCAACAGTGAATCATGTGATGCCTGTAGTATCTTCTTCTTGAGCTGAGACCCCTCAGTCAAGAAGATCCGGTCCCTGTAATAGATGATCTCATCGATCACCTTGTACATGTCATCTGCCACCTGCCCCTCCAGAACCTCACATGCAAACCTGCCCTTGGAGTACTCTACTAAGAGTCGAGCCCTCCAATCTGTATCCAAGCTCATAAAAGACAATGTGGCTGGTTTGCATGAAAGAGCATCTGCTACCACGTTGTTCTTACCCTTGACATACTCAATGTCAAAGTCATATGCTTTGATCTTGCTGATCCACTTTTGCTACCTCTCCAGTAGCTGTTTTTGCTCCAAAAAGAATATGAGGCTGTTGTGATCAGTCCTCACCCTAAACCTGTTACCCTCTAAATACTGCCGGAACTTGGCCAATGCATGCATGATGGCCAGCATCTCCTTGTCGTATATAGAATACAACCTCTCGTGCGGAAGGAGCTTCCGACTCTCATAGGCTATAGGGTGACCTCCCTGCATCAATACTGCACCAATCCCCTCTCCCGACGCGTCACACTCCAAAACAAATGACTGCGTGAAATCTGGTAATGTAAGCACTGGGCAGCTGCTCATAACCTCCTTGAGCTTGTCAAAGGCTCGCTGCGCTGTATCACACCAACTGAAAGCCCCCTTCCTCGTCAAATCTGTCAGGGGTGCAACAAGCTGTGAGAAACTCTTTACGAACTTCCGTAAGTACAAATGCCAATGAACCCCCGAAGTTCTGTCACGTTTCTCGGCTCTAGCCACTCTCTAATGGCCTTGATCTTCTCCTCACGGACTCTCATCCCGTCCACCCCTATGATGTGCCCCAAATACAACATCTCTGTCAACCCAAACTCACACTTGGAGAGTTTGCCATAAAACTGCTGCTCCTGCAAGGTACGCAGCACTGTCTCGATGTGCTGGAGATGCTCCTCCCAAGTCCTGCTGTAAATGAGAATGTCATCAAAGAATACCAACACAAACTTCCTCAAGTGACTGCGGAAGATGTGATTCATGCAGGACTGAAATGTGGCGGGGGCATTGGTTAGCCCAAAGGGCATCACCAAGAACTCAAAGTGCCCATAGTGACACCTGAAGGTTACTTGGGAATGCCCTGCTCCCTCACGCGAATTTGATAGTACCTAGATCTCAAATCAATCTTTGAGAAGAACCGTGCTCCTCTCAACTCATCCATCAACTCGTCGATCCTGGGTATGGGGTACCTGTTTTTCAGAGTCTTCTTGTTCAGGGCCCTGTAGTCAATGCACATTCTCAATGTGCCGTCCTTCTTCTTCACCAACACCACGGAAGAAGCGAAAGGACTCGTGCTCGGCCGGATATGCCCAAGAGCCAGCAACTCCTGGATAGCCTGCTCAATCTCATCCCGATAGGCCTTGGGGTGCCTAGAGGGGGTGGTAATCACTGCCTGAATACCCTGCTCAAGCTCAATGGTGTGCTCAAACCCCCGGTCCGGTGGCTGTCCTGGTGGAATCTCCCCAAACACTATGGCATACCGTTCAAGGATGGACTGTATCTCTGGATGTACCGTCTATCCTGTTGTCCCTGCCTCTGATGCATGCAGCTCCACTGCCCACTCTATGTCTCCCTTCCGAAAGACTGCCTCCATTTGAGGAGCCGAAATAGTCTGAGGTGGATATGTGTGCTGTCCCCGTATCTTCTCATGCCTCCCTGTCTTCTCATCATCCCATTCCATCTCTAGGGTCTTCCAATCTGTCATGACCTTCTCTAGAGTGATAAGCCACTGAACACCCAGTAGCACATTGGTGTCCGGAATATTGACCACGAAAAAGTGGTCAGTCAGTGTGTAGGTGCCCATCGTCACTGATAGCTCTGGAACATAACGAGCACACATCATGGTCTGATCTCTTGGAACCAAAACCGAAAACCCATCGAAGCTCTCTATCTGTATACCTCTCTGCTCAACCATCTGTGCATCGATGAAATTGTGGGTCGCCCCACTATAAACCAAAACTGATACTCGCTGGCCACGTACTGTCCCCCGTACACATAGCGTCAGATACTTGGGAACTCCTCGCAATGCTGCAAGGGCCCCTCCAGTAGATGCAAAAGATGCACCACTTGTTGCTGGCAGTGGAGGTGGCAAAGGTCCTTGCATGGCATGACTATCTCCTGCCTCCACATCATCCTCATCATCCTCTTCCCCACTGCTCTCAGAGAAGACCTCAATAAAATGTGCTTTTCCAGCAGCACATCTATGTCCTGGTGCCCACGGCTCCTGACAAGTGAAGCACAACCGTTTCTTCTTCAGCTCCCTCCTGGCATCATCGTCAATCTGTGCTCGTCTTGGATTCCCCTTTGGAGGTGGAATCCTCACATCCTTCCCCTTAGACTAGAAAGTCTGTCTCTGGGGGTAAGGTGTCCGGGTCCTGGGTAAGACATTCTGTAAGTCTCGGGTCCTAGTAATGGCGTCTTGGAGTGTGGCTGGTCTAGTGGGTCGGACTAAACCCCGAAGTGGCTCTGCTAACCCCTCCACATACATATAGATCCTTCGTGCCGTGGATAGATCTGGCACCATCACTGAGACCCTCAAGAAATCTGCCATGTAGGTCTCTGGGCTCCCTGTCTGTTTGAGCCTTGTTAGCTCAACAAAACGCTGCTCTGGATCCCTCCGGTCAAACCGCTCCATCAATCTCTTGGTGAACTCAGCATATGTCGTCACTGTGGAGTGTTCGAGTGTAACCATCCCATGAAACCACCAATCCTGAGCCTCACGATCCAAATGCAATGTTGCCACCTTAATGGCCTCAGTCTTCGACATCTGATTAAGTTGGAAATAAATGTCCAGCTTTTCCACCCAAGACTTTGCCGAACTGTTTGATGAACCATCAAACGTAAGCAAGTGGAATCTACTCGCTGCACAGTGGGTGTCACCATCATGGTAATGCCGGTTCCCTCTATGATGGTCGCGGGGTCGACTCTCTCGCTGGAGCTAAACAAAGTCTCTGAATGAAAGAGCATCCATGAACTCCTGTCCATAGGCCTGGTACTTTGCAAAATAATCGCCCATATGATCGGGCTCTGCCTCCTGCTGGGCTCCAACCCCCGTGTCTGCTCCTAAGAATGTGGGCATGGTAGAGCGTGTAGGGGCGTGCAAGGCCACCTGCTGTGCAGTATCACGCTGCTCTGGCAAATGATGGGATGCACCCGATCCCTCACCAATCACAAAAACCTGTGGGCTCTCATGCTGTCTGGCCTCTACTGCTGTGAATCTCTGCCCCATCACCTCAATCTGCCTCGACAGATCCTGCACTGATTTGAAGAGCATATCCGCAAATCTCTTCCTGTCCTCGTCTGCCATCGAATCCTTCTGCTCTGCGTCCACGACAGGCTCCTCCTGTTCTGCATCCACCACCAGAACACAGTCTCCCTCTCCGTAGGTATTCTCTAACCTACGCTCAATGTCTCTGTATCTCCTACCTTTGTAACAGATGTAGGGTTTTTCCCCCGGTGTCATAGATTGCTAGCTCCACAGGTTGAGCCAGATCTATGCTTTGATACCACTGTAATATCCCTAACCCGAAATATTCCTTAAACCCCAGCAAAATCTCAACCAGAAAAATGTACAAGTGGTATAGTAGCCGAGAAAATCATAGAGATGCAATAACAATAGTGCAACAACAATAGTGTATATATGAAATATAAACAAATACTCAAGAATTGCTAAGCCATTTTACTATATTGAGTAGAAAAATGAGTACAAGAGGTGATCAGGTAGATGGCACCTCAACTTGCACAAGGCAAGTGAAGGAATACCCTCAGAACAGCAAAGGAATGGCTTCTCTCTGAACTGCGTCCCAGCTGTTGGAAAACTGCCATGCTGCTGTTGCTGCTGAAAATTAAATGAGGGTTTTATTGCTGTTCCCCTTCTCAGAAAAGGCTGAAACTCTAGAATCAGACTCTACTTAAGAAACCCAGAAAACCCAGAAGGCTTTTCTGAAATGGTCGACCTCCGAAAATCACCCCCTTGGGGATCTGTGCAGTCCATCAATGCTCTGCGCTGCCACTGAAGAAACCCCTTTAGAACTCTGCCTGAAACGCTACCAAAAATCCTCCCATATGCAAGGGCTGGTCCCCTGCTCCATCATCCAGCATAAATCCTCCTGCAAAACCCCAATCCAAAACTCCTGCCAGAAAGAATTGCGTCATCCCTCTCAGTGTTGCGTAGTCATCCCAAGATGCTCAATCCTCCTGCCCAAAATGTTGCTGAAACTATTGCAAAAATACTGATGGAAATACCTTGCCCGAGCAGGCACTCGAAGTCCCCTGGGGCTAAGGGTGAGATCTCCGAATGAAGACACTCGATGCGCTAAACAGTGCTGTAGACTAGCTAAACAGTCAACGTGCTCTAAGTCAAAATGACTAGCTCACAATGCACATAATTAAATGATCAAAATGAGGGGGCTTCTCTCTCCTTTATAGCCTTTGCCTCTCTCAATCCCAAAGCTCACCTCCTCCAACGTAATCCCTCACTTGCCACGTGTTTCTTCCCTTCTGCGCAGTCCCTCCAAGTGTCTGCGTGGGCTCCATCTCTGCGTCCCCCTTTGGCCCCCTTGGCTCCCCTTTAAGTCACAACATTGTGCTACTAGGAGTGACTTTTATTCTAAAAGTGAGTTATGTCCCCTTTTCTCACCTTTTTATTTATAAATAATTATAGAAGACAAAAATTAAGCAAAATCGAATATTCCAATTAGCCATGGCTAATTAGGAATATTACAAGTCAAGGATCACGTGGTGTGCCACGTTGCTAGCAGAGTGACTGCTAAGGAGATGTGGGATGCATTGGCCACATTATATCAGGGATCTTCTGAGCAGCAAAAGATATACTTATAGCAGAAGCTGAGATCTACTCAGATGCAGAAGGGAGAGCGTGTGGATCCATTCCTCACGAAGTTGAAGGAAACTCATGATGAGTTGTTTGTTGCCGGGCATACACCTCAGGATTCAGAGTTGGTTGGATTGACCCTCAATTTTGTCTTAGATGAGTAGCAAGTCTTTGTCCAAAGTATCCTGGGCAGAGCAACATTACTGAATTGGGATGAGATATGGGTGGCTCTAAAACAAGAGGAGTTGAGGAGAGACCTGGTCAAGGTCAAACTTGACAGAAGCAGCAGCAGCAGTGGGTCAAAGCCCAAGGAGGAGGAGGAGAATGCAACCCTTGCATCGAAGGGGCAACAAGGGCAACAGAGACGTAAGAAAGATGTCTCAAAGGTGAAGTGTTTCAGATGTGGTAAGATGGGCCACTATACATCCTAGTGTCCTTTGAAGAAAAAGGATAAGGATGAAAAGCATGATCCTAAGGTTGCAGCTGCAAAGATCGAACAGGAGGAGGAGTTCAACATGACAGCCAAGATACCTCTAGTAGGGAGGTGGGCTGATTTAGAATTGTAATTCGATAGAGCTACAAATGGGCAAGATCCTTGAGGAGTCCACCTCTTGGATCAATACCTTGCTACGAGAGCCCATGATAAGTAGCAGCGAGATGGAGGAGTTTATAGTTGGTGCCATGGAGTGTTGATGCGACATATGCAATCGTTAGCAGCACAGAGCAGAGAGGCAACAATGCGTGGAGGCACAATGCAGTGGCTTCAAAAGATAGTGTGGGACTAGCAGCAGTCATGCATTCAACACCGAGGTGTATCCACTGGATACTTGTCCTATTTTGGATTTTTTTCAGTTGCTTCCCTCAGCAACTGAGTTGCAGTGTTAGCAATGGCAGTGCTAGTAGCATAGTTGATGCAGCATTTGAGAGGGAGTTGTAGTACAGATGTAGCATTGATAGTGGTAGTGTTAAGGGAAGTAGTACAGTTACAACAATAGCGCAGTAGTTGGTGGACAGCTTATCAAACATCAACAATGCAAAGGATGATGTTTCAGAGTTAGAGCAATATGCAGCAGTAGTATATTGCTAGAACACATTCCTCGCTAAGAGAGAGCGTTGATTTGGGGTAGCATCGGATGTGCTCTAAGCCTCAAATTTTGCAGGGAAGCTTGGGTACATGCATTCCAAAGAACCCATAAATATTTTTGGGAAATTCCACCCAGAGACGATTATATTAAAATAATTAATATTTTTAATGGAATTCCTAAGTCTAAACTTAGGAAAATTAAAATATTAATGAGTATTAATCTTGTAGGTGTAACTTCTAGAAAAAGATGAAGATCAAGTGAAAATGGTTTGAGCCTTTGATTAAGAGTTAATCTAGACCATTGGTTGTCCAACAGGAAGATATAAGAAAGGGCTTGAGGGTCATTTGGAAAACACATTAAGAGAGATCAAGAAATCGATTTTCTGAAATGAGAAGTTCTCAGGAGGAAAATTCGATTGAGGAGATTTCTTGCAGCAGAGGGGCAAGGATAACTTTTGGAGAGAGTGATTTTCTCAGCCAGACAATCATTAGCAAAGAGAGGTAGAGAGTAATCTAGTAGTGGTAGTGTTGACCTAGAGGGGTTGATGTAGAGCCACGTAGAGGTAACGCAAAAGCCAGTGAGGACTCTGAAATTTGCAGAGGAATTCGAGTTTTAGAAGCCGGGAGCTGGGGTGTGATACCGGGAGGTGGAAATCGAATCTCTTGGGCAGCAAATCGACCAGCCAGAGGAGTGACGCAATCCCCAGAGAGCTTGACATTGAGCTAACGCAGACACTGTGTAGAGGCAATGTAGAGGCAGCCAAAAAAGCCGGGGGCAATCAATCTGGGGCTGGATTAGCCAGGATTTCCAATGATAGTGTGAGGTAACCTCACAATTCTTTCTGCCAGTATTTTTCTCTGTAACTAAATAACCGTGTGAGGTATTCAAAGATGTATTCAAAATTTGCTACTGCTTAATAATAATAAACCTTCAAAGTTGTTGCATCGGTTTTATTGAATTGGGTTTTTCCGGAGACATTTGTCCAAAAACAACGGTGTCCTATGTGTTTGTATTTCCTTGCTCAGTTTCTATGTTTCAAAATCATATTTAATTTGGTGTAGGCTGCTTCAGTAATTTATTTCAATATTTCAAGAAGAAATCTGAAATAAGTTTGTAATGTAATTTACGATCTAGGTGAAGTAGATTCAACTAGTTGTAGTAGGATTCTAGAGATTGTTAGATCTAGGAATTTTCACACACTGAAGTTTGCAGAATCCAGTCCTGTGACTACAATCCATTACAAAATTCAATTAATCAAAAGATTCCACAGAGGATTAGTCTAGCATGGTCAGATCCATTTTCAATTCAACAATCCTATTTATCACTCCAAGGATCATATCGTTTTGCAACAACGAAGATGACAGTTCCCCGACGAGCTGAAAAAGAGATCAAGGCCTTTCATCGGTAGGACAAAGCTTTTTTAAGAATAAGATAATGTTATGAATTCTATATATATTATATATATATATATATATATATATATAAAGTAATATAAATAATGATTAAATAACTAGTAATTAGTTAATGAAGGGGTATGTCCGTATGGACATGACCGTTAATGAAGAGGTACATGCCTAGGGTATAGAAGCAGTCCCTCATTCTCATTTGCAGGCATCTCGTATTAATTCTTCTACAATATTTAATAATAAATATACATTACTTGTCCTACAATGGATGTTTAGGTCTTCGAAGTATTTTAAAGCTTATTCTGCTGCGTATACCAACTTTTTTCGTTATATAATACATGCCATGTGTCACTTGACAATTGGCCTGTGTATGGGCTGATCATACAATCAAAATTCAATATTAATCTAGTCAACAGCTAGCCCTAGTAATGGAGATATGTGCACTTTACTTTGAAACCCAATTATTTGAAACCAAATTCTTGTAGTAGAAATTAACTATGGAGAATATAGGAGAAGATTGGTATAGAATTATACTGCAAAGCCTAAAATTCTGGAGAAACGGTACTTAGGGAAAATAGAGATAAAGTCTCTGCACATATGAAGGAAAACTGTGCATTGTATGTGAACTGATGGAGTTACGCAAAAATGGCTCTCTATTTTTTCTACAAATGCTAGTCCATGTACGAATGGATAAGTGAATCACCTATGGTGTTGTGAGGCAACTGAGTAGAGTAAGATGACTCCCATCATGAAACCAACTCAATACTTGACCCTGAATTTGGCTCCATTTTCCTAAGAATTCCCTTTACTTTTTCTGATATCGAGCTAACTTTTAATGTGTTTCAGCTGCATATTGTTGCATCTACCTTTACAATAATTTTCTTTTGCAAGCATTTGATACAAACATTGCCCTGTCACAAAGAAGATTTCCTTTCTTTCCTTATGAGAGCATAAATGTTTTATTGCTCAACGTGTTTCAGATGTCACATGGAGACTCAGTATTCCAAAATAAAGGGTATTGTTGCCCATGCACTTGAAATGTTTTCGTTTTTACTCTTAGAATAGTTTGAATTCTTATTTTTTTAATGATTACCATCTACTTCAGCATGGTATAACTAGATTTACGATCTCAGCCTTGTAGTTCACTAAAATAGGGTCATCAAAGGCTATTTTAAATGTTCTTCTTAACTTTTGTCATGTCATTTTCATTTATTTATATTTCAGCATGATGTCACTAAGCTCACAGTCACAATCTTGTATCTCATTCTTATAATAGCTCCAGAGTTGTTAGTCACTGAAACAGGGTTTCCGCATGCAATTTCACTAGGTTCTTGTTTTTATATTTCAGGATTTTAATCCGATATCTCTCCCTTTTAACAGGCAATGCTAAATCCTGATTTCCGTCTGCGTCCAACTGCACAAGCAGTCCTAAGTCATAGATTCATGACTAGAGTATTGTGATTCATGCTACTGGAATGCGACAATATGCATGCTTGGAAAACAAGGTAAGTTCAAAGAGTTTGCAATACGTTCTATTGGACATTACACTTTAGAGGGTTGTATGTCCATAAAAGCACATACAAGACCAAAGAGTTTACTCAAAGAAAGGCATTGCATCAGATTTTTAGGTATTTAAGCCTTTTTTGTGCTCATACAATTATTATTTTTTGTAGTTTTCTAAGTGATTGCAGGGGAAACTTTGCTTGAAAGGTGTTATGTTCATAAAAGTGGATGCCTTTATTGTGGATGAACTTTGATTGCCTTACTTGTTTTGCCAGTTGTCAGCAGAATGTGAATTTGGACCAACCACATACAAGTAAAGTAAGTGAAATTGTGTTTGCATCAATGTTACATTCAGAAGTGAGTCATTACCAACCGATTACAAAACCAAATAAAATGGTGTTTACGTCAATGTTACAGGTCAAAAATTGAATCGTGGTCACTAAGTTACACATTATCAAAATTATAATAGAAAACATATATGGTCAAGGCCATAATTAAGTAGAACAAAGAAAAAACTGGTGGCTAAGATCATGATCAATGTTACTTGATCTTTGGGAAGGTACTTCTAGTTACCATTGCAATTATCGTGCCTATGTGCCTACTATCAGATATTTCAGACTTTTGTAACTGCACGTACTAGTACCAAGCAACAAACAAGTGCAAGTCTTCCAAGAAAAGGTTACTGAACATTTGGAAAGGAGCTTCTAGCTACTACAGGCATTGGCGCAGTATGTGCTGTAAAATAATACTTTTTGAATCTGTGAGAGTAGAGGTGCATTTTTCATGTGTTTTCAAAATATTTCCTTATTTTGACCAAATAATACAATATAATTAGCCGATAATAGTCATTTCTTGTATGCGTTTATTTTTAATATCTAAATGTGAATCCACAACCTCCCATTACACTTACAGGAACCTGCATAACCAGAACCAACATACCTTGGGTTGACATTATTGGTGCTTATGCCTTGTCCTGCCCTACAATTCTACTATCATTAAAACTAATTAACAATCTTGACAACACCCATCTCCATGAAATCTATATATTCAATGGTAACAATGCAAGAACATGAAAATTCACATTGCGGAGTTTTCTCTTCAATGGTCCTACTAAAGGTTATGTCCAAATGATGTCACTGGCAGAGTTGTTAAATGTTTTCTACACCTCCACACCAGCCTAGTGATAAAAATATGGCACAGTGTACATTTCATCCAATATAATGAGAATATGGTTGCCAAAGATGATAAATTTGAGGAATTGATTAGCATGGATCAAGCCTCCCATGTTTTCCATCATGCGACAATGTCTCTTAACTATTGGGTAACTCTAGGAAATTGTAAAAGTTGAGATCAAAGTCCAAGAAATTATTGTTACACGATCCCTTTGAAAACCCTCTCTACCCATTTAAAAAAATTCCATGCACAACTATATCCTCCCCTAAACTAGTCATGATGGTATTGTTACAAACACCCATCTCATTACCTTCTCAAAAAAATCAACGGTTTGCTTCCATTTTCAATTACATTCCAAGCATTTGTTCCCTCCATAAAATCAAAGTAACTCGTACATCTGGTTTAAAATGCATAATGTATAGGACAATCCCTTCAAAGTCGGTGCCTTGTGTAGTACTTTATTGAAACACATTAAGATATTTGTTTCAAGGGCCAACCTTCAAGAGTTTTTGATGTGGTGTCATTAATTGTGGTTGTAAATCTTGCATGATGTCCTAAAAGACATTATCATGTCTCTGTAAATTAATTTGAGCTTTAATGTACCTATACATCTTGGGCATTCTTATAGTTCCCATATGCTTTACTGTTTACAACATTTATCCACTTTATATTTTTGTAAATTGTTATCACTATTTCCTTGCCACCTTCTCAATCATTTCCTTCAAGGATAACTATCCTTATATATCTTTTGTTTGATCCTTTTCTTGTTATCACATTAAAGTAATAAACCATGTGAATTTTTAAATTTTCGTCCAAGTTTTATTTGATCACTTTCTTATAAATGCTTATTCATTTTTTTGGTATAGAATGTTCAAAGTGCTGTAAATATTTTCCTGTTGTTTGTTTTATGTTTTAAATATCAATTTTATTAGGGTGTGTTATCCCCTCACTTCTAGGGTTAGCTAGAGATACTTCTTTGATGATCCACACCACAGATAGTGGTCCTAAAGATAGCATTCAACATCTCCACAAATAGTAGTCCATAGTGTTGGTTGATGTAGCTTGGAAAGGTGTTCTAGCCTTAGGTGGTGTTAGTGAGGCTAGGAACACAAGCACATAAAATATCTTCAAGCCCAAGTTATTCTTTTGAATGTAAATGTCTTAATTAAATTAATTGATCAGTTTTTAATTATTTTCTTAAGTTTTAATTTAGGGAAATAGATTAATCAATTGGTAATAATTAAGACATGATTGGTTTTCCTCTAGATTTATAGTAAAATTTCTATGTGATCTTAACCATCGATTAGATAAGTTTAGATCTAGATTTTGGTCATTGATTTCTCAATGAGAGATTATAAAGGAAATTGATGGGCAGTCTTGGAGATGAATTCATTGCAGTGAGGAGGGTGCAGTGATAGCATGGGGTTTGACACCAATGGGGGTTTCAGCAATAGTTGAAGCTGTAAATATTTTCAGAGTTTTTCTTTCATCAGTGTTCTTCCAGTTTCCGAGATCCAGAGGAGCAATTCTCCTAGAGTTATTCTGCAGACAAAGAAGTCGAGATTTCCATGAGAGGCGATACGAAATTTCCAAGAGAGGTTGTATGAGTTGTCAGTTTAGCAAATCAAGATTTCCAACTGCAAAGCGAGTTGGAAGAAATCAGTGTGATTGTAGGAAAAGGCGGATTGCAGGAATTCGCAATAGAGTGAATTGCAGGAATGGTTGTTTCAAGTTGCAAAAGGAGGTTGTAAGCCTTCTAGTAGTCAGAGCAATGTGTGTAGGTGTAGAAATATTTTGTCGAAGCTTTGTCATGGTTTGGTAAGCAGTTGTAATATTTATCAATTGCATAATTTGTTGAAGATTAATAATAAAACCCTAAGATATGAAGAACAGGTTTCCCCTTCGAGGTTTTTCCAGGGATGTTTTGTCCAAAATTATTGTGGCCATTTTTATGATTGGTTTTTCTATCAGAGGTTCAATAGTTTATTTAATTGGTGAAATTTATAGTTGTGTTTTATTCTTTATTTGCAGTAAATAATTTGTTGGGGCAAATGATATGTTTAAAAATAGGAGGATAATAACTAGATTAATTGCAAATAGAATTCTCACATGGTATCAGAGCAGATCTGAAGCGCAGGGGTTTACCCGAGTAGAACAATGTTGGGGTTTGGAAGAGAAAGCCAAGGGTTTAATACTCAAATCAATTTCCCAAATTACTTGGAGGAATTCTACTAGTGTTAGTTTCTGCAAGAGGGAGGCTAAATTAACCAGTGCTAATTGCCAGTTTACAGTGCATGTTGTTGGAGAGAGAATTTTGTTTTCCTCTTGTCAGATCGATATTCTGGACGTAGTGCGAGCGGGTTTCTCTAGTTGTTGGAGGCAAAGAAATTCATGAGAGTGATTTCCCAAAGGGAATGCGAGTTTCTAGGAGGGCTAGTGGGTAGTGTGATTTCATAGAGGAAGTGTGAGTTGTCCAGTAGTAGTGGAGATCACTTGGAGAGGGAGACCGTGAGGTTTTCCAAGTACTTTGGTTAGTTGGTAGAAGATGTATTTTCTCTCGAGGGCTTCAGTAGGATTGAGGGATCAAGATAAGCTAGATGGTGCATCCAACTTTGGTGTCAGGAGAATTTGGTTCCTTCTTATTTTAAAAGAGTGTCGACTGAAGGAGTTTTCTACGACACATATTGTTGTACCAACATATCTTATCATGTTGCATGAATAATAGAAAGATGATGCCAAGCCCAGGCATATTATTCTAGATGGGGTCAAGGACCACATAATTCCACATTTAGCGAAAGAAGATACAACCAAGAAGATGTGGGATGCCATCAACAAATTTTTTCGAGGATAAAAGTATGAATGAAATAATGATCCTAAGAGAGAAGATCAAAAGCAGCAGGCAAAATAAGGGAGAAAATGTTGTTAGTTATCTGACCCGCATCAGGATAGTCAGAGATGAGCTAGCAGCCATTGGAGAGAAGGTCGAGGACAAAGACCTTGTGAGAACAACCCTAAATGGTTTTCAGAGACAGTGGGATGTTTTCGTGCAAGTGGTTAGTGGAAGATTTGATTTTCCTAGTTGGGAATGCTTGCAGAACATATTCACACAAGAGGAGCTTCAACCGAGCCTTGTGAAAGGAAACAATAGTACTAGTAGTAGTTCTGAACAAAAGGGAGTTGACAACGAGAATGTTTCTCTAGTGATCAAAGGAAAAGTGAAGAAGGTGTCCAAACAAACGGTCCAACTCCAAGGAGGAAAAGAAGAAGGACATGTTGAAGATCAAGTGTTATGGTTGTAATGAGTTTGGCATTACTACAACAAATTCCTGCACAAGGCACATGATAAGAAGGGAGAGAAGAAAACAACGACAATCAAAGATGAGCTTTCTAGACGGATGGAGGATGAGTTTGCACTCAACGCTTATAACAACAGTCTGGGAGAGCTGTGGCATAATGAAATGGGCCATGGGTACTCAATGTGATAGGTGTTCCAGATGCGAGCAAGGAGCATGATGGTGTCGAGAATGGAACACCTACCTCACTAAGAGGGAGTGTTGATTGATGTAGCTCAAACATGTTTTCTAGCCTCAAGTGGTGTTAGTGAGGCTAGGAACATAGGAGCAGAAAATATCTCCAAGCCCAAGTTTTTCTTTTGAATGTAAATGTTGTAATTAAATTAATTAATCAATTTTTAATCATTTTCTTAAGTTTTAACTTAGGGAAATAGATCAATTAGTTAGTAATAATTGAGACATGATTGTTTTCCTCTAGAGACTTCTAGTAAAGTTTGTAAGTGATCTTAGTCATCAATTAGATCATTTCAGATCGAGATCTTGGTCGTTGATTTCTCAACAAGAGATTATAAAGGAAATCAATGGGCAGTCTTGGAGATGAATTCATTGTAGTGAAGAGGGTGCAGTGATAGCATGAGGTTTGACAATAGTGGGGGTTTCAACAACAGTTGAAGCAATAAATATTCCAGAGTTTTACTTTCATCAACATTCTTCTAGTTTTTGAGATTCAGAGGAGGAATTCTCCCAGAGTTCTTCTGTAAATAAAGAGGCCAAGATTTCCAGGAGAGGTCATATGAGATTTTTAGTAGAGGCTGTACAGATTGCCAATTTAGCAGATCAAGATTTCCAGTTGCAAAGCGAGTTACAGGAAATCATTGCAATTGCAGGAATTTGCGATAGAGTGAATTGCAAAAGAGGTTGAGCCAGGTTGCAGAGGGAGGTTGTAAGCCTTCTAATGGTCGGATCGACCTGTGGAGGTGTAGAAATGTTTTTCCAGAGCTTTGTCATGGTTTGCCAAGTAGTTGTAATATTTATCAATTGTAGAATTTGCTAAAGGTTAATAATAAAACCTTTATATTTGAAGAATTGGTTTTCCCTTCGAGGTTTTTCCAAGAACATTTTGTCCAAAAATATTGTGTCCATTTTTGTGATTGGTTTTCTATTAGAGTTTCCACGGTTTATTTAATTGGTGAAATTTGTAGTTGTGTTTTATTCATTATTTGCAGTAAATCATTTGTTGGGACAAATAATCTATTTAAAGATATGAGAATAATAACCAAATTAATTGCAAATAGAATTTTCACACATAGATGCCTCGTATATCATGCTCATCTCACTCATTGATGACTATGGTGCCTTAACATACATGAGGTACATTTGTCCCTTGCTTCATACTAAGTGTTCACATTCAATGCATTTGGCATGAAAGTAGGGATCATGCGTTGAATTAAATAATGAATTATGATACTTGGAAGTTATGCATTTTGCCTTGTTTTACCTTGGTGGTCATCATCAATTTCCTAGTCAAGTGTTACCACTCTTAGGGAAAGTGGTAATATGGGGGGGCTTGTTAGCACAAATTTTTACCTCCAAAAATTAAATTATTCGATGAACCTGGGATAAGAAAATTCCTTGCAACATATAGGAAAATTTTCCCTTAGTGTCATTTGCAAACTTCCCTTTCTATTTTGGGATGATGCTTGCCAACCATGGGGGGTGTCCCTAGTCTTGCATGTGGTGTTTCCAGTGAAAAATATACAAAATAACGTAGAAAAAATGATAATACAATGATTTTTAAATGGAGGATAATCTCTAGCATCAAATTTTGAATGGAGGATAAAATAGACAAAATATGCATTGAAATGACAAATTTAAACCAATGAAGAGGGCTCATAAAATTTTGCAATATTGCATAAGATAAACATTAAGACATTGAACAACTTAGAGAGACAATATAAATCAACCCCAATATTTATTCTGTAAAGGTTGTGAGGCTTGTTGTGCCAATATGACTATTACAGAACCAGTGACAATCATATTCAAATACAATAGAGTAGAAGCTAGAAGAGAGAATGAAATGGAGACAAGAGAAAGCTCCTCAAACTCATAGCTCACACATGTATATATTCCTCTACCTCCTCAAATGTGCACTAGGAACATAGGAAGTCAAATTCCTTAGAAAAGGAAGATTAATGTGTGTTGGGAAATGATTTGGAGTCAATTCACCATCCAACTGAACTAAAATAAAGAAAAAAACTAAGTGAAGTGGCCAATTCTTGAGTTGCACTGAAGTAGTTTTGGGTTATCACGAGATAAAATTATCTGAGCATAATTTTGGCAATTCAAACTAAAATAAAAATATACTTGAACAATTATAGTTAATTTGAATTGGTATAAAAAATATCCTTGGATTGATTTGGGAAATTAGAACTTGGCTAAAAATACCCTTAGAGTCATGCGCATTAGTTTATTGGGAATTTACTCCAGTAGGTGGAAATATAATTGGAGAGAAAAGTAAAGATTTTGCTTTTGGAAAAATTATCTAAGTTGGAGGAGATTAAAATGTTAGATGCATGCAAACTAAAGAGGAAAAACTAATGCATACTAGGATAGAAAAGGTAATGTGAAGGTAATCAAAATAAATTGGCAGTAGTGCCACATCACACCTCCCTCCATACTCATGCACTTTGACAACTCTAGGCCATTCTAATTTACCCATGTACTTTGCCAGATCATTGATAACTCATTTGTGGATCCAAATCTCACCACTTGTTTATTCTAGAAGATGCCACATGTCAACCTTTGAGATTTCCACATGTCATCCTCCTATAAATAGACATGCAATAAATAGTAGTCCCCTTAAAGATAAGAAAAAATAGAAATGTTTGGAACGGATATGGGAACACTGCCATATATATCACATTGAAAAATAAGCACCACTAAAATTAGAAAATTGTCTCATGTCCACAATATTATTCTCATCGAACTTAGATTTCAATGGGGAATTGAAATAATTTGTGAGAACCTCCATGCAAAGATTGTTAAAAGTAGAAATATTACACATCTCGACGAAAACGTGAAAATTCCTTGATTGCATTTAAATGGAAATTTATCTCCTAATTGATCTGCAGTTTATGTGTTATTACGACAAATATCAATAAACTCAATTACAATCTTCACCAAAAATAAAATATGTTGTGGAAAATAAATTGGAAGCTAAGAAAATAATGCACATACAAAATAAAATAGACACCAAAATTTTGGACTTAAAGTCCCTGGCAAAACCTCAACGGGAAAATGAGTGCAACAAATGAGGGTTTATTTTATTATTATGCAACAGTAAAAATCTGAGTACAGTAATCCAGACGCCCAAATGGATATCTTCAGTAAATAATCTTGTCAAAACAATTCAGAGAAAAATTCTCCCTTTGCAGACAAACTTGACCTCCCTCTAGCTTGCTCGTTCTTTCTCCCTGGTAACTCGACCTGCCTGGAACTTTTGCGTTGCTTCTGCGTGAGCCCTTCTAGCTCTGTGTTAGCTCTGTGTGGACCCTTCTGGCCGAGCATCAACCCCTCTTGGGTCTGTGCTACCTCCTCCTAGTGTCTCTCTACCTCTCTGTTGCTAATCCTGGGTCCTGGAGAAGATACTCCAACCCAACTATCCCTGCCCCTCACTACAAAAGCTCACTATTGAAAATCTCCTAGCAGTTGTTCTGCTTCAGAAAATCAATTCTTTGAACTCTCTCTCTATGTCTTCCAAGTGACCCTCAAGCTTCCTTAAATAATCTCCCCGTTGACACTCAATGACCAAGATTAGAAGATAATCAATGGCTAAGATCATCTATGTTTGATCCTCGTCTTCTTCTAGAAGTTATAGCCACAGTTTATAAGCTAATGGGATCCTAAGTTTAGACTTAGGGTCCCATTAAAAATAATTAATTAATTTAATAAAATTGTCTCTGGGTGGAATTTCCCAAAATGATTTCTAGGTATTGGAGAATCCATGTGTTTAAGCCTCCTTGCAAATTTTGAGACTTAGAGCACATCCGATGCTACAAAAAATCAACACTCCCTCTTAGCGAGGAATGTGCTCTAGTAATGCCTCCCACTAAAGCATCACCCTGAATTCATAACATCATCCTCTACATTGCTGATGTCTGACATGCTGTCCACCAACCACTGCGATGTTGCTGCAATTGCTCTGCTTTTGACACTACCATTGTCAACACTACATCCGTACTACAACTCCCTCTCAAGTGTTGCATATGTGTTGTTGCTAGCATTGCCACTACCCACTGCCACTGCACTACAAACTAGTCCATCAACAATCGAAAAACATCTCAAATTACTGAACTAACTGTGTTCAGTATGATACCACGTGAATTTTGAAGCGCGCTAACCCTCTGAACCAATTGCATTGCTGCTGACCTTTGCTTTGTGCCATCTGCACTGTTGCCAACTATGTTATGCTTTGCTCAGTCTCTGGCACTCCTAACCACTGCAACTGTCTCTCTGACACTCCTCGACACCATTCAACACTAGTTCATCTTGCTACTTCTGATTTGGGCTCTTGTAGCAAGGAATTGATCCGAGAGGTGGGCCCCTCAAGGATCTTGCCCATCTGTAGCTCCTTCGAACTACAATTCCAAATCAACACACCTCCCTCCTAGAGGTATCTTGGCTGTCATGGAGAACTCCTCCTCCTTGATCTTCGTGAGCCCAACCTTCAGATCGTGCTTCTCATCCTTGTCCTTCTTCTTGAGAGAACACTAAGTTGCATAGTGACCCATCTCACCACACCTGAAGCACTTTATCTTCGAGGCGTCCTTCTTATGTCTCCGCTGCTCCTTTCGTCCCTTCGATGTGAGGGCTACATTATCCTCCTCCTCCTTGGGCTTCGACCCACTGTTGCTTCTTCCATCAAGCTTGCACTTGACCAAGTCTCTCTTCAACTCCTCTTGTTTGAGAGTTGCCCACATTTCATCCCAATTCGACAAAGCCACCCTGTCCAAGATACTCGGGATAAAGACTTGCCACTCATCTGAGACATAATTGTGGGCTAATCTAACCAACACTGAGTCTTGAGGTGTAGATCCCACAACATATAACTCATCACGGGTCTCCTGAAGCTTCATGAGGAATGGATCCACGCGCTTCCCCTTCTGCATCTGAGCAGGCCTCAGCGTCTGCTCCAAGTACATGTTCCGTTTCTTAGAAGATCCCTGATATAGCGTAGACAACATATTGTTGGAAATACTAAGGGGGGGTGAATCAGTGTTTCTTATTATTTTTGCAAATTCTTAAAAAACAATTCAGAGCATCATTATAAAACCATAAAACATGTCACATGAAGAGTAGTACGCAAGGAATTTAGCTTTAACAAGTGTTGTATTATGTAGTGTACAATATACATACAATACTTTCCAGGAGAACCTAGAAGGAAGTAAAATAATCCCAAGAGTTTTCCAACAATCTGGAAAGAAGCAAAATGCTCCCTGAAGATTGAGATCTCGTACCAGGGATAATGGCCCAAGTATAATCACTGCTCACTGCTACAGCCACTGTCACCTCTGCTGCTCACTGCTGCCCCTTGAGGCTGCTGTTGTACACACACTGTTGCTGCCACTACTGCTCACTGATGTTGTTGCTGCACATATAATGCTGCTACCTCTGCTTCAAACCTGCCTCTCCTTTTGTTGCACCACTATTGTAACCTGCTACCTCTGCTTCAACCCTGCCTCTCCTTCTGCTGCACCACTGTTGTAACCTGCTACCTCTGCTTCAACCCTGACTCTCCTTCTGCGGCACCACTGTTGTCCCCCGCTACCTCTGCTTCTGCTGCAACGGATCACTGCTCACTCTCTGTCCAAGATATTATAGCTGTTAATGCTATCAATGCTACACACTATCCATTACTGCACTCCGCTGATTTTACTGCTATTATTGCATATGTTGCCTTTGCTTCACTGCCTTAGTGATACTTGTCACAACTTGTAGAAGATCATTTCTGCAATTAGGGTCACTGTCAACCATCAACACTGAGTTACTTCTACTGTTACTACCCATACATCAACTCCATGTATCAAAGTGTCACTATGATGCCAAGGAAATTTGTTATAGACAAGTGTTTGCTGTAATGTTAATATCACTGCACTGATATATCAATCATAGTCATATCAAACACCACTAGTAAAGAGATCATTAGCATACAACCCAAACAAGGTTACAGTCTCACTGTCTCAAATGTATCACTGCTCAAATACAACATTTTGGGCAGTAGAATCAACATTCGTTGTCCTAATCAGGCTGCAGTGAAAAGATCCACAATTATACCATGATTTGGACTGCTGCACATAATGCCTTTGATGTTGCTGATGATGATGAAACTCTGAGCTGTTGCTGCTTCTAGAGATGATGAAGATCCTTAGCTCTTGGTGATGTAATAGCTTTGCTCTTAATGATGTTTCCTCTGTTCTTGGTGATGTTGCTTGTGTTCTTGACTTCTGATGTTACTTTTGTGGCTTTGCCCTTAATGATGTTTTCTCTTGGTGATGTAACAATTCTACCCTTAGTGATGAGAATGTTCAGCTTTCAATAATGAAACTGTTCGGACTTATACTATTTGGTGTAGATTCTTGAAGCCCTATTCTGGAATCTGAACCCTTACTGACAAACTGATACATGGATGCATATATAACTGTTTTCTTTACTTTGTAGCAAGGTCTACTATAGGAAGCCACAAAACTTCAACCATATTCAAGGGATGACCATAGGTTACAATTTATTCCATCAAACTTCAGATTTTAATTGAAGACCAAAAGAGTGTCACTTCAATCCGTCAAATCAGATCATCTACTTGTTCCAATCTTAGAGAGATTATCTGTTGACAAGTCCAACTTCTTCAGTACTGAAGCCAAGCTTACTGTAAAACTAATTCTGGCAATGAAGATTAACACTTCTATACTGCAGGCTTATGAAAATTGACTCCAATTCTGGCTTAGACAAAAGTGTTGTAGGTTCTAACTGTTGTGATCACGAGTTAGACACCTATGCAATCATCTTGCAACTACTCTTGCTTTGATATCAATGACAACCTGTTCCACATGCATCCCACATCTCCTTAGCAGTCCTTCTGCTAGTGATGTGACAGACCACATGATCCTTCACTCCGCTAAGGATTATTTTTTTTGCATTCACCATCTCAGCCTTGTATTTCTTCAATGAATCTGCATCTACAGGGACAACCACCACGCTGTCAACGTATGTCTTGAGGGCATTCTCATTTAGAAGGAACGACATTCTTGCCTTCCAGATGATGTAGTTGGATGCCCCATCTACCCTGTCCTGATCCCTCAAGCCACTGGTTGCCATTTCTGCCACAAGAACTGTCAAATGACCTCCTCTCTCCTCTGCGCAACACTAGAATGGCCTATGCACTCCCTGCTGGAGCTTGTAGATCTACCTCTCTCCATTGCTACTCAGAAAATAAGAATTCAGACTCCTTGGTTGGAAGTCCTTTGAGGGGAAATTCCCTCAACCATGCTCCTTGCTTCTCCTCTGACGTCTTTATGCCCAGCAAAACAGCTTGCAGAAAAGATTGCATCCCACCAACTCTCCTCACACTCGAGCTTCTGCGCTGCTCCCATTGTCCCGACAAAAACTCAATCTGGAAGCCATTCTCTTCGTGGACTCACTCAGAGAGAGACTGCCTCGAAATTTCAACCCTCTGGCTAGAACTACGCAAACCCTTTGGGGTTTTGAACTGCTGCCTCTTGCAACTTTTTCAAACTCCCTCTTCTACTTAGCGTTGGGTCTTTGGTACTGTTTTTTCTTGCTTCACCTGCAATGCCCCGATACCATGTGAAAATTCGAGAATCCCTCCTGAATCACCTACTACAACAACTAATTAAACTTCTCCTATCTATGAAATACTGAAACAAATTATGTATTGTTTCCTATAACAAATATCGAAGCTAATACAACTACAACCTTCATTTAATTAATTAATTTTACCCAAAACAAGAACAAAACAAATAGAGAAAGATGCCCAAGAGATAACATTTTTTTTACAATTTCCCCCGGAAAAACCCAATGCGGGAAAACCAATGCAGTGACTCTAAGGCTTGTTATTATTATGCAATAGTTTCTGAATACAACTCTGGATGCCCTTCCGACAATCAAGTTACAGGGAAAATAAACTGGTAGAAAAACTTAGTGAGATTACCTCACTCTACCTAGAAATTTTGGCAATTCCGACAGCTGAACCAACTGCCCCCAACTGTCTCTACATTAGCCTAACTGGGAAACTCTACCCTCTGGAGTAGTTTCTAGCCCTCCCGGCTTAGAAATCTCAGCTCCCCAACAGATTTCAGATTTCTGCACTGGAAGATTGCGGTGCTTCTGCCAAAGCCCTTCTGGCTCTGCGTCAGCCGTTTTGGCCCAGCGTCAACCCCTCTTGGGTCTACGTTGCCTCCTCTTGGTGTATCTCTACCTCTCTATTGCTGATCCTGGGTCCTAGAGAAGATACTCCAACCCAACTATCCCTGCCTCTCACTGCAAAAGCTTACTATCAACAATCTCCCAGTAGCTGCTCTGCTTCAGAAAATTGATTCTTTGAATTCTCTTTGTGTGTCTTCCAAGTGACCCTTAAGCCTCCTTAAATAATCTTCTCGTTGACATTCAACGGACAAGATTAGAAGCTAATCAATGGCTAAGATCATTTTTGCTTCATTCTTGTCTTCTTGTAGAAGTTACACCCACAGTGTATGTTAATACCCTTTAATTATTTTATTTTCCTAAGTTTAGACTTAGGGTCCCATTAAAAATAATTAATTATTTTAATAAAATTGTCTCCGAGTGGAATTTCTCAAAACAATTTCTGGGTATTGGAGAATGCATGTGTCTAAGCCTCCTTGCAAATTTTGAGACTTAGAGCACATCCGATGCTACCATAAATGAATAGATGTAATATTCCTAATTAGCCATGGCTAATTGGAATATTCGATTTTGCTCAATTTTGCCTTTTATAGTTATTTATAAATAAAAAGGTGAGAAAAGGGGGTCATAACTCACTTTTGGAATAAAGTCACTCCCTAGTAGCACAATTTTGTAACTTAAAGGGGGATCCAAGGGGGCCAAAGGCCCACGTAGACACTTGGAGGGATTGTGCAGATGGAGAGGAACACGTGGCAAGAGAAAGGCTACGTTGGAGGAGGTGGGCCTTGGGATTGAGAGAGGCCAATGCTATAAAGGAGAGGGGAGCCTCCTCATTTTGTCATTCGATTATGTTGCATTTGAGCTAGTCACTTCGACTCAGAGCACACTAGCTGTTTAGCCTGTTTGCAGCATTGTTTAGTGCATTGAGTGTCTCCGTTCAAAGATCTCACCCTTAGGCCCGGGGGACTTTGAGTGCCTGCTTGGGCAAGGTAGTTTTCAGTAGTCTTTTGCAGGAGGATTGATTTTTGGAGTTGAGGAGGAACTGGGCATTTTGATGACTGCGGAGTCTTTGAGAGAAGGATGCAATTACTTTTGGCAGGAGGTCCAGATTGGGGTTTTGCGGAGGATTTGAGTTGGGAGATTGAGCAAGGGATCAGCCCTTGCTTATTGAAGGATTTTGGTAGAGTTTCGGGCAGAGTTTTGGAGGGTTCTATTCAGTGGCAGCGCAGAGCCTAGAGGGACAGCGCAGATCCCCAAGGGGGTGATTTTCGAGAGTCAGCTATTTGAGGAAAGCTTTCTGGGTTTTTCTGGGTTTATTGAGTAGAGGCTGATTCCAAAGTTTTAGCATTTTTTGAGGGGAACAACCCCAAAACCTCACTTGATTCCATGCAGTGGCAGCAACACAACAGTTCTCTGGCAGCTTGGACGCAGTTTAGAGAGAGGCCATTTCTTTGCTATTTGGGTGTATTTCTTCACTTGCCTTGTGCAAGTCGAGGTGCCATCTTTCTGATCACCTCTTGTACTCTCTCCAACACTCAGTATAATAAAATGGCTTAACATTTCTCTCTGCATTTCTTGAGTATCTGCTTGTATTCCGTGTTTATATTATTGCATCTTGCATTACTGTTATTTATATCACTTTGAGATTCCCAGTTACTATATCATTTGTACGTATTTGGTTGGAGTTTACTGGGGTTTTGGGGAATATCCCTGAAACGGGATATTACAGTGGTATCAGAGCATAGATCTGGCTCAGCCTGTGGAGCTAGCAATCTATGACACCAGGGGAAAAGCCATACATCTGTTACAGAGGTAGGAGATACAGAGACACTGGGCGTAGGTTGGAGAATACCTACGGAGAGGGAGACTGTGTTTTGGTGGTGGATACAGAATAGGAGGAGCCTGTGGTGGATGCAGAACAGAAAGAGCCTGTGGTGGATGTAGAACAGAAAGAGCCTATGGTGGACGTAGAGCCGGAGGATCCGATGGCAGATGAGGACGGGAAGAGATTTGCGGACATGCTCCTCAAATCAGTGCAAGATCTATTGAGGCAGATCGAGGTGACGGGGCAGAGATTCATGGCAGTAGAGGCTAGACAGCATGAGAACCCACGAGTTTTCTAGGTTGGTGAGGGATCAGATACATCCCACCATTTTCCAGAGCAGGGTGCCACTCAGTGTGATACTACTCAGCAGATGGCCTCACACGCCCCTACACGCTCTACCATGCCCACTTTCCCAGGAGCAGACACGGGGGCCGAAGCCCATCAGGAGGTAGAGCCCGGTCACATGGGCGATTATTTTGCAAAGTACCAAGCCTATGGGTAGGAGTTCAGGGATGCTCTCTCATTCAGAGACTATGTTCAGCTCCAGCGGGATAGTAGACCCTGCGATCATCACAGAGGACACCGGCATTATCATGATGGAGATACCCACCACACAACTAGTAGATTCCACCTGCCTACGTTTGATGGTTCATCAAACAGTTCGACAAGGTCTTGGGTGGAGAAGCTGGACATCTATTTCCAGCTTAACCAGATGTTGGAGGCAGAGGCCATCAAGGTGGCAACATTACATTTGGATGGTGAGGCCCATGATTGGTGGTTCCATGGGATGGTTACACTCGGACATTCCACAGTGACGACGTATGCCGAGTTCACCAGGAGATTGATGGAGAGGTTTGACCAGAGGGATCCGGAACAACACTTTGTTGAGCTGACGAGGCTTAAACAGACCGGGAGCCCAGAGACCTACATTGCAGACTTCTTGAGGGTTTCAGTGATGGTGCCAGATCTATCCACGGCACGGAGGATCTACATGTTTGTTGAGGGGTTTGCAACTTTGCAGAGCCACTTCGGGGTCTAGTCAGATCCACTAGACCAGCCACACTCCAGGATGTTATTAGCAGGACCCAGGACTTACAAGATGCCTTACCCAGGATCCGAACACCTTACCCCCAGAGACAGGCTTTCTAGCCTAAGGAGAAGGATGTGAGGATTTCGCCTCCGAAGGGGAGTCCAGGACGAGCACAGATTGATGATGACGCCAGGAGGGAGTTGAAGAAGAAGCGGTTGTGTTTTACCTGTTAGGAGTCGTGGGCACCAGGATATAGGTGTTGCTGGCAAAGCACATTTTATTGAGGTCTTCTCCGAGAGCAGCAGGGAAGAGGACGAGGAGGATGATGTGGAGGCAGGAGATAGTCATGCTGTGCAGGGTCCCTTGCCACCTCCACCAGCAGTAGGTGGTGCAGCTTTTGCACTTATCGGAGGAGCCCTTGTGGCATTGTGAGGAGTTCCCAAGTATTTGACGCTGTGCATATGGGGAACAGTATGTGGCCAGTGAGTATCAGTTTTGGTTGATAGTGGGGCAACCCACAACTTCATCGATGCACAGATGGTTGAGCGGAGAGGTATACCAACAGAGAGCTTCGATGGATTTTCAGTTTTGGTCCCAGGAGATCAAACCATGGTGTGTGCTCGTTATGTCCCAGAGTTATCAGTGACGATGGGCACCTATACACTGACTGACCACTTTTTCGTGGTCAATATTCCGGACACCAACATAGTATTGGGTGTTCAGTGGTTTATCACTCTAGGGAAGGTCACGACAGATTGGAAGGCCCTAGAGATGGAGTGCGATGACGAGAATACAGGGAGGCATGAGAAGATATGGGCACAACAGACATATCCGCCTCAGACTGTTTCGGCTCATTGGATGGAGGCAGTCTTCCAGAAGGGAGACATAGAGTGGGCAGTGGAGCGTGTGCATCAGAGGCAGGGACCACAGGGCAGACAATGCACCCGGAGATACAGTCCATCCTTGACCGGTATGCCATAGTATTTGGGGAGATTCCGTTGTGACAACCACTGGACCGGGGGTTTGAGCACACCATTGAGCTTGAGCAGGGCATACAGGCAGTGATTACTACCCCCTGTAGGGATCCCAAGGCCTACCGGGATGAGATTGAGTGGGCCATTCAGGAGTTGCTGGCTCTTGGGCACATTTGGCCGAGCATGAGTCCTTTTGCTTCTTCCGTGGTGTTGGTGAAGAAGAAGGACGGCACATTGAGGATGTGCATTGACTACAGGGCCCTGAATAAGAAGACACTGAAGAACAGGTACCCCATACCCAGGATCGATGAGTTGATGGATGAGTTGAGAGGAGCACGGTTCTTCTCAAAGATTGATTTGAGATCTGGGCACCATCAGATCCATGTGAGGGAACATGATATTCCCAAGACCGCCTTTATGTGTCACTATGGGCACTTTGAGTTTTTGGTGATGCCCTTCGAGATAACCAACGCCCCAGCTACATTCCAATCTTGCATGAATCACATCTTTCGCAGTCACTTAAAGAAGTTTGTGTTGATGTTCTTTGATGATATCCTCATTTATAACAAGACTTGGGAGGAGCATCTCCAACACATTGAGACAGTATTGTGCATCTTGGAGGAGTAGTAGTTCTATGCCAAGCTCTCCAAATGTGAGTTTTGGGTTGACGGAGATGTTATACTTGGGACACATCATAGGGGTGGACGAAGTGAGGGTCCACAAGGAGAAAATTAGGGCCATCAGAGATTGGCCGGAGCCGAGGAATGTGACAGAATTTTGAGAATCATTGGCATTTGTACTTATTACCGGAAGTTTGTCAAGAGTTTCTCATAGGTTGCTGCACCCTTGACAGATCTGACGAGGAAGGGGGCATTCCGTTGGTCAGATACAACGCAACGAACCTTTGACAGGGTCAAGGAGGTTATGAGCAGCTGCCCAGTGCTTGCATTGCCGGATTTTACGCAACCATTTGTTTTGGAGTGTGACGTGTCAGGAGAGGGGATTGGCGCAGTGTTGATGCAGGGAGGTCACCCTATAGCCTTTGAGAGCTGGAAGCTCCTTCCGCACGAGAGGTTGTATTCTATATATGACAAGGAGATGCTAGCCATCATGCATGCATTGGCCAAGTTCCGACAGTGTTTAGTGGGTGACAGGTTCAGGGTGAGGACTGATCACAATAGCCTTAGGTTCTTTTTGGAGCAGAAGCAGTGACAGGAGAGGCAACAGAAGTGGATCAGTAAGATCCAAGCGTATGACTTTGACATCGAGTATGTCAAGGGTAAGAACAATGTGGTCGCAGATGCCCTTTCATGTAGACCAGCCACGTTGTCTCTTATTAGCTTGGACACAGACTGGAGGGCTCGACTCTTGGTAGAGTACTCTAAGGACATATTTGCATGTGAGATTCTGGATCGACAGGTGGCAGATGACAGGTACAGGGTGGTCGATGAGATCATCTACTATAGGGATCATATCTTCTTGGTTGAGGGATCTCAGCTCGAGAAGAAGATACTTTAGGCATCACATGATTCACCATTGGCTGGCCATCAGGGGTTTACCAAAACCTACAGGGCCATTAGAGAGAGGTTCTCATGGAAGGGCCTCAAGGAGGATGTACTCCAACATGTCTGGGAGTGCGATGTTTGCCAGAGGAACATGGGGGAGATGAGCCATCCCGCAAGACTATTGCAGCCTCTTCCCATTCCGGAGGGGAAATGGGAGCGTATTTCGATGGACTTCATCACAAGGTTGCCCATGGTACAGGGCAAGGATTGCATCTTTGTCGTCGTTGATCGACTGACAAAGCATGCACATTTTTTCGCCATATCCGCACACTACACAGCAGCACAGGTGGTCGAGCTATTCTTCAAAGAGGTCTTCAAGCTACATGGTCTTCCTAAGACCATCACTAGTGACAAGGATAGCCTTTTCATGGGCGGATTTTGGCAGGAGCTTTTCCAGTTGCTGGGGATGGAGTTGACACCAAGTACCAGTTATCACCCATAGACGAACAGGAAACAGAGATAGTTAACAAGTGGCTAGAGGGCTACTTGAGTAACTATGTTGGTGGGTAGCAGCGAGCATGGCTGAAGTGGCTGCATTTGGGGGAGTACTGCTACAACACTACACATCACATGTCCATTGGTATGTCACCATTTTATGCTTTGTATGGATATCATCCCTTATCTTTTGCTGACATGATGTTTGGTGCTGGCAAGGCTCCGAGAGCCAAGATTTGGATCCAAGAGAGTCAGGATATTCTCCAAGCTCTCAAGGATAATATGGCTACAGCGCAGAACCAACATAAGTTTTATGCCCACAGGGGTTGAGTGGAGAGACAGTTTGAGGTAGGGGACTTGGTCTACCTACGATTACAACCATACTGACAGTCGTCACTGAAGCAGAAGGGGGCTGAGAAGCTCAAGCCCCGCTTTTATGGGCCATACAGGGTGATACGCAGGATTGGATAGGTTGCATATGACTTGGAGCTGCCCCAAGGTAGCAAGATTCATAACATTTTTCATGTATCATGCCTCAAGAAGGCATTGGGGCAGCATGTGACAGTGATAGATGAGTTACCACCCATGGATGATGAGGGGCATTTGGTGTTACAACCAGAGGCTATTATCACTACCAGGGAGAGGCAGCTGTGGAGCAGGACGGTCCGGGAATTCTTGGTGAGGTGGAAGAATTTTCCGGATGAGGATGCCACTTGGGAGAGTGAGAAAATTTTGCAACATCCATCACTTCAGTTGCTTGAGGACAAGCAACATATTGCCGGGGGAGACTGTAATATTCCTAATTAGTCATGGCTAATTGGAATATTCGATTTTGCTCAATTTTGCCTTCTATAGTTATTTATAAATAAAAAGGTGAGGAAAGGGGGTCATAACTCACTTTTGGAATAAAGTCACTCCCTAGTAGTACAACGTTGTAACTTAAAGGGGGAGCCAAGGGGGCCAAAGGCCCATGTAGACTCTTGGAGGGACTGCGCAGATGGAGAGGAACATGTGGCAAGAGAAAGGCTACGTTGGAGGAGGTGGGCCTTGGGATTGAGAGAGGTCAATGCTATAAAGGAGAGGGGAGCCTCCTCATTTTGTCATTCGATTATGTTGCATTTGAGCTAGTCACTTCGACTTAGAGCACGCTGGCTGTTTAGCTTGTCTGCAACACTGTTTAGTGCATTGAGTGTCTTCGTTTGGAGATCTCACCCTTAGCCCCGGGGGACTTTCAGTGCTTGCTCGTGCAAGGTAGTTTTCAATAGTCTTTTGCAGGAGGATTGATCTTTAGAGTTGAGGAGGAACTGGGCATTTTGATGACTGTGCAGTCTTGAGAGAGGGACGCAGTTACTTTTGGCAGGAGTTTCGGATTGGGGTTTTGCGGAGGATTTGAGCTGGGAGATTGAGCAAGGGATCAACCCTTGCTTATTGGAGGATTTTGGCAGAGTTTCAGGCAGAGTTTTGGAGGTTTCTATTCAGTGGCAATGCAGAGCCTGGAGGGACAACGTAGATCCCCAAGGGGGTGATTTTTGGGAGTCAGCTATTTGAGGAAAGCTTTCTGGGTGTTTTTGGGTTTATTGAGCAGAAGCTGATTCCAGAGTTTTAGCATTTTTTGAGGAGGGGAACAACCCCAAATCCTCACTTGATTCCATGTAGTAGGAGTAGCACAACAATTTTTCGACAACTTGGATGCAGTTCAGAGAGAGGCCATTTCTTTGCTATTCTAGGTGTATTTCTTCACTTGCCTTGTGCAAGTCGAGGTGCCATCTTTCTGATCACCTCCTGTACTCTCTCCAACACTCAGTATAATAAAATGGCTTAGCATTTCTCTCTGCATTTCTTGAGTATCTGCTTGTATTCCGTGTTTATATTATTGCATGTTGCATTACTGTTATTTATATCACTTTGAGCTTCCCGGTTACTATATCACTTGTACGTATTTGGTTGGAGTTTACTAGGGTTTTGGGGAATATCCCTGAAACGGGATATTACAATAGAACTCACACTAGTTTCCTGTGTAGTTCATATAGCCTCTGGAATTGCTCCAACCTAAGTTGTCTAGCCTTCTCCTACCATTAGATTTTTTTTTTTTGCCTTCTGGAATGCCTTTTCGGCCTCTGACAACTTATCCAAACTCTTCTTGGAAATTTTTCCAACTATATTGGCTAACTCACACCACCTGGACGACTTTCGTTGCTGAATATTTTGACCTCCCTTCTGTTGATTCTCTGACACTGGAAAAATCCTTTGTAACTCTCTGTTGTTGCTCCCTCAATCACTAATGCTCTCCTTTGGCTCAGACTCACTTCTTTGTTAAATCTTTGCAACTGGATAACTTGATTTGCTAAAGAACTCGCTCCCTTTGTGTGTCACTTGTGTCTCTCTCCATCCCATCGACTTGCTCTTATAATTTCTCGTTGGAGCTTCAATGATCATGATTAAATCCTCATCAACGGCTAAGATCATCTCAGACTCTATCCATGTGAGTCTCTAGAGAATTCTTGATCTTCTTTAATTAATTCCCATTAATTAACTAGTTTTCCTAAGTTAGACTTTGAAAAAATTTAAATAATAGGTAATTAATTTAATTAAGGTGTTTCACAAGCTTATCTCGCAAAACCTTTTCTGGGTTTTGGAGTTTTTGTGTTCCTTAGTCTCTTAGACACAAACTGAGACTAGAACACATGTTCGATGCTACAATATCTAACACTTTGTCTTAGAGAGGAAGGTGTGTTCTCTCTACTCCACAATCTCTACTCCTTTGTAGTCGGACCATACTACTGGTGTCTAACATCTCCAACAACCTGTCATTGTCCACCAAGCTACTGTGCATACTATGATTGATTTTCTATCCTTGTAGTTGAACCACTCAACATCTGTGTTGTTGGTGACACTGCACTCTGCCACCTTGCGCTATTGCCAACACTGCCTACGTTTCATTTGATATCATGCTACTATTGTTGCTGCAACTAAGAACTAATCTATAGTCCCTGCGATAGGAAAGGGTTCTCCACTATACCCATATATTCTCTAAAATAAACGAACTTATCTCTCCCTAGAGCTTTCGTGAGTATATCTACAACTTGTTGTTCTGTGGGAATATGTAGTAGCTAGACTACTCCATGCTACACACAATCTCTGATGAAGTGGTATCATATGTCATATGTGTAATGTTCCAAATTTAAACAAATAATGATATTCAAAAGAAAATATGATTCTTACACAGAAAAATTAAATGATCAACAAATACTCATTAAACATTAGAAATGAGAACCAATTGGGCCATTTTATTAATGGAATGGGGCAAGTACAATAGTGTGGAAAATGCACCTAGGCTTTCCTCAAGGGCAAGCTTGACAGAACCCAGGTGTCAAACAATAATCTCAATGTTGGAAAGTAACTACTCATCTAATGCTCTACGTTGTCTCCTAGTAACTACAACTACTCACTGGAAAGGAACTTCTAGAAATGCTGCCTTTGGTGCTCACAAAATGATGAAACTTCAGACGCAAAATCCTTGGCCAAAACCCACAAAAAACCAAAAAGGTTTTAGCTTGAATCCAACCTCCCAGATTTGACCTCCTCTATGGCCCATGCCTCCAAACAACTCTAGAAATACAACCTACAAGGAATGGCCACAAATTCCCCCTCCAAGCTCTTAAAGGGAAGAAAACACCACTCAAAATATATCCTCTAACCTCCATCGCAAAGCTCAGCCTCTAGGATTGATACTCTACCCATCAAGTGAGCTCCCAATACTACCTTTGCGCTGGCCCAAGTAGTGTGATAGTCACACTACCCAGCAAGAAGCTCAATCAACTCCCAAACTCTCCCAAATGCTAACAATCCTCCCTAGCCTCCTCTCCAGAAAATCTCACATCCAAACTCCACTGCTAAGCTTCACCAACAAACTCGACCTCCTCTCCACTACGCCTCTCTAGAAATATGCACCACCTAGAAGTGAATGCTACTGCTGGAAATCACAATCTGATCCTCCTGAAGAAATGAAGAAAACCTTCCTAGGATGGCACTCGAAGTCCCCCAAAGAAAAGATGAGCTCTCTGCCTGAAGAACTTGTGCTAACCAGCTAGCGACTCGGCTAAGCAGTGCGAGCAACTAGAGAGAAATCGATATACTCTATTGATAAATGAGATGAGGAGAGTTTCCTTCCTTATATAGATTTTGTGGAGCACTTTTCCCTCCATTTCATCCTCCATCGTAGGCCCTCACTTAACCATCATCATGCAAAAGTTAACCCCCTCCATGCAAATCGAAATAGGGAGTGAGTAATTCCCTAGTGAGGGTAGCCGCCATGTGTAACTTAACTACAAAACAAACAACTTCTCCTAAGTCTAATCTCTTAATAAAATTGAATGAGGTCCACTAACTCTAAAATTCCATGATACAAAAATTAATCTTGTTCCAAAATAACTTAGGAAGGGACATGATAGTCCTCCCCTCCCAAATGTTGCTTGTCCCCAAGCAAATTCAATGATGGATGCTCATGAATGTGCTCTCTCTACCAAGTGGCATCCTCATCCAGTAAATTCTTCCAATGCACCAAACACTCTTTGATGATTATGCTTTTGAGCTTCCTCTCCCTGTTCTCCAAGATGGCCTTTGACTCTAGGATCAAATGCCCCTCATCATCAAGCTGAGGCAATTCCATGACTGTTGTAGTCTGTTGCCCCAACACCCTCTTGAGGCATGACACATGAAAGATGTTATGAATCTTGCTCCTTGGTGGTAGCTCCAAACTGTAAGCCACCTCTCCAACCCTCCTGATCACTCTGTATGGCCCAAAGAGTCTCAGCTGCAACTTTTCGACCCCCTTTTGCTTAAGTGTGGACTGTCAGTATGGCTGCGATCAAAGGTAGACCGAGTCCTCCTCCTCAAAATTCCTCTCTACTCGATGCCGATCATCATACATCTTCTGCTGGTTCTGGGTTGTCTGTAAGTTATCCTTAAGATCCTTGAGGATATCTTGCCTCTCTAAGATCCAATCCTTGGCCTTTGGGGCCTTGCTGTCTCCAAAAACGATATCAACCAAAGACAAAGCATCATAACCATATAAAGCACGAAAAGGAGTCATACCAATGCACATATGATGGATGTTTTTGTAACAATACTCTCCCAGGTGCAACCATCGAATCGAAGCCCATTGTTGCACTGTCACATAATTCCTGAGATAGCCTTGTAATGCTGGTTCACCCTCTCTGTTTGACCATCGGTTTGCGGATGATAGCTGGTGCTTGGGGTGGGCGGGCCTTTTACCTTAAAATACGACGAACAAGTGGGAATTTTTTCTTTCCCCTTTAGCCCCTGTGCCTTCAGCCCAATTTTGTAACTTCTCACATATGACCAGGGTTTGGAACCAAGGGCTGAGCCCTTTGGGCGCTAAGGCTTTCGATAGTTGCACAAGGGCCTTATTTCCTTTGTTAATCGAAATCTCACATCTCAGTGTTGAATGCACTTTTCGTTAAGCTTTCCCCCTGGACAACTGCGATCACCGATACACGAGATTGGGCCCACCTAGGAAATCTCAATCGCAACATGGGGAGGGTAGCTCTTTACCCTTTTTCCATAGCACGGGCTGATTGGTCCGGAAGCAAAAACCTTATCACATAGATCATCATACTTTATCGCATCCAGGGGCCACTTTCCTTATCGCAATCGCAATCGAGAAGCAATTTCGGCAGAAGGGAAAGCTTTACATTGCACGCTCGCCGATTACTGACTGCGATGGGTGTCATCATCACTGCCATGTGTCACCGAGTGAGTGGTGACATGTGTCACTCAATAATGGCTCCATCTCACCCCTGAAAATGTTGAAACAAGGTGACACGTGTCCCCTGTATGGCCACATCACCCTCTGTACTGCCCCATTACTACTGACGTCAGTTGCCCTATCAGTTTTGAAGACCAATCGGAGGTCGCCACATGGCCTCCCTGGAGGAGAGAGAAAGAGGCTCGTCGAGCCCTATTTTGTAGGCATTTCCTTTGTTAGCAAATTTCAGTTGCCCAGACGATTTTGCATTAAATAGCAATATTGGCCCCCGCACGTCCTTTAGATTTGGAAATCGCTGATATGCCTATCTTGCGGGACCGAGGGATTGCTGAGATGCGGGACTGCGAGGTCTCCGAGATGCAAGAACCCACCATGTGGAGGAGAGAGAAGGGGGGCCACCCACTCTTGTTTTGTCATGCTTTCCTTGTTAACTCTTTCTGACCCTTCCCCGACGGTGGAGAATCGGCG
Source organism: Pinus taeda (assembly GCA_000404065.3). Lineage (NCBI taxonomy): Eukaryota > Viridiplantae > Streptophyta > Pinopsida > Pinales > Pinaceae > Pinus > Pinus taeda. The sequence continues at coordinate 453,029 of APFE030632186.1, read as the reverse complement.
GATCACTGCTTTTCATTATGCCAGTGTTCCTTGCCTACCTAGACCCGTCTATGTTGATATGCAATTGCGATGTCCCAAGTCTTGATTGCGATTTTTCTTCAACACTTTACCATTTTTCTTTATTTGCTGGGCTATTCCAAAGTAATCGTCAAAATGTTCTAACTTTTGATCCAGAGACCCCTTTTTGGACTTCTATATACCACTGAAAATCTTTTTCCGAGCACTATGTAATGGAGAGGGTTTGATCTAGCTCTGATAGCTTATGTGGCCCAAAAATTAGCATAACATCATTGCTATTTGGCTTTGGAAGAAACTAGTGACTGATGAAGCAATGAGTGACAACAACATTATTGCTCCTCTAATAAATGCAAGACTGTCTCTAAGTGTTGCAGGGGATCCTCCCACATCTTGATGTAGATCAAAATGTCATCAAATAATACCAATAAAAACCTCCTTAACTAGTAATATATGGTTCATACATGTCTGGAAAGTAGCCGGTGAATTGGTCAACCCAAAAGTTATGACCAAGAACTCGAAATGCCCATAATGACACCTGAAGGCTGTCTTCGAAATGCCCTGCTCTCTCACCCAAATCTGATGATACTCTGACCGCAAATCTATCTTAGAGAAGTACTTGGCTCCTCTAAGCCCATCCATCAACTCATTAATGTGTGGAATGGGATACATGTTCTTCAGCGTCTTCTTGTTAAGGGCCCTGTAGTCAATACACATGCAGAGAGTCTCTCCCTTCTTCTTCACCAGCATAACCAAAGAAGCAAACAGACTAGAGCTCAGACTGATGTGACCCAATGCCAATAATTCCCTAATGGCTCTGTCGATCTCGTCCTTATAGGCCTTGGGATGCTTACAGTGTGTAGTGATGACTGTATGCACACCAGGCTCCAACTCTATAGTGTGCTCGAATCCCATGTTAGGTGGTTGCCTCGAAGGTATATGTTTAGAGACTACCAGATAACTATCTAGTACTACTTGTATGTCTGGATGTGGTGGTGTAGTCTTTCCCCCAACCTCTGAAATCCTCAGCTCTACTGCCCATGATATGTCTCCATGCCTCAAATCGGCCTCCATCTGCTGGGCCGAAATTGTCTGAGGGGGGTATGAATGCATGCCCCTAAGTAACACCGATTTGCCATCCAATCTAGTAAACTCCATCACCAACTCTTTCCAATCGGTGGTAACCTGTCCAAGGGAATACAACCATTGGACACTCAGTACCACATTTGTGTTAGGTACATCCACCATGAAAAAGTGGTTTGTCAATGAATAGTTCCCCATAGCCACTGTCAGAGTGGGAACATATCGAGTGCACTGAATAGTCTTGTCTCCTAGTATTACGACTGAAAACCCAACAAACTTTGTAGTGGTGATTACCCTCCTCTGGACCATCTAAGCATCAATAAAATTGTGGGTGGCCCTACTGTCTACCAAGACTGAGACATGTTGCACCTGCATCGTACCTATGATCCTCATAGTATAAAAATTGGGAATCCCGCACAATGAAGCTAGGACTCCCCCTGTTGGTGTGAAAGATGATCATTCATGAGGTGGTGGTGGTGGTGGTCCTCTCCCTATTGGATACTCGTTGTCTCCGCCACCAAACTCCAACTCCTCATCATCTGCCTGATCGTTGTCTGAGAAGATCTCAATGTAATGGGCCTTTCCTGTTGTGCACTGACGACCAGGTGCCCAAGGCTCTCGACATGTAAAACACAACTTCCTCCTCCTAAGGTCTCTCTTGGTCTCGTCATCCAACTGACTATGCCTTGGGATGCTCTCTGCAATGTGGGTGCTCCAGTGTCACTTCCCTTCTGAGGGTAGGGAGTGCATATAGGAAATGGAGCTTGAGCCTTGGGGATGGCCCCCTGCAAATCTCGAGTGCAAGATACTGCCTCCAGAAGAGTAGATGGTTTGCGAGAATTCACTAGTCCCTGCGATGGCTTTGTCAACCCCTCTACAAATGTGTATACTCTCCTCGCATCTGAAAAATCGGGCACCATGATTGAGACCCTCAAAAACTCCGAGATATAATGCTTTAGATGCCCTGTTTGTAGGAGCTGGGTCAAATCCCTAAAGTGAGCCTCTAGATCCTTCCAATTAGAAGTCCTCATAGGAGGTCACACTAGCATGCCCCAGAGTGGACAAACCATGAAACCACCTATCGTGTGCCTCCCCCTCCCAGTGCAATGTGGCCATCTTGATGCCCTCTACCTCTGACATCTGCTTCAGCTAGAAGTATGTGTTTAGATTCTCTACCCAAGCACGTGTTGTGCACTTGGAAGTGCCATCATATGTAGGGAAATACATTTTCCCAATAGAATGATGTAGCTCATAGTTTTGCATACAATAACCTTTCCCCTTCTCGTTCTACTTGAGGTTGCAAAAATCTCTGAAGGTCAGAGCCTCTCTAAAGTCTGGCCCCATGGACTGCCACTCGCGGAAATGCTCTCCCATCAACAATGGATCCTCACCTCCACCGGTCTCTCACTGCACCAAAGGTATGAAAGAGGGTAAAGTAGCTTGAGTTGGCTCACTTGAGGATGGTCGTTGCTCAGTGGGTGAAAGGTGATCGAACAGTTGAGAGGCCCCTGAAGTCTCTCTAACTACGAATTCCTGCTGAGTGCTTTGCTCCCAGTTCTGCATTTTGATCTTGTCCAGCATCTCCTTCTGCCCCTTCGCCAAATCACTCAAAACCTTCAAGAGGTTATCGAAGGCCATCTCTTCCCTGCTCTTGGGCTCAAACATATCTTATGCTATTGCAGTCTTCTTGCGGTCCTCTGTGTCTGGAGTAATTTCCAACTCCCTTTCCCTGCTCCGGTATCTTTGTCTTCTGTAAGTAATATTTTGTCGGTCCTCCTCACTCATAGAAATGTTTCCCCACGATTGAGCCATAATCTAAGCTCGGATACCACTGTAATGTTCCAAATTTAAATAAACAATGATATTCAAAAGAAAACATGATTCTGACATAGAAAAATTAAATGATTAGCAAATACTCAATACACATCAGAAATGAGAACCAACTGAGCCATTTTATTAATGGAATGGAGCAAGTACAATAGTGTGGAAAATGCACCTGGGCTTGCCTCAAGGGAAAGCTTGAAAGAACCCAGGTTTCAAACGGTAATCTCAATGCTGGAAAGTAACTGCTCCTCTAATGCTTTGCGCCGTCTCCTAAAAACTACAACTGCTAGCTAGAAAGGAACTGCTAGAAACCCCGCGTTTGGTACTGAGAAGATGATGAAACTTTAGCCACAAGCTCCTTGGCCAAAACCCACAAAAACCCAGAAAGGGTTTGTCCTTAATCCAACCTCCCAGATTTGACCTCCTTTATGGCCCACACCCTCCAGACAATTCCAGAAATAAGACCTGCAAGGAATGGCCACAAAGTCCTCCTCCAAGCTCTGAGAGGGAAACAAACACCACTCCAAATATCTCCTCTACCCTCCACAGATTAGCTCAGCCTCCAACACTGATACTCTACCCACCAAGTGAGCTCCCAATACTGCCTTCGTGCTGGCCCAGGTAGTGTGAAAATCACACTGCCTAGCAAGACGCTCAATCAACTCCCAAACTCTCCCAAATTATGACAATCCTCCCAAGCCTCCTCTCCGGAAAATCACACATCCAAATTCCATTACTAAGCATCACCAACAAACTCGACCTCCTCTCCACAGCGTCCCTCTAGAAATATGCACTACCTAGAAGTGAATGCTACTGCTGGAAATCACAATGTGATCCTCCTCTCAAAGAGATGAAGAAAACATTCCTAGGGTGGGACTCGAAGTCCCCCGAAGAAGGGATGAGCTCTCTGCCAGAAGAACTCATGCTAAACAGCGAGTGACTCGACTAAGTAGCTCGAGCAACCAAAGAGAAATCGATATACTCTAATGATGAATGAGATGAGGAGAGATTCCTTCCTTATATAGATTCCATGGAGCACTTTTTCCTCCATTTCGTCCTCCATCGTGTGCCCTCACTTAACCATCATCATGCAAAAGTTAACCCCCTCCATGCAAATCGAACTAGGGAGTGTGTAATTCCGTAGTGAGGGTGGCCCCCATGTGTAACTTAATTAGAAAACAAACAACTTCTCCTAAATCTAATCTCCTAATAAAATTGAATGGGGTCCACTAGTTCCAAAATGTGCCCCATGATACAAAAATTAATCTTGTTCCAAAATAATTTAGGAAGGGACATGACAATCCTCCCCTCCAAAGTATTGCTTATCCCCAAGCAACTTCAATTCCAGATGCTCAAGAATGTGCTCTCCCTCCCAAGTGGCATCTTCATTCGGTAAATTTTCCCAACGAACCAATTACTCTCTGGTGATTTCGATTCTGAACTTCCTCTCCCTGGTCTCCAAGATGGCCTCTAGCTCTAGGATCAAATGCCCCTCATCATCAAGCGGAGGCAACTCCATGACTACTGTAATATGTTGCCCCAGTAGCCTCTTGAGGCATTACACATGAAATATGTTATGAATCCTATTCCCTGGTGGTATCTCCAATTCATAAGCCACCTCTCCAACCCTCCTGATCACTCTATATGACCCAAAGAATCTCGGCTACAACTTTTCGACCCCCTTCTACTTCAATGTGGACTATCAGTATCGCTGCAATTGAAGGTAGACCAAGTCCCCCTCCTCAAAATGCCACTTTACTCGATGTCAATCAACATACATCTTATGCTAGTTCTGGGTTGTTTATAAATTATCTTTGAGATCCTTGAGGATATCTTGGCTCTCTAGGATCCAATCCTTGGCCTTTGGGGCCTTGTTGTCTCCAAAAACAATATCAGCGAAAGACAAAGCATCATAACCATATAAAGCACGGAAAGGAGTCATACCAATGGACATATGATGGGTGGTGTTGTAACAATACTCTCTCAGGTGCAACCATACCAAGCCCTCTGCTGCCCTATCACAGAATTCCTGAGATAACCCTCTAACCATTGGTTCACCCTCTCTGTCTCACCATCGGTCTGCGGATAATAGTTGGTGCTCGAGGTGAGCTCAGTGTCAACTAGTCTGAAGAGCTTCTTCCAAAATCCTCCCATGAATCTGCTTTCCCTGTCATTGACAATGGTTTTAGAGAGTCAGTGGAGCCGAAAGAACTCCCTAAAGATCAACTCTACCACCTCTGAGGCTGAATATCATGTCGGTATGGCAAAGAAGTGTGCAAACTTGGTCATCCGATCAACCACTACAAAAATACAATCCTTCCCTTGTACTGAGGGAAGTCCTATGATGAAATACATAGAAATGCTCTCCTATTTCCCCTCAGGGATGGGAAGAGGTTGCAACAATCTTGTTGGATGGGTCAACTCTCCTTTGTTCCTCTGGAAAGCTTCCCACTCCTGCACATGCCTCAACACATCTCCCTTGAGTCCCTTCTAAGTGAAGCGCTCTCTCACTTCCATATACGTCTTCCTAAACCCCTGGTGCTCGAACAAAGGAGAATCATGAGCTGCTCGAAGGACGCACTCTCTCAATTGTGATCCCGAAACCAAAAATATGAGGTCCTTGTAATAAATAACCTTATCCATCACCATATATCACTCATATGCATAGCTACCCTCCAAGATCTCGAATGCCCGACAATCCTTGGAGTACTCTACTAATAATTGAGCCTTCCAGGCATGACAAATTCTCATGAGTGAAAGCCCGATTGGTCTCCTGGATAGTGCATTCGCCACTATGTTGTGCTTCCCCCACACATACTTAATATCAAAATCCTAGGCCTGCACTTTTCTAACCCATCTCTGATCTATGTCATTGAGGCCCTGCTTTCCCATGAAATGGCAAAGGCTGTTGTGATTTATCTTCACCAGAAATCGATTCCCCACCAAATACTGTCTAAATTTGGCCAATGCATGCATTATGGCCAACATCTCCTTGTCGTAAATGGAATACGATAGCTTATGAGGTAGAATCTTTTGACTCTCGAAAGCAATGGGGTTCTCTCTTAGGGACAAGACTGCCCCAATCCCTACACCTGATGCATCGCACTCCAATGTGAAATGCTGAGTAAAATCTGGGAGTGCTAATACCGGACAACAACTCATCACCTCGAGGAAATCAAATGCTCCCTGAGCTCCCTCCATCCACCCAAAGGCCCCTTTCTTAGTTAGATCAGTAAGGGGAGTTTCCAACTGGGAGAAGCCCTTCATGAACTTTCAATAATAGGTACAGATGTCCAAAAATCCTCTCAACACTGTCACATCACAAGGCTCAGGCCAACCCTAAATGGCCTGAATCTTCTCCTCTTGCACCTTGACCCCATATGCACCTATGATATGTACCAAGTAAAGCATCTCTGTCAGCCCAAACTCACATTTGGACATCTTGATGTAGAACTGTTGTTCCTCCAATATATGCAAGATTGTATCTAAGTGCTTTAGGTGCTCCTCCCACGTCCTACTGTAGGTCAAGATGTCATCAAAGAATACCAGTAAAAACCTCCTCGACTGACCTCGAAAGACATGGTTCATACATGACTGGAAAGTAGCCGGTGCATTGGTCAACCCAAAAGGCACGATCAGGAACTTGAAATTCCCATAATGACACCTGAAGGTTGCCTTCGGAATGTCCTGCTCTCTCACTCGGATCTGATGATACCTTGACCACAAATCTATCTTAGAAAAGTACTTGTCTCCTCTAAGCTCATCCATCAACTCATCAATGCATGGAATGGGATACATGTTCTTCAACGTCCTCTTGTTGAGGGACCTGTAGTCAATACACATGCAGAGAGTCTCGTCCTTCTTCTTCACTAGCAAAACCGAAGAATCAAACGAACTAGAGCTCGGTTTGATGTGACCTAACGCTAATAACTCCTTGATGGCTCTCTTGGTCTCATCCTTATAGGCCTTGGGATGCCTATAGGGTGTAGTGATGACTTCCTGCACACGAGGCTCTAACTCTATAGTGTGCTCGAATCCCTTGTCAGGTTGTTGCCTCGACGATATATCTCCAAAGACTACCAGATATCTATCCAGTACTGCTTGTATGTCTAGATGTGGTGGTGTAGTCTTTCCCATAGCCTCTGAAATCCTCAGCTCTACTTCCCATGCTATGTCTCCATGCCTCAAATCGGCCTCCATTTGATAGGCCGAAACTGTCTGGGGGGGGTACAAATGCATGCACCTAAGTACCACCAGCTTGCCATCCGGTCTAGTAAACTCCATCACCAACTATTTCTAATTAGTGGTAACCCGACCAAGGGATTACAACAATTGGACACCTAGTACCATATCGGTGTTAGGTACATCCACCATGAAAAAGTGGTTTGTCATTGAATAGTTCCCCATAGTCACTATTAGAATGGGAACATATCAAGTGTACTGCATAGTGTTATGACTTGTCTCCTCATATTAGGACTAAAAACCCCTCAAACTATGTATTGGTAATGCCCCTCATCTAGACCATCTGAGCATCAATAAAATTGTGGGTGGCCCCACTATCTACCAAGGCTGAGACACGCTGCCCTTAAACGGTACCTCTGATCCTCATAGTCAAAAAATTTGGTAATTTCACACAAAGAAGCTAGGACTCCCCTTGCTGGTGTGAAAGGTGCTCCTCCCTGAGGTGGTGGTGGTGGTGGTCCTCTCCCTGTTGGATCCTCATTGTCTCCACCACCAAACTCCAACTCCCCATCATTCTCCTGATCACTGTCTAAGAAGACCTTGATGTAATGGGCCTTAGCCACTGTGCACCGATGACTAGGTGCCTGAGGCTCTGTCAACCCCTCTACAAAAGTGTATACTCTCCTCACATATGACAAATCGGGCACCATGACTGAGACGCTCAAAAACTTCGAGATATAATGCTTTGGATGGCTTATCTGTCGAAGCTGGGTCAACTCCAAGAAGTGAGCCTCTAGATCCTTTCGATCAAAGCACTCCACTACTCTCTGTGTGAAGTCCTCATAGGAGGTCACACTGTCATGCCCCAGAGTGGACAAACAATGAAACCACCAATCATGTGCCTCCCCCTACAAGTGCAATGTGGCCATCTTGATGACCTCTACCTCTGTCATATGATTCAACTAGAAGTATGTGTCTAGATTCTCTACTCAAGCATGTGTTGTGCACTTAGAAATGCCATCCTATGTAGGAAAATATATTTTCCTAATAGAACGATGTAGCTCATAATTCTGCCTACCATAACCTTTGGCCTTCTCGTTTTGCTTGAGCTTGCAAAAATATCTGAAGGTCAGAGCCTCCCTGAAGCTTTCCCCCATGGACTGCCACTCCTAGAAATGCTCCCCCATCAACGATGGATCCTCACCTCCACCAGTCTCTCTCTGCTCCAAAGGTATGAAAGAGGGAAGTAGCTTGAGTTGGCTCACTCGAGGATGGTTGTTGTGTAGTGGATGAAAGACGATCGAACTGTTGAGAGGCCCCTGAAGTCTCTCCAACTACGAACTCCCGGTGAGTGCTTCACTCCCAGTTCTACAATTTGATCTCGTCAAGCATCTTCTTCTGCCCCTTTGTGAAATCACTCAAAGCCTTCAAGAGGCTATCGAAGGCCATCTCTTCCCTGCTCTTGGGCTCACCCATATCTTTTTCTACTGCAGTCTTCCCATGATCCTCTGTGTCTGGAGTAATCTCCAACTCCCTTTCCCTTCTCTGGTACCTCTGTTTTCTGTAAGTAATATTATGTCGGTCCTTCTCACTCATAGAAAAGTTTCCGCACGGCTGAGCCAGAATCTAAGCTCTGATACCACAATAATGTTCCATATTTAAACAAACAATGATATTCAAAATAAAATATGATTCATACACAAAAGAATTAAACGATTAGAAAATTCTCAGTACACATCATAAATGAGAACCAGGCGACCCATTTTATTAATGGAGTGGAGTAAGTACAATAGTGTGGAAAATGCACCTGGGCTGGCCTCAAAGGCAAGCTTGACAGAACCCAGGTGTCAAACAGTGATATCAATGCTAGAAAGTAATTGCTCCTCTAATGCTCTGCATTGTCTCCTAGTAACTACAACAACTATCTAGAAAGGAGCTGCTAGAAACCCCTCCTCTGGTGCTCAAAAAATGATGAAACTTTAGCCACAAGCATCTTGGCCAAAACCCACAAAAACCCAGAAAGGGTTTGTCCTGAATCCAACCTCCCAGATTCGACCTCCTTTATGGCCCACACCCTCCAAACAATTCTAGAAATACGGCCTACAAGAAATGGACACAAAGTCCTCCTCCAAGCTTTGAAAGGGAAGCAAACGCCACTCCAAATATCTCCTCTAACCTCCACGACAAATCTCAGCCTCCAAGACTAATTTTCTACCCACCAAGTGAGCTCCCAATACTGCCTTTGCGCTAGCCCAGGTAGTGCGAAAGTCACACTGCCCACCAAGAAGCTCACTTAACATCTAAACTCTCCCAAATGATGACAATCATCCGTAGACTCCTCTTCCGAAAATCTCACATCCAAACTCTACTACTAAGCATCACCAACAAACTCGGCCTCCTCTCCATTGCATCCCTCCATAAATACGCACCACCTAGAAGTGAATGCTACTGCCGGAAATCACAATGTGATCCTCTTTCTGAAGAAATGAAGAAAACCTTCCTAGGGTGGCACTCGAAGTCCCCCGAAGAAAGGATGAGCTCTTCGCTTGAAGAACTCATGCTAAACAACTAGTGACTCAGCTAAGCAGCTCGAGAAACCAAAGAGAAATCGATATACTCTAATGATGAAAGAGATGAGGAGAGTTTCCTTCCTTATATAGATTTTGTGGAGCACTTTTCCCTCCATTTCGTCCTCCATCGTGGGCCCTTACTTAACCATCATGATGCAAAAGTTAACCCCCTCCATGCAAATCGAACTAGGGAGTGTGTAATTTCCTAGTGAGGGTGGCCCCCATGTGTAATTTAAATACAAAACAAACAACTTCTCCTAAGTATAATCTCCTAATAAAATCGAATGGGGTCCACTAACTCCAAAATTGGCCACATGATACAAAAATTAATCTTGTTCCAAAATAATTTAGAAAGGGGCATGACAATATGTTTCGACCTATCATGAAACAATGAATTTTCAAAGAGCTTTATGCAACTCTAATTATCGCAGTTAATATTGGTTGTCTCCATCTTTTGATTGAACAAGATCACTAACAGCTTCCGAAGCCATATAGCTTCACATGTGGCCATGCTAGCTGCCATGTACTCTGCCTCTGCAGAGCTTAGTGCCATGGACATTTTCTTCCTACTGCACCAAGATATAACCCCTAATCCAATGTTGAAGCAACACCCTAATGTGCTTTTTCGATCTATTGAACTACCTACCCAGTCTGCATCCATGAAACCACATAACCCGACACCATCACCTCGAGTATATCTCAAAACATACTCGGTCGTGATGTACAAATACCTCTGAATGTGCCTCACTATTGTTTAATGCACTCTCTTCAATCCCACCATGAACTAACTAAGAGTATTGACCTTGAAGTAGATGTCTGGCCTCGTGTTGACCAAATTCATGAGCGAACCAATGAGTTGTCTATACAAGGTTGGGTCCACGCTCTCGTCCTGTGATGCATCTATATTCCTCCAATTCATAATCAGAGGCATGGACATAGGCCTACAATATCGCTTCTTGAACTTCCTTAGAATCTCTATAATATATATCCCTTGACAAAGGAAGATCTCCTCGTCCTTCTAACATACTTCTAAGCATAGGAAGTAATGCATAAGTCCCAAATTCTTCACATCAAACTTTGCTACTAGGTTCCTCTTGCAATCTTCTATGAGCCTTGATAACCCTATCAAAAATAGGCCATCCACATACAACACTAGGATGAGTGGCTTACCCTCTACCATTAGATAGTAAAGGTTGGGATATGTATCACCCCTGATGAATCCCATCTTCTCCAAGTAGTTGTCAATCTAACCATACCATGCCTTGGGACCTTGTTTGAGCTTGCATAATACTCTCTTCAATCTGCACACATGAGTGCCCCTCTCATGTCTCTCGAAGCCCTCAGTCTGTTCGATTTATACCTCCTACACCTGAAGTCGTGCTAGTACTGGTGACTGTACTCGATCCTTGTGACTTTCTGTGCAGTTTCCACTGCTACTGGACCAATGGAGCTTTTGCTAGCTCATTCTTATCATCTGTTGGAAACTTGCAAGATCTCTTGAACACTTTGTCCTCCATGAACTTCACGTCTCGTCTCACGATAATATTCCTATTACTAGGAATGTAGATCATGTATGCCTTTGAGATTTCACTATACCATATGAAGAAGCCCTTTTCTGCAGGTCGATCCATCTTAGTGTGTTTTCCATTTGGGACATGGCAGTAATCTATGTTGCTAAAGATTCTAAAGTGACTTGTTTATGGCTTCTTCCCTGAGAAGACTTCTTCTGGTGTTATCTTCCCTAATGCCCCATGAGGAACTTTGTTTTGTATATATATAGCCGTGTTACGTGTCTCTACCCCTAACAACTTAGGCAAGTACCGGTCATATAACATAGCCTTTGTAGCCCCAACTATAGACCTATTCTTCCACTATGCTACCCCATTCTGTTATGGATTGCATAGAGTTGTCCACTCTCTCCTGATGTTCTTCTTCGCACAGAAGTCTATGAAGTCACTATTAGTGTACTCTCCTCCATTGTCTAAGTGAAGCACCTTGATCTTCTTTCCTGTCGCATTCTCTACTAGAGCTTTAAGCTACTTGAAGTGACTGAAGACTTCATCTTTGGTCTTCAAGAAATAGATCCAAGTTTTCCTGGAATGGTCATTGATGAGAGTAATCAAGTATTTGTACCCTCTAAGAGATCTAATGGACATAGGGCCACAAATATCTGAGTGTATAAGCTGTAACACAATGTCTGATCTACTATCACTTCTTTGGATTGTTGCCTTATCATACTTCCCAATTATGCACTCCCTGCATACATCATTGCGTTTCGTGCTTAATTCTGGAACACGTGTCACTACCTCCCTAAGCATACTAAGTGTTCCATGGTGTAAATGTCCCATTCTCCTGTGCCATAACTCATTCATGTCTCTCCCACTTCCATTGCTATTACTACCGTTGTTATTAACTAGTGCCTTTGGAGAATCAAGTTGCAACTTGTATAATTTGTTGATATGAACTCTAATATACTTCAACTTCTTCCATACAAAGTGGATATCATATCCCTTATCTTGTAGTTGGGATATTGAAATAAGGTTCATACCCAAGTCAGGTACATGCAACACATTTGCAACATGGTGCTTGCTTTTGACTCCCTCTCAATCTCGATGGTACCTACTTCGATTGGAGTACATTTACTTTTGTTTCCCATCTAAATTTGGAAGTCCATTTTCTCCTTATAGTTGGAGAAGTTTCTCTAACCCCTGTCATATGAGCTGACACTCCATTGTTTATATACCAGACACCGTATAAAGTTGCACTAGAGAGGCAAGCTATGTGAGTGAATTCATGCTCCAATATGGAAAGCAAATATGTAGCCTCGTTTATGTTAAATCTTTCTGCGACCATACTAGAGAAATCAAAGAAATCTACCTAAGGCATCATGGGCATACTTTTTGTGTTATTTTCTCTTCCTATCCCTGCACAGATCTGTAGCTAAAACCCTCACTGCAAAATCACTGTACCTTGATCTGCTCATTGAACTGACTAGTTTTCTCACTGAAACCCTCTATTCGACAAATTGATTGCCTGCTAATTTTGCTCCTGAGGCTATTTAGATTTTTCCTCCGCCTAGAACTGGAAATCGAACCCCGACGCCTTTGCAATTCGCACCCCTGTATGGCCTACGCAGATCTGGAGAAATTGTTCCTAGATATCCCTCTGAAGCTACACAATTTTTCTCCTCACTTATGAGCCTCCAATCTTATATTCAATTATGTTTTGATTCCATGTGAAAAATATTTGATTGCAATTAACTGGAAATTTATCTCCTAATTGTTTTATATTTTATCTGTTATTATGACAAATATTGATAAACTCACAATTGAACTCTTCACTGAAAATAAAATACACTACAGAGAATAAACTAGACGTTGAGAAAATAATGCAAACACAATAAATAGACACCAATATTTTAGACTAAAAGTCCCTAGAAAAACCCCGAAGGGAAAACCAGTGCAACAGATAAGGGTTTATTTTATTATTATGCAACTGTAAAATTTTAGTACAATAATCTAGATGCCCAACTGGCTGTCCTCGACAAATAATCTTGTCAAAACAATTAGGAGAAAAATTCTCCCTTTGCAGACAAACTCAACCTCCCTTTAGCATTCTCATTCTCTCTCCCCGACAACTTGGCCTACTTGGAACTCGCACTATTGACCTATGCAGTTCATATGGCCTCTAGAACTGCTCCAAACTAGGTCGTCTAGCCTTTTCTTGCCACTAGAAAAAATTTCTCTGCCTTTCGGAGTGTCTTGTTCACCTCTAACAACTGATCCAAATCCTTCCTGGAAAATCGTCCAAATAGACTAGCTAACTCACACTACCTGGATGGCTTTCTCTGTTGAATATTTCAACCTCCCTTCTGTTGACTCTTCGGCACTAGATAAATCCTTTGGAACTCTCTACAGTTGCTACCTCAGTCAATGATGCTCTCCATCTCTGGCTCAATTTCACTTCCTTGATGAATCTATGCAATTGGGTAGCTCAATCTGCCAAGGAACTTGCTCCCTCTATGTTTGATCTCAAATCTATGATTTATCGACATTACCCAAGATCTTTTCTTCGATTGATGTTAGCATAATTGCATGAAAGATCATGCAAAAACCATATGTGTAATACTTAAAGAAGAGGCAACATAAATGGCACCATAAAGACAATGCACACAATCTTTGATAATGAAGTTTGTCCAGTGTGGACTATGCCTTTGGGCCCTACTTCAATAGTGGGGAGGCCACTTCTTTCATCTCATCAAAAGAAAAGGCAAGTACATGGAAAAATACATCATTATACCTTCATTTCTTGGAGTGACTTGAAATTCAACTGCTTAAATTACAACAACGACAACGCCAACAAGTATGTCAAGTCCTCCTGAGACTATTTACTGTAAGCATGATCTATTTTTGAAAGGTACATTGTTGTCTCGAACTTCATGCCCAACAATTAATGCAAAAGGCGGGCTTCAGACATGGCCTTTGAATTTCGCTGCCCATATCCAAAAATAGACTACACCATGGCAATCTTTGCAAAATTCTGGTTAAAATGAGTATAAAGTTGGCCACATTCTACCACCTACAATTCTGGCTCCACATGGAATCTTTTAGATTCCTCAAAGATTCTGCATGGAAAATTCTCTATCTCATAAAACATGCCCCTAGGGTTCTAGCATTTGTGTTCAAGGTTTTGCCATCACAGTTCCATGTGTTTGTGGTTCCTTTGCCCTTCGTTCAGTCACTCAAGGCTCCATTGGTCTCTGCCAAATACATAACCATTGGTTTAAATATTTAAAGTTTGGCGGAGTTTATAAGGTGTAGATCTGTGGCCCATTGGTTGATACATATCGTGTACAAGATGGGTCCAAACATGTCGGGGGTTCCAATCACCCGCCAACCCATTCTAATATTCAAAACAAACAACTTAAAAAACAACAACCATTATCCCAACGCTAAAAATATTTGTCGTTGTTTAATTTTATATGCCGATAATATATGACCAGAACCACACCGTTCCACCATGTAACTGTTTCCCTACAGTTTAACATTCAACCACTGATAATAACAATACACCACCAATAAATTTAAATGTGCAACCTAAAGCAAAACCATAATCCACTGAAGGTTTTGGAATAGTCTGCATGTTCGTCATTATTTGTCATTGTTCATAATCGTCGAATAAGCTATTAGCATCAGGTTTGCATCCTCAGTTAAAGGCAATATTTATCAGTTCATTTTTTCAAAGTCATGGTTATGTAAAGGGGCTATTAATTTTTTGTGAAATTTGTTATCTAAGCCTAGCGATATGTTAATCAATTTTTTTATTTAACTCTAAGCTTATCCTAAGATTTTCGCACTGCATTTAACCTATCACAAACCTACAACTGGTGCTACAAAATTTTTTTGTAGCGGACATTGAAAAATTTAAAACTTGGTTTTTGAACTGCCAATGCCATTATTTCGATTTCCTAGGGGTTTGTTCATAAAGCCTTAGCCCTTTTCATCCATTATTTGACAGCCATCTGTAAGCCCAAGAGAGTTGTTGAAAAACAAACCCTAATCTGCCCTGTTTACCCTAAAACAACATTTTCTAGCAAAGCCATATTTTTAATTTTAGTGCGCAGGAAGCTTTTTGAGCATTTTGCAGCATTCGAATAGGGTGTTTGAAGGTTGGGAAATCTATTTTTAGTATCAAAGCTTTTATAATATGGGTCGATTTGGTCATGTGAAGAGATTTGAACCTGATGGTATGTATTTCGAGGTTTATCCACAGATGTTAGTTCTTTTTAGAAATGCGGGATGGGAGCCATTGTTCTAGCGTTTCAACGAACATAATCTCAGTTGATGCCATGATTTCATCTATTCCTTCGATGGCAGCACTGCAAGAATCGAGACCCTGGAGTTTCCTATCACAGAGGAATCCATTGTTGAAACAATAGGTTTTCCAACTGACGGTGAGAGATGGTTTAAAAAATAGAGGTTGCAGAATGTAGATGGTTTTTTTCCTGAAGGAGGATTGTCAGAATCAATATTAGAATGTAGGGGTCCTCCAAAATATTCTGAAACCTATGTTCTACCGCCCTCAGAACTGTACCATATGAGGTTTCTTTGTGATTTGGCATGTCTTAGCAAGATGAATTTACCATATTTCCTTCACCAAAGTTTACTAATGATGTGCACCAAAGCAAGAACAGGACCTGAGCTACAACCCCATGATATTTTTCATCACGACCTAATTAAAATCCTACACGCTCATGAGTTAAATAATTAGGTGGAGCAGTTGAGGGAATTGAGACAGAGAAACCTAAGACCACCTGCACCTAGAAGATCAAGGAGAGGCCAAACCAGAATTTCTACCCAAACCCTAGCTCATGAAACCAAGGGAGAATCTAATCACATCCCTATTGAAAAACACAATGAAACCCCTGTAAAAAAGCCAGAGGTTAAAGTTTATGAAAGGAGGGCTAGAAACCAACAGAAACTGATGGTAGAAGAAGAGGAAACAAAACAAAGAGAAACACAAAGCAATAAAGGCAAACAAAAGATAGAAACAGAGGATGAAGAAGCTGAGATAGAACCTAGGTTTTATGGCAAAAGACCTCACACTCGCCCTACTAACAAGTTGAGACTAAATTTCAAAGCTCAAATGAATCCTAGGCTAAAAGAAACAGTGATGATTGATGCAGAGGAGGAAATTGTGCAAACTTCAAAGAGCAAAAAGAGACAGAGGAAAACAGAACATGTTGACAGAAATAAGGAAAAAACCCTAAAGGCTTCCAAAATCACACAGAAACCTACTAGAAGAGTGACAAGGAGTCAAACCAAGCTAGACATCCTTACTCAAGTTGTAGAAGTCATGGAGAAATGATCAATTTACTTCATGAGGCAAAGATATACACAAACCCTAGTTTTGTTGCACAAACCCTAATGGCCTCTCGACATTTTGACCTACTTAGCTTAATCTTTTTTTATTGTAAATTATTTTTGATATATTGTAGTAATATATTAGAGGTTTTTGTGGCTGAGGGAGTACGAGTCAACATGAGGAAAGAAAGCCTTGAAAGGAGAAGGCAGTTACACAATTTCAGCATAATTTATAGGTTCATGCACCAGTTTGCTACAAGGAGAGAAGATGAGTTTCAGTTCAAGATATCAAGCCTACAAACAAGTGAATAGCTCTAGATCCTATAATGCAACAGTGACGTTGTCCTTATTCCAGGATACTAACAGGATATATGCACAACAATTTTATAAATCTGTTTTGACCAATGATATGTGCCAGATAGAAATCCAAGTAGCTAAGATGACAGGGTTATGATAGTTTTTATTAATTCAAATTTTAGATTATGTACATATCTTGTAATTATTGCTACCAAACTTTGAGGAGCTTATCTCTATTGTATTTTCCTCTTTATTACATGAGAAATATGGAAAAAAGTTTGGTTTTTGAAAGAAGAATAGTCATTGTCTGTGTGTTGAAGGCTTTATTGATTTACAATTTGCCAAGATTAGTAGATTTTGACTAGTGATATAAAGATTCATGTGATAGTAAGTCTTAGTATGTATTCTCTATATGTTTCAATGTTTCCTTCTTTGTAATCTCATTCGAATGTATGGTCTTTTGAGTATTTGAATAAGATTAATTAATTCAAAATTCATCCATGGTTTGATGCTCTGAGTTAAGATATTCAGGTATTTCCATCTCTGTCCTCTAAAGCTACTCTAGGATTCATATTATATTCCCTACTGTAATGGATTGTTCGCTTATGTTCTCCCTCCAACTATAACGATGACAAAGGTGTAGAATGTGTTATCTACCTTGCCTTTATCAATCCTGGTCAGATAGCTAGTTATCCTAGTAAATTGACATAAACCCTAGCTTCTTGACTCCATTTCCCAAAGGAATATCTCCCTCGAGCCCAACTAAACCCTACATCTACACAACACAACTGAAGATCTAGCCACTGTGTAAAAGTACAGTCAATTGATGATTCAATAATTAGACAATCAGAGAACCCTCTCTGGATTGAAGGGGCTAGCCTTCAATATATAAGTTGGATTGCAAAGGTTACCTTAGAAACTTCTCTCCTACAACCAAGAGGACATTTTTAAGTGACAACATAAACTATGTTGACTATTGCCAAATAATCATTGTAGTTGTAATTACTAACCGTCGAATATATATATATATGTGTGTGTGTGTGTGTGTGTGTGTGTTGTAGTTGTTGGTGATGTTAACGGTGGTGATACATATAACCCATTTTAAAAACATATTGCCATCATTAAACATTTGTTGATCGTCATTTTTGTTGTTCAGGTGTTGGGTGGTTATAACTGTCGACATGGTCGCGGGTTGGCTACGTGGCCAGTTTGTTTCTGACCGATCGTTTAACAAACTTTCTGAAAGACATGGGTTACCATCGTTAACTGTCGACTATCACATTTGACATATTTCTGCATTTAAAAATGGTCATATATAAATGGTATGTCACCAGACTGTAGTTGTTTTAACCGTGTTGACTTTGTATGAAACTTGACTATCTACAACTTAACCTGCCCACCATATGGTTAACCACTAGTTTGGTAATTTTAAGCTCCATCGAGTTGGCATCAAACCATCAATTATATTATTTGTTACTGCCCATTGTAACAATCTGCCACATGGTCAAATCACTGTTTTAATTTAATAAACTACCAATCTGACTGCTAATTGGGTTAAGGCCCATTGGTCATTCTTGGGGTGCTACGTGGCAGCACCCCATTGGTCCTTTTAACTACCACTAAGTTTAGCAGGGTTCCGTTGAATTTGGTGGCTTTGCCAAAAGTTTCAACTCGCCAAATTTATCTAGAGGTCTGTTAAATTGAGCTCCAAAGCCAAGTTTGACCAAAACATTTACCAATAATAACTTTCACATACAGAGTCTGATTGAGGTGTCATCTGCGTCGTTGGAATCCTGACGACAAGCTCTTCGATTTGACATTGGCTTCACTGAGATTCAAAGGCTTTGATTTTTGGGCCATTAGGAATCCACCTGGATCATTCATCCCCACTGAAGGACTTTTGGTCCTGCAAAAGTGTATATAGTATTGCACTCCTGATTTGCATAACAAATGTCTTTGGCAAGTCACCTTCCTTTCCTTCACCTTTGTACTTCAAAACTTGGAATGATGAAACCAACGCTTGTATCCATATGCAAATTTGTCACACTGCCAATACATGTCCAACTTGTAAGATTCCAAACATGGCCATACCAAGAGTTTATAACACACTCATGGTCAAGTTTACATCAGAAACCATACCCTTTGCTATCCGACTAAAATGCCAAAATATCATTATGTTGCATATAAAAGTAATTTTATACATCTCATCACTTTTACAAACAGTTTCACAACTTGTGATTTACAATGGTGTTCATACTCAACTACTTAAAAAGGCTACCTATCTCTTACCTAACAAGGCTAATGTCTCTTTTCCTATACCTAGATTCCTTGTTGAATTGCTTCATTGATTGGTTCCTTTATAGACGCTTTCACATGCTCCCTGTCCTTCTTTAGGCGTATCTCTGGATGGAGCTTCCAACATGTGGCTCTCTGATGTTCACCCTTGTTGCAATGGTTTTTCTTCCTCCATAATTTATTGACCTTCTTTCTTGAATCGTTGTCTCTGGTGCAAGTCTAGCAAGGAGAGCTTGTCTTAGTTGTTCCTTTGGAATGCTCATTGTCACTGGAATGCCGTGATGTGTTTTTCACTGTCTTGGACTTATCGCTTGAAGACTGTCCTGTCTCTCCCTTTCTGACTTAACCCAATCCTGCATATTGAGGTAATTCCACCACTTGGATGGGATTCACATTGCCTTTTCCATTAACTCATAGATCCTTGCCCTCATATCCCATCTTCTTCATTAGCTTCGAACCAATGTCTGTAGTGTGTTTTTCAAATGCACCAAAATCATCATAATGAGAACATGAAATCTAAGAATCACTGACAATGTTTACCTTAGTTGTCGATTCTGAAGTGGGTAATGAGGACTTTATGAAGCCTTTGCTGCAGTTCAATTTTTCTAACTTTTCCCTGCTTCTCCTCTTTTGCTTATTGTAGAAGTCTCCTTAGTTCAATGTTCTTTGCTTGAATTCTCTAGTTAATCTCCTCAAGTTCTTGGAGTCATGTAGTGTTTGGTGCTCTTCTCATCTTTGGTACAACACCTACTGCAATCTTCATCTCATTGCATGAATCAGAACCCAAGTCAATTGGTTCGTCACCTACAATCCCAATAGTTGTGATCTTCATCTCATCGCCTGAATCAGAACCTAGGTCAATTGGTCCAAAACCTGCAAACCCAATAACTGTGATCTTCACCTCATCACCTTAATCGAATTCATGGCTTTGTCGCACAGTAGCAACAATTTTCTACTTCCCTTTTCTACCACTCCTCTTTGGCTTCAATTTTGGATGCAGTTTCCAACAATTCTCCTCATCATGCCCTTCTTTCTCACAATGAGTGCAAGAGGGCTTTGCTTTCTTTTTCTTTATTGTTGTTTCCTTCTTTGCATGGTTACATTGTTCATACTTTCCCCTGCTTTCAAGGAGAATGGATTTCACACTAGTTGAACCAAGAGTAGTGGGTTCAAACAATAACAAATAAAGTTGAAGATAATTATGTAAAGAACCAATATATTTCATCAAAGTATCAGGTGATTCTAAAAGAATGTCTAATGCCAAAGCTTGATTCCTAAATTCCTCTGCGAAATTTTGAACATCTTGACCTTTTCCTTGTTTAAAATGTTGTCATTCAATCATGGCTTTTTGCCAATATCTCAATGGATAAAATTGTCCTTTTAAAGAAGAAACAAATTTAGACCGGGAATAAAGGAGTTTACCCACATGCTTGCTACCTTTCTGAATTTTGTTCTCCCACCATATAAGAGTGGTGCCTCCCAGTCGAAGAGATGCTAACAAGATCTTTGCCTCATCCTTTTCGATCTATTATATTTTGCAATACACTTCAATCTGTTTGATCCAATTGTTTATCTTTTTTGCATTAGATTCTTTGTTAAGCATAGGAAGACAAAACTTTATATCCAACGAAAAAAAGGATTTCTAGAAGCATTTCTCTATTGTTTGTTAGAATCATGAGAATGAGATGATGAAGAAGAAGAACTTTCACTAGAAGATAGAGATGGAGGCTCAGAAGGTTTGTTATTTTTTGTAGCATCGAATGTGTTCTAGCCATGAAATTTTGTGGAGAGGCTAGAATACATGAGATCTCCAAAACCCAAAAATCATTTCTGGAAATTCCGCCTAGAAATACTTAATTAGATAATTAACAAGTTTTTACATATTTATTAAGTCTAAACTTAGGGAATATGGTTAATTAATCAATATTAATTAAGTCAAGGCAAGCATAATCTTGGTGCTCCAACAGAGGATTATAAGAGGAGGTTGATGTGGCGATGGAGAAAACACTTGAGCGGTTCGTTTTCTTGGCAGATCAATTTCCAGAGTAGCAGCGTTCAGTTGTCAGAGAGAGAGCTAGAGATCGAAGTAGTGTGAGAGGGGCAAGTACAGTGATCTGGAAGAAATATTTCTAGATCCGGAGAGGCAACAACAAGAGGGTCGAGTTATCCCGAAGAGGCAATAGAAAGAGGGTTGAGTTATCCCAGAGAAGCAACACAGAGGCTCTGCGTAGTAGCTTTAACAAGAAAATCGATTTACTGGTGAGACAAATCGTTCTCAGTTCTAGAGGTCAGGCAGAGGTTCCAGAAGGTCGAAGGGATGATTTCCTTAGTAGTTGGAGGCAAAACGACTTCATTAGTGGCAATTTCAAGCCATACACATGGCAGAAAACGTAGAGGCAATGCAAGAGAAGCTCACGGTGGGGTTTGGAGGCCGAGTTTTCTAAAGGAAAGTTATGCCAAAGATTGCCTATGGGAGAAGGGAAATTCCCTTCAGCATTTTGCCCATATTTTCTTGCTGTGGAATACCAATTTCAGCCATCCAGATTGTACTCATATTTTTCACTACTGCATAATATTAAAACCCTTAATTTTTGCATTGGTTTTCCCAAGTTGGGTTTTTCCAAGGACTTTTGTCCAAAAATAATTTTGTTAGTTTTATGTCTGGCGTTTCTTCCAACGTTTATTCTTCCGCAGCTTTATTTGTGTAGGTTTGTGTGTGATTTATTCAGTATTTGTTGTAGCAAACAACAAATACTTTTTTATATTAAATCAACAATTAGGAGAATAGTTTCCATTGCTGCAATAAGATTCCAGCTTGAAATTTTCACATGGTATTAGAGCACAGTTGATCAGTCGAAGAGCTCAGAGGCGAAGAGAGAAGGAATTTTGGTGCTCATTTTGGGAAGCAAGTCGAAATTCCCAAGGGTAGCACAGTTGTTCTGCCAGACGGCCGAATTACTTGAGGAGGTTTGATTTTTTTGAGTTGGGGGTAGAAAAAATCGATATTTACATATTGAGCGATTCTAGAGGCAGAGGGAAACTCAATTTTTTTCATTGAGTAGACATCTAGTTGTACATAAAAAAATTGCAATAATATGCTAGAGTAGAGCCACTGTTGGGTGGAAGGAAGGACACACACAAAGGGAAAACTTTCCTTAGGGAACTTCTAGTCTCAAGAAGTTCGATTTTTCCTCGCATATCAATAGTCGTTGTGAGCAAATCTTCTCACTCCAGAAGGGGGTGCGAATAACAGAGCAGCAACTGAGCAAAAGGAAAAAGGAGATTTTCAACGTTTTGTTGAGATGGCCATTGCTGGGCTTCATGATCAGGACATGTTGGATGGGGCTTCCAACTATGTCATCTAGAAGGCAAAGATGCACTTTCTTCTAGATGAGTTTGGCTTGAAAACATATATTGATGCAGTGGTAACAGTTCCCCAGGATGCAGATCAGTTGAAGGAGCA
The DNA here is from genome assembly GCA_000404065.3 of Pinus taeda. NCBI lineage: Eukaryota > Viridiplantae > Streptophyta > Pinopsida > Pinales > Pinaceae > Pinus > Pinus taeda. The sequence goes on along the minus strand of APFE030632186.1, from coordinate 430,437 downwards.
CAGAAAGGAGATGGCACGAGAAAAATGATTGATTCTAGATGGAGTCTGGGATCATGTTGTTTCACATACAATTGGCAAATATACTACCAAGCAGAGGTGCGATGCTCTTGCCATGTTGTATCAAGGTACTTCCGAGCAATGGAATATGTACCTCGAGGAGACGCTGAGGCTCACCCAAATGAAGATGGGGGTAGGCATAGACCCCTTCCTCACCAGGATTTGGGAGGTCTGGGACCAATTGTCAGTTGTTGGGGCAACGCCTCAACCCATAAAGGTTGTGAGATTGGCACTCAACAGTGTCTCTGAGGACTGACAATTGTTTATCCAAAGCATATTTGGCAAAGACAAGCTACTGGATTGAGACAGGATGTGGGTTTACTTGGAGCAGGAGGAATTGAGGCGAGCTCTTATAAAGAGCTCCTTCAGTGGCAACAACAATGAATAGAAGTAGGTGAAGGAAGAGGAGAATGTGGCGCTCACATAGAAGTAAGACTAGGTCGCATCACATGCTGAGATTGATACACTATCCTCCATTTTGGAGAAAGACTTCTCTATGATCACCAACATACCTCCAGGAGTGAGGTGGGGTGATTTGGAGTTGTAGCCCCAGAGCATTACAAATGGACATGATCCTTGACGAGTCCACCTCATGGATCAATACTGTGCTACGGGGGCCCACAATATTCAGTAACAAGATGGATTAGTGACAAGTGTTGCAGTTAGAGACCGAGTGACAGTTGCAGAGACTAGTAGTAGTCAAATGCTGGGGAGCGCAGTGTAGAGCTGGCAACAATGTAGTTAGAATAATGCAGAGTCAGCTGCAGGGTAGATTCTTCAGTGACTGTAGTTGCTAGTAGCAGTTAGAAATTTGGGAGACAAATGCATCGAACTGATCATAGTTAATCTAGTATTTTGGATGCTTTTCAGTTGCAGATGTTGCAGTTACATCAACGACAGATGAGAGGGAGTTGCAGTGCAGATGCAGTGTTGGCAGCAGTACATCAATGTTAGCAGCAACACAAACACAACGTATATTAGAGTTGTGCAGTAGTTGGTGGGCAGTATGGACAGACATTTGCATCGTTATAGGAGATGATGCAGAGATAGGGTGCTGCTACAAGGTGTGCAGTAGCACTATAACACATTCCTCTTTAAGAGGGAGTGTTGGTTTTTGTAGCATTAGATGTGTTCTAGCCACGGAATTTTGTGCAGAGGCTAGAATAGATGAGATCTCCAAAACCCAAAAATCATTTCTAGAAATTCCGCCTAGAAATGACTTAATTATATTATTAACCAGATTTTAAATATTTCCTAAGTTTAAACTTAGGGAATATTGTAAATTAATTTGTATTAATTAAGTCAAGACGAGAATCATCTAGAAACTCACACGGATCGATCCATAGATGATCCTAGCCATTGATTAAGTTTTAATCTTGGTCGTCAGTACTGCAACAAAGGACTACGAGGAGGTCGATGTGGTGATGGAAAAAACACTTGAGCAGTTTGATTACTTGGCAGATTGATTTCCAAAGTAGCAGTAGTCAGTTGTCAGAGAGATAGCTAGAAGTAGTGTGAGAGAGGTAGGGACAGTGATCCGGATGAAATATTTCTAGATCCGGAGAGGCAGCAAGAAGAGGGTTGAGTTATCCCAGAGAGCTAGCACAGAGGCCCTGCGCAGTAGCTTCAGCAGCAAGATCAATTTGTCGGTAAGAAAAATCATTCTCAGTTCCAGAGGCCTGACAGAGGTTCTAGAAGGTTAGAGAGATGATTTCCTCAGTAGCTGGAGGTAGAACAACTTCATCAGTGGCAGTTTCGAGCCACACGTGTGGAAGATAGCACAGAGGCAGCTCAGGAGAAGCTCACGTTGGGGTTTGGAGGCTGAGTTTTATGAAGCCACGTCATGCCAGAGGTTGCCTGTGGGAGAAGGGAAATTCCCTTCAGTATTTTGCCCATATTTTCTTGTTGTGGATTGCCAGTTTTAGGAATCCAGATTGTACTCAGATTTTTTACTACTGCATAATATTAAAACCCTCAACTATTGCATTGGTTTTCCCAAGATGGGTTTTTTTGAGGACTTTTGTCCAAAAATGTAAGGACCCGATTTCTGCTATATACATTTTTTTTTTTTTAAACAACAAATACGACCAGAAGGGAAACACATTGAGATTTCAAATTTATTCAACACACACATTGCTGACACTCATTTTAGGAACATAACATAGCATTTACATACTTTAAACTAAGATCAATTAGTAATAAAATACATATGTACCGTTCACCAGAAGGCGAGACTCCGCTTGCTCTGTTGTTACTGGTATTCCCTTGTTGCCGGTCGCTTCTGCGAGTGAATGATGACGCACTTGATCCGAATGCGAAGACCCACCGATTAACCTCCCAGCCTACTCCTTGGGTACTCTTCCTCCCCGTGGACCCCCGAGCTGCAATGGGGTTGTACAATGGAGGCAAGCTCTAGCTGGCAGAGGAGAGCACACCTTGGCTCAAGAGTCCCCTCCCTAAAAATCCTCTACCTCACCAAACTCACTATAGCTTCGTAGTCACTGCTTTGACATCATATCATCCATCCAACAATAGGGTTCCCAAAAAGTGCCCTCTACCATGGCTTGCCCTTTCTTTTATAAGAGTCCTCATAGATGACACTTGGCATGTCATGCATAATTATAATATTCTATATATATA
>APFE030632186.1:392894-427448 GCA_000404065.3 Pinus taeda | reverse complement strand
ACCTAGTATTTTCCAACATGGGAAGGGTAGAGTTTTAAGGTACTCTATTTTATTTCTTCCTATGATCCTCCTTATTCCAAGTTTTATTTTTGATTTAATTACCTTGGTTTCTAATCATCATTTACCCTTGATGTAACTTTACCTAGTTTTCATTCCTTACTTATATTTATTTATTATTATTTACTTTTAATGATTCCAAGGGTGCCAAGCTTGGTTGTGCCCTTCAAGAACTTCCCTAGAAGTTCCAAGGGTGCCACACCTAATAGTTTAATTGTGATGCCAAGGGTGCCAAATTGGTCGTGCCCTTCAAGAATTTCCCCCGAAGTTCCAAGGGTGCCACACCACTTGCCCTTCAAGCATCCAGTGACTACGAGGGGAAAGTATAGTGCAACGTCATAGAACACTATCATCTCTTATGTTGCCTGCTATAGTGAGACTAATGGTGCCGGGGATCAAGGAATCCGCCTTGATGCACGCCTCCCAGTAAACTCCTCATGAGCGACCCAACTTTGGGACCTGCCCTCATGGCATCGTGATCTTCAAGGCGAAGGTGTTTCAACCCTTCCAACCCAAGTCACGGCGAGAGTGCCAGTGGGTGAGATCAGGGACTTTGTCCCACCCCTCCCATGTAGTTCCGTCCACCTGTACAACCCCATCACCCATATGTGAGTCATTCGGTCAAGCAACTAATATGTGCCAGGTGTCATCAACTCGTCATATGTGAATGCCTCTGATGGTTTCCTGCCATACTCAATAATCACCAGTAACAAGGTTCCTCAGTGTTAGTCATTGTCATAATAGCATCATTAACATCACCAAGTCATTCGCATCATTGTTCATTGTGAACCAGAACTAATGCAAGTATGTAACATAGGGGACACATCCATCATGGCTATCATTGGAAACATACATATCCATCAAAGCTATCAACATCGTAACATCAATAAACAACATACCTGTCCATCAAAGCTATCATCATCATGATATCAATAGAGAGCATACATATCATTTAGTGCTATCATCATCATAAATTCAATAGAGAACAAACATAACCATTTATGCCACAATCATCATAATATCAATAGAGAATGTGCATAACCATTAATGTTAAAACATACCTAACCATTAATACTATCATCACCATAATGTCAATGGAGAACATACATAAACATCACAATCACTAATAATAGAGTTATGTGTCGGGATTCCTCAACCTGAGGTCCTCAAAGAATAAAGTATCCAAGATAATGGCATATTAGGGTCAGGAAATTAGAGTAGGCACTACAAAAAATAATTGTGTTATTTTTATGTGCATGTGCTAGCATTTATTATAGCATTTATTCTTCCACAGTTTTATTTGTCTAGGTTGCAGTGTGATTTATTCAGTATTTGTCGTAGCAAACAACAAATAAATTGTTCAATTAAATTAACAATTAGGAGAACAATTTCTAGTTGCTGCAGTAGGATTCCAACTTGGAATTTTCACAAGGTTCTCCTCCATTTTCCTAATTTATTGAAGCATGACCCTTTGCTTTCTATTCCTTCATATTTTCCTTCTTTGCCAATATCCTCTCATAATTTGCAAACAATTTATCTACCATACTTTCCATGGTTTAGAAAGATTTTTCGAAAACTTTGTCATGCTCAGTGCGAACATCATCATTTTCGATCTTCCTTCTTTGAGTTGCATGTCCAATCTAGAGCTCAAATGACTTAAGTTTTCCTTCTCCCTTTTTGAGCTTAGCCCTAGTTATCATGCACACTCGCAATTCACATCCGGAAGAAGACTGCTTTGACACCAAACATGATCTGGAATCTCTAATTTACCGACATTATCCAAGATATTTTCTTCTGTTGATGTTATCAGAATTGCATGAAAGAGCATGTAAAAACCATATGTGCAATTCTTAAAGAAGTGATAACATAAGGGATACCATAAAGACAATGCACACAATCTTTGATAACAGAGTGTGTCTAGTGTGAACTACATCTCTGGGCCCTGCATCAATATGGGGAGGTTGCTTCATTCATCTCATCAAAAGAAAAAGGTAAGTACATGGAAAAATACATCAATATACCTCCATTCCTAGGAGTGACTTGAAATTTGACTACTTAAATGACAACAATCACAACATCAATACATTTGTCTCGTCCTCCTAATACTTTTGAATGTAAACATGACCTACTTCTAAAAGGTGCATAGTTATCTTGAGCTTCGTGCCCAACAATTAATGCAAAAAGCGGGCCATGACCCTTGAATTTCACTACATATATGCAAAAATAGATTGCACCATTATGATATTTGTGAAATTCTAGTTAAAATGAGTATAACGTTGGCTATTTTCCACCACCTGCAATTCTGGTCCCATAGGGAATCTTTTAGATTCCTCAAATATTCTACATGGAATATTCTCTGTCTCATAAAATATGCCCTCAGGGTTCTAGTGTCTGAGTTCAAGATTCCGCCATCACAATTCGTTTTATCACAATTCCACGTCCTCGTGGTTCCTCCACCCTGTGTTCGGTTGCTCATGGCTCGATTTGTCTCTACCAAATACAAAAGCATTGGTTTAAATATTTAAAGGTTGGCAAATTTTACAAGGTGTAGGCCTGTGGCCTAGTGGCCAGTGCATATCATGTTGATCATTGGGTCCTGGCGGGTTGGGGGTTCCAATCACTCGTCAACTCATTTTAATATACAAAACAAACAACCTAAAAATGACAATCGTTATCCCGATGCTAAACATATTTGTCGTTGTTTAATTTTATATGTAGGTAGTATATGGTCGGAACCACATTGTTCCATCGTGTAACCATTTCCCTATGGTTTAACATTCAACTGTCGATAATAACAATACATTGCTAATAAATTTAAATGTGGAACCTAAACTGGAACCATAACCCGCCATAGGTTTTGGAATAGTCTGCCTGTTCACTGATGTTTTGTATTGTTCATAACCGCCAAATAAATTATGTTGACTCTCTAATGGTGATATGTGATGGTGGTGTTAGCCATGGTGATACATATAACCTGTTTTAAAAACATACCTCCATCATTAAACATGTGTTGACCGTCATTTTTGTTGCTTGGGTGTTGGGCAGTTATAATCGTTGGCGTGACTGAGGGTTGGCTACGTGGCTAGTTCGATTTTGGCCGAATGTTTAACAAACTGCTCGATAAACATGGGTTACCGTCATTAACCACCAACTATCACATCTGACATATTCCGTTGTTTAGCAATGGTCATATATATACGGTATGTCTCTAGATTGTAGTCATTTTAACTGATATTGAATGTGTATAAAACTTGACTATCGACAACTCAAACCACCCACTGTATAATTAACCATTGGTTTGGTAATTTTAAACTCTGCCAAGTTAGCATCAGACCACCAGTTATATTATGTGTCAATACTCGTTGTAACAATTTGTCCCTTGGTCAAATCACTATTTTTAATTTAATAAAACGCCAATCTATTTGCCAATTGGGTTAAGGCCCATTGACCATTCTTGGGGTGCCACATGGAACCATCCCATTGGGCCACATGGCATTACCCCATTGGTCCTTTCAACTGCCACTAAGTTTAGCGGGGTCCCATTATATTTGGATGCTTCACCAAAAGTAGTGACTCAACAAATTTATTTGGAGGTTTGCTAAATTTAGTTCCAAAGCCAAGTTTGACCAAAACTTTGATCGATGATAACTTCCACATATGGAGTTTGATTGAGGCCTTTTCTGCACCGCTAGAATCCTGGCAAGGAGCTCTTCAATCTGATGTTGGTTTCATTGAGATTCAAGGACTTTGATTTGTGTACCATTAGAGATCCACCCGGATCAGTGTCTCAACTGTGTCTCTCTCCATCTCATCAACTTGCTCTTATTATCTCTCGCTAGAGCTTCAATGACCATGATTAGATCCTCAACAATGAGTAAGATCATATGAGACTCGATTAGTGCAAGTGTCTAGAGCATTATAAACCTTCCTTAATTAATTCCCATTAATTAACCAATTTTCCTTAGTTAGACTTACGAAAAATTTAACTGATGGATAATTAATTTCATTAAGGTGCTTTGCAAGCTTATCTCGCAAAACATTTTTTGGGTTTTGGAGATATTGTGTTCCTTAGTGTCTTAGACACAAACTGAGACTAGAACACTTGTTTGATGATACAAAATCTAATAGAAAACACCCTTATTAGACTTAGGCTTTAGTGGGGAGTCCAAATATGTAGCCAGATCTGACATGTGACCATTGCCAAAAGTAGAAACGCCTCATATGCCCATGGAAACATACTCATTAGATTTTTCTTTTAGCAAGTAATCTGAATATGTGATCAGAATAAGCATGCAAGTACTACTAGAAATGGAAAGTGCTCACCTGTTTTATGAAATCAACTCATTGAACTCAATCTTGTAAGGATCCCAAATATACCACCATTATATATGATGTGTGAGTCTTTGGACCAAACCTACTAAAAGTAGAAAGTGTCGTGCATGTGTCTTACTAGAATCTTGGGCTTGTAAGGACTTTGAATACGTAATCAATACTTTCCATGTAAACCTTCAAACTTTGTCTCCTAAAAAGTAGGAGAACTGCTAATGATATCAACTCTCTTGGATCCATGTATAAATCATCATTGATTCCATATTGCAGCCATTCTCCTTAGGAACCAACCCCTAACCCAAGAAAAATAGTATTTCCTTATGTCTTTGAACCTCTGGTCTACTGAAATTTGTTGGTCATTAACACTCCAAATTTGCAAGAGGAAAATATAGGGGTAAATAGGGCCTTGAAAAGGGCAACATTCCCATGTCTTACGCATACTTAACTTACTGCATATGTTCCCTTCCATTTTCCTTTCTTTTAAGTTGGATGCTACATGTATCCCAAAAAGTTTCATGCTTCACAATTGTAACAACCCAAAATAAACATGTAAGTAACAAGAAATTTATATTAAACATGCAATTATCACTAATTAACTTCAAGTTGAAAACTATGGGTAGCACCCTTACTTGTGATTTCGGTTGAAGTCTGTTAACTACAACAAGGTTTTGGGGACGACTCTCCACCCAACCGTAGGCTCAATTGCGCAAGGTCTTGCTACAATTGGCCACCTCGAGTCCTCAATCAACGTACTACTGCCAGTGAATCCTCTGTCTTAGAATGCTATTCTCCCAAGAGAATGAATGATAGAATCTTGGAATGATGGAATGCCTCTCATCTTCCTCACCATCTATTGAATAGAGCAAACATTAGAAGGGGAACCACATGCACACACTCCATGTGTCAACATGCAACTTACTGTTTTCTTGTTTTATTCTTTTGTTTTACTTTTTGATAGTTTTACTAATTTTTTTCTATTTTTCTTGTTTTATTTTTTTTTGCTTTTACTTGTTGATAGTTTTACTGATTTTTACTATTTTTCTTGTTTTATTTCTTTTATTTATATTTATTTAGAGCATGTAATTAATTTATTATTATTTATTATTTTATTATCGTTTATTATTTATTATTTATTATTATTTATTAATTTAAGGGACATTACATACTCTTCCACTTTAAGGAACTTCGTCCCGAAGTTAAGTTTTTTTGTTTGTTTTGTTTAAGGGACATTAAATTTATTTTATTATTTATTACTTCATGTAACAGTCCCGACACCCTCTGCTGAACTAGAATAACCAGCAGGCATCGAAAGTTTCACAACACCCGGGAAATCCCAAGGAATCTTTGTCCTTTTTCCCACTTTTGGAATCAGGAATAAGCCTCCTCGGTCTGTATCCTAGTCCAACGCTGGCCCAAAGGCTTGAGCCTGACTCGGACCTCATCTGCCCCAAGGCAGACATCCGGTACAGTGCTCAATGTTACCGACATCTCGCAAGGTTGGCCCACTCCCTCCACAACTCACTAAGGTGCACAACCCCAGGCATCGAAGTCCTTACACCCCCACCAAACTTCGACATCCCAATACAATACTAGGCACCTAGCCTAGAACATCAGGCACTTGGCCTCTTCAAGATGGTCCCATAGCCCTTCAAGAGCTATCCATCAAGAGCTACACAAGACAAAGGAACCACTGGCATATGTAGTGTTGATTGAGTTTGTCCCCAACCCATATGGTGTTACTTATTCTCCCTCGTGTGTATGGGTTCGCACGAGATTATCAAATAAACGGGCCTTCTCGACCCATTTGTGGAGCCCTGTCACTCATCATACCTCAACATGCAACCAATGCATTAGCTATACCATCATAGTATCATATAAAATAATCCACATGCCAAGTCTTGCATGTCATCATGTAACATTCATCATTGTTAATTGCAACATTATTAATAATAACAAACTGCATGCCCATGCATGTCATAAATTTGTACGCAACTATCACATGCTTTACCTCATGAAATACCATCATAAGTTATAACATCAACATATTTGCATCATAGACATATCATGACTTCACATAATAAATGAACCACATGTAAATAAACCTCATATTATAGCATCATAATTCCTATGCCACGTTATGCATATCATATCCATCATTAACTACCTATCATCACGTAGTAAATGAATATGTCAATATACCTTGACATAACATCATAATACCTATGCATATCATCATCATCATAAGGATACATCATCCCTATTGTAACAACTATATAAATATGAACCAGATGTGCATGATCACCCTCATACCATCATATCATGAATCATCATCAATATGAGAAACATCTCAATACTCATCAAATATAGAGTAATACTCTATAAGCATTCTTATCATGATTTATTAGAAAAATCAAATTTATTTTCTTTATAAACATTCAACTATGAATTAAGACTATTCAACATCCATCTGAGATCTATGTTATCTCATCAGTGTTATTAGTGTTATGTTTTCATTAAGATACCAATTACTTTTTCAATAATCATTTCCACTTCTTTCAACTAGGAAGTTGACCATTTAAACCCTAGGTATAATCATCTAAGCACATCGTTAAATTTCACATGAGCCTCATCATCTTGAGTCTTAATCTCTCGTCATATATCCTTCCTTCCCAAGGAAATTCTGGTGAAATTCATTGTTAAGATATCACTAGTCATACAATCATTATTTAAATCATCTATCTCAAAATTAAAATCCCTTAGTTTTACATCCATTTACACTTTGGCTTACCAATTCCAATACCGCTATATGCAATTGCATATAAACACTAGGTCAGCTTAATTTAATTTTATGCTTAATTTACTTGCTTGAGGGTTTGTTGATCCATGTTGCTTATACATACATCACTTAATAATTTTCATTTTCATCCACAAAAATATTTTCTTATCTCGTCAAGTTCCTATCTCAATACCACTTGATTGCTCTATCGTAAATTCACCCTTCTTCAAGTTGGACAAGAGACTCTTACTCATTAAATAGTATCTTTATTTTAGATTTTGAAACAGTTGGAAACACTACTACCATCATTGTCCATGAAAAATTTAAATGTGTAGTGTTATGTGGAAACAACCTCTTTTAACGTTATGTGAACAAAACTTGATAATTTTCTCTATGAGAAGTCCTACTCATGAAACAATGAGTGCAAATCAATCAAGTACAACCGCTATTAATTGACTCTCACTTCTTTTGTCAATATTTACACAATCCTTCTCAAGGTATCCTTATAAAACATCTTCCTCGTTTATCATCACTGGTCATTATGAAAATTCTCAACTTGCATACTCTTACCATTATCCCTTTTTAAAGCACTTATGTAATATATTCCATAAAATATCTTTCAGAAATTTTGTGGATTCGATATGGATAAACATTAATGCCTTTGATTATCAAATCAACATTCACCCAATGTATGATTTCTTGGATATAATTGGCTCAAAAGTAGTCATCTTCCAAATCTGAAATGCGTGCTTTAAGAGGTCGTATACAAGTTGTCTCATCCTCGAGACAATTAAGTGTCAAAGCTAAATTTCAGCTCTCTGGTTTAGTATTGAATTTATCGGAGATGATGATATAGCCCTGGTGAATGTGGCCTAAAATAATAGAAATAACGCTTTCCTATAGTAGGCTTCACCCTCTGAAAGATTGTAGTTACACAACTCTTGAAAATTTAATGACCCAATTTGTATAGCTTCCAATCTTACTCCGTCATATACACTTCCCATGTAAGAGATATCTTCATCCAATAAAAATGGAGGAGACTAGGCCCTAGTCACAAATGGTTATTGGTTGCTTTAGTGAGCCAAACTTGACCCATTAACCACCATACTCTTTGCATATAGTTGATTCGGTCCTTTACTCCAGGTTATGTTTGAACATAAAACCATCTCGCCCTATGGAGAATGTCAATGGTCGTAGGTCACTCAAATTCAATTTCTTCCCTTTAATATAATTTGTCCTCTCTTCACGCTTAGTCACACACCAGCTTGATGTACCTCTAGTAGAAACAAAATATTACTAGATTAACTCCGTGTACAGTGGGGAAACTCAAGAAGTTGGGCACTCATAACTCGGTTATCAAAGAAGTTGATCTTGGAGAAATCAAATGCCTAGTCAGAACAAACGTGTCCTTTGCAAGTACAAACAACTCAAGAAAATGAGATTTCTATCAGTGGTTTTACCATGCAATGAGATTCTAATGAGAGCAGAGAACCACAAAGGAAAAGGTTGGTATCCAAACCAAAGAATAAATAAGAAAGGAGGCTCATTCCAATACTAATGCAAATATCATTCTGCTGTCTATAAAATGGCATAATGATGCATGAGAAAACCAATGAGGAACTAATGAATGCACTAAACTTTAAGTTATACCAACGTTAGTCTGCTATCAAGAAATCTGATTGTTGTAGCTTATTGCCAATAATTTATCAGTCCTTAGATACCAAAATTTAATAACTAATTAAAGAAAAATTGCAATGTGATGTGAGTCACTAGATGATCCAACCAGTGCACCATGACTTTTGAAATTATATGTCACACCAATATTAAGTCTACAGATTGAAATCATGTGCTGTAGAGTGAAATATTTTGAGTATCTGTTTAAGCAATCAGAACTTATGTTAGAAGAAAGATGTTAAAAAAATTAAATGGACTGCTTTTAACAAAATAAACTGTTAAACAAATTTATGAATGTATCTTGAGATTCTTATGGCCATTAAATGATTACTCTAAGGGCTTTAAGAAATCAAACAACCAAAGAAATATTCCAACAGAAACACACCATAAACAAGAAGAGACACGACCACCCGACCCAAAACTAGATCGGATGACTGGGAAGGTTATCCCTCTCCAAAACACAAAATAAAATCATTTTATTAATAAGATGGCCCGCCTGCAAGCGCACCCACGAAGGCAACACCATATCAAACCCTTAGCAAAGCTTTAATAGCTACTGGGTTTTACATTAATTAATTACAACATAAAGATCGAAACAAAACTAGGAAACTCTGAACAAACCTATTGGCTACAATACATTTTAGCTATAAAGATTTTAGCACTTTGAATTCTTGACGAGAGAAAGAGATTCTTTTGGTGCTTGGACTTTGAACAGATATGCACTTCATTTGAGGTAACCTTGTGGATCATTTTTATCTACAAATGGCTGTAACCTGGATGCTACACAAGGTGATTCACAAAACCTAAATTCCAAAGCTTTTTCCACCGGGTGAAATATTCCATGAAGCTAAATGCCCAGCAGGATCATGCAAACCGCTTTTAAAAGCCAATGGGGACTTCATTTCATTATTCAAACACTCTTCTCACAACAAGCAGGCGTGAATATGCCTGAAAAAATTACACTACATATGAACTTTCATATTAAAGAACTCAGTACGCTCTTTTGCATAATCAATGGCCATTGTTGCTTCAAGGAACTGTATTTGTATTTCATGCCACCTGTTTTGTTCATCGTGGTTATGATAATTTTATCTTGGCGCCTAGTATGTAGGATCTCCAATCCGGTTATCGACTTTAAAGAACACAAAGACTCATGAATCCCAACTGCCACTCAAACTTAAAACATTGTATGGTTGGCTTAAAGTTCACTACACATCAATCTTCTAGGAGAATTTGATTTACATGCATAATACATGCACTATTGTTCAGATTGAAAATGATGTTTAGGAAAACGCCTTGAATATGAAAACCATGAAATTTCGTTTCGTTGTATTCAAGCATAAAAGTGCGAGATTTTGCCAACGTTATCACGATAATTACCATGAAGCCTCAAATTTCGATTCACCTTCTGTGTGATATACATACTTTCTATAATTAATTTATAACAGTAGTGATTGTAATCCACCCTATACCAAGTATAATGAAATAAAGGTAATTGACTGAGGTTTTATTCACTAAAATTCAATGAAAATTGGATTTGGAGTTGATTCTAAGACTGGCACGTAGAGAGAGAAGCATCTTCATCTCAGGACATGTCAAATTTTCAGTATTCTTGTTTTAAGAGGACAACATATTAACAAAGCAACATCTTTTCTAAATACCCCTCAAAATATTAATGAGAAAAAATTATTTACAGTGATTTTATAAAAATTAAAATGATAACCTTTCTCCCAAATGAAATTGATTTTCCTCTAAAAAAAACTCAAGAAATTGACGTCAATTATAAGGATGCATCTATTAAATCACCAGGTGTGTTTTATATAATATAATACACAACAAAATGTAGCAATCTTATACCTATATTTGAGATCGCTCAAAATTTAGGTAGATTCTGCCATGAACCAAAACTATAATCTGAACTGTAACTGAAAATTTGAAAAATCGACATAAAGGCTGAACTCCCGATTTGCAATAACGAGTACAATTTTAAAATGCCCAATACTCTCACTAAATAATGATATTGAAAATAAATAAACCCACCCAAATAGTTTTTATAGTAAGTGAGAAATATCTTATTAATGTGGAGAGATTGAATCTGGTCTCAGGGAGTTAAACGCACCACAGGTAAGTATTGGCAGAGTTGGATTTCACATCAAAGATATCCGAAGCTATACTTGGCCATCACAAATGAAGAAGAGTAAATTAAGCAGAATTTCAGTGTTTATTCATTCGATTTGTTATTAGGAATGAGAAACCTCTAAATAATACTTTTGTCTGTCAAAACAAAAACCCAATTCTGACGGTAACAAATACGTATATTGTGTATTAAATTGTCACTATGAATAAATAATCCAGCCATAAATAAAATTTAACCAGCGATAAATTTCGATCTGCTAGGAATTTCAATCAACATTCAAGTAAACTACGAAGATTTTAATTTCCGGAATTTATCCCAACATTCAGTTTGGTGAACTATTCAAGATGATTTCAAACGCTGAAGCAATTGTGCCAACAGTGAGTGAATGAGATGGTTAGCACTTAAAAATGTATCCCTTAGATGTGCATTAGTTATGCCCAAGTGTCTTACAAATGATTATAGTTCGCTCAAAATCCATGTTTCGAATGACAAGTTGACAATTACTGAAAGAGAGCTGAAGAAGTGACAAATGACTCCACGGATACTTGAATCAATCAGACTCATGAGATAACTAGGAGCATGAATGAACCATGAGTTGTTGGCTTAATGGAGAGTGCGAAAATTTGGTTTGCGTGGTCGAGGGTTCCAGCGCCACTGACCCCAAATAGCAATATCTTACTTTGGAATTTTATAAGTTGGGATATGTGCGCAAGGAAAAGGCTCCAAGGGATTGGAGAGGAGCCCCCTTATTTTAGGTGAGATGTAGAGCAATGGAGGTATGGAATTGGAACATGCTATGCATATTACTCCAAGCACTAACCATACACATACTCCTTTACGGTTATCAAGTATGGGCCCCACTACAACAAAGAACAGATGGTCTCAGCTAGAGAGAGTAGAATCGGAAAATGAGAACAAGGTTCCTGAGGATTAAAAAAATTGCACTCCATATGATATTATGTTAGTTGAAACAGAGCCTTATCCAATAGAATTAGAAACAGTAAGGAGACTATTGTTATATAGGCAAAAAGTAGTAGTCATGGACAACAATTGAATACCAACAACAATCAACCAAAAAATTTGAAATAGAGGGAAAATATGTGGAGCTTGCAATGCAGCCAGTGGCTTGAGAAGTGGATGTAATGGAGGATTGCCCGGTAGATGGGAATGAGGTAAAAAAACCATTAATAAACATAATGCTAGATTTTGGACGAGAAATTTATCAAGAGACTGCTAAATTCTGCGCAAGAAATTAAATTTGAATTTTACGCAAATTTTTATGATTAAATTCTTTAAATTTTAAACCCCAACCCAAGACATCCAAGCTAGCAGAGGGATTTCACACCAGAGAAGAGGACGACATCTTTCAGGCTCTCGGTTAGGAAAAAAAGTCCAAAACCCTTTCGGCATTGCTTTAAAAAACTCACTTTTCAGATCAGTGCTTCAATTTGTAACTCCTTGGCAATTTCCAAGATGTAAACCCCTGCAAATACAACTATGAGCTCTGGAAAAATACAAGGGTTAGTGTATTAAATGCAAACTTCAAAGGAGTGGCCCAAAATTTCTTGCGGCCTACTAAGTGAATGCCAGAAAACCATGCGGCCTTGAAAGGACGGGACGGTTTCACAAAATAAACTTGAATACTCTAAAACCCTTGTTGTCCCATTAGTTTGATTAAAAAAATATGGTCTGATCAAGTAACTTGACAAATACAAATTAAACTGCAAAGTAAGGCATTTCTTCCTGCGTTGTTTCTCTGCAGATATAATCTTTTTATACACACACACACACTTTCTTGACAAAATACAATTACGCTAAAAATAGAACAAGCATTACCTTCTTTAAAAATTTGAGATAATCTGATAATTATGAAACATCCACCTCAACAAAACCATGGCTCAGCAAAAGGTTAAAATACCAGAAAAGTGGAATGGAATAACCATACAAGACATGCGGCCTCCCGGAAGTAACGATCCTATGACTTTCAAAACAAGTCGAGTTAAAAATCCCAACAAAACTTTTTTTTTTTTTTTTTAAGATGCCCATAGGCCCTAAGGGTTGAACCTAACCTCTGATACCATATGTAACATCCCAAAATAAACATGTAATTAACAAAAAATTTATTTGCTTACGTGTCATTTCGGTTGAAGTCTACTAACTGCAAAAAAGTTTTGGGGACGACTCTCCACCCAACCATAGGCTCAATTGTTCAAGTTCTTGCTACAATTGGCCACCCTCGAGCCCTAAATCAACGTACTATTACCAGTGAATCCTCTGTGTTCAAACACTATTCTCCCAAGAGAATGAATGATAGAATCTTGGAATGATGGAATGCCTCTCATCTTCTTCACCATCTATTAAATAGAGCAAACATTAGAAGGGGAACCACATGCACACACTCCATGTGTCAACATGCAACTCACTGCTTTCTTGTTTTATTCTTTTGTTTTTACTTTTTGATAGTTTTACTGATTTTTACTATTTTTCTTGTTTTATTTCTTTTGATTTTACTTTTGATAGTTTCACTGATTTTTATTATTTTTCTTGTTTTATTTATTTTATTTATATTTATTTTAGAGCATGTAATTAATTTATTTATTATTTATTATTTTATTTATTGTTTATTGTTTATTATTTATTATTTATTATTAAGGGACATTAAACAACAATCTTATGAGAAGAAGGAGCTTGGATGCCTAAGGTTGATGAAAATTATATTAAAAAAAATAAAATAAAAAGCATGATATGAATTTCAAAAGCAAAATAAAAATAAAATGAAAGGGATATTAATGTTGATAAATCTAGGGGTATCTTAATTACGGTGATTTCTCTAACTTTGATAATTGCTTGTGATGTTTAATTTTTTGTTTTCTTAACTTAACTTGATCTACTTTTAGTTAGCTTCTTCTTATCTTGATTATTATGGTGTTCTTTATCATCAAACCACTGCCAAACAATGAAGAAAAATGAGACAAGAGGACACAAAATATAGGTTGCTAGCCAGGGCCAAAACCTCTCCTCTTGAGAGGAAAATCCACAAGAATTGTTCTCTTCTTATAGAATGTTCAGATGACGAATTCCAAGGCTTTAGACCTAAAATCAAGACCCCTCCAAGACCAAGTCAAAACTCCTTTTGATGAACTTCTCTTCACAAACTCAATCCCAGTCAAATTTGCTCCAATACTTTAGAATTCGACCCTTTCCCAAAATTTTGATTTTGCTACTTAAAGACTGCAATTTCGGCTTCAACTATAGAAACCCTAGTTTGGCACATGTGAGAAAAATAATGGTGGATATTTCCTCCTTTCTCCTTTTCTTGGTTAGCCTTATTTCCTCTAATAATTCAACCTACAAACTTGACTTCTTTTGACACTAAATTCAACTCCTTTGAGGTAGTTGCAATTCGGTTCTGCTGCAACAAGCGTTTCCCTAGATTATTCACACGTGTGAAATGAAGATGACCCAAAACAATCCTTAAATTCTTCTTCTTCCTTCGCTTTCTACTCTTATTTTCTTGTCTTTCTTATGCTATGTCGAATTTTCTTGATGGATCCCAAATGAGGTTGAGTGGTACTCTATATATAGGCTCCTCATGTAGGCCGAACAACCCTTTCATGACACTGACTTGTCACTGTGTAGGCCGACTTGTCTTGGAGGGATGTTTGACATATTTTATGACTCAAATAAATTTATTTTACATAATACAAGATGCCCAATAGGGTCTTTACATCTGACAATGACTTCCTAGACTTTATGACAAAGCTCTAGAAGCATGCAATGGGTGCTTGACCTATAAATAAAATAATATTGAGCATGAAACCCATGCTACAAAAATAATAATAATATTTTTCTCTTTTTTTAAATCAAATAAATAAAATCATGATTACCTTAGACATTATGATGACCAAACCTAGTTACACATTTCAACACTACCTCTTAACTAGGGAGGTATTCATAATCCATACAAGGTACTTGGACATGCTCATACTGAAAATTTCTTATAAGAAGAGTCAAATTGGTAAACCATCTCATAAGCTATTTATTCAACTTATATCAGCGAATCTCATCATATCAACCAACATTGACATATAACAAGGCCTTGACTAACACCTCTATCTCTCCACAATAATAGAGCTCAATGTTGGGGAGACAATGACAAATAGACACCTTCATCATTGTCTCTCAAGGCACATACCCCAACCAAATGTTCACAAGGTATGTCCTCATAGGATCATTCCCATCTTGGATTAACACATCCTTATGAAATTTCTTCTTCGACTATTATTACCTATTGGATTCCCTACCTCATCCTAAAAAAGTATTAGAATAAATCTCAGATGCTTACCCAATCCTCCATTCTTTCTTCACAATATGAAGACAAGAATGGTGTGTCTATTTCTCCCTCTCAACTAGGGAAGATCTGTTGAAGAAAAATGTAACTAGGTTCGGTATTTGTCAATGTAATTTTATCTTTGTACTTGTCAAGAAAAAGAAATATTATTTTTATATGAACGAGTTTCTTGCTCATTCCATAGGTCTAGGAAAGTCAAAGAGTCAAGATTATGTTAAGGGGCTCTTTATGAGCATTTATGTAATGTACATGAGTCAACCTAGTGTCAAGAAGCCCTCCAAAACAAGCACCATTCTTACAAAGAAGACTACAAGAAAAACGATGAAGAGAACATCATGTCGGACTGCAAAAATGAATTAAACAACTAAAAGATGATATGTCGGCTCAAAAACAAGGTCAAACCACTATAAATAGGTGTGTAAAGTTCATAATTACAGCCAGATAATTTTTGAATATCTCTGCAACTTTGGAGGTGGAGGAACTCACATTCCTCTATGATCTTGGATGGGTATAAGACTGAGTTTCTGCGTATAACATTAAGGATCAGACTTCAGATGGATAACCTCACAATAATCTCGGATGGGTGTCACTGAAATGGTTACAGTCTCGGCATAGGTATAATGATGAGAGTCAGTCTCAGCATGCTAGACAATATCATGAAAGCCTCGGTATAGGAAGAAAACGAAATCACAAAATCTCGACATAACCAATGATGACAAGGATCTCAGGGATCCTATAGTAGCATACACAGTCTTGACATAAGTATGATAGAAGAATCTCACAGTGATTCACTTATCTCGACATACCTTAAGGTGCAGTCATGATCCTATCACAGTCATGATCTCGTTCTTGATGGAGACATAGGCACAAAGGCTATGATCTCAGTGAAGGTACATTTATGATGAGACTGTCATGATATCATTGGATCTACATGCAACTCTTCTATACATATCACACTATGAAGATTCCATTGATGAAGACCTCGGTGATGGTAAAACAATGATGATGATCTCAGTAGTAACAAAGGAAGAAGATTGGTGTCTTGGTCTTGGAGTGGCATAGAGGGTCAAGTATAATGGTCTTGGTGTTGGTCAATTAGAATCTCTATGAGAAGAATTATGTGTGGGTTTTCCTCTCCAAGAGGGATAGGTTTTGGTTTTGGCAGAATGCTAACTTCTTGTGTTCTTGTCTCTTTGTTTTGGTAGCAGCTTGATGAACTAAACACACACACTCATAAAAAGAAGAAGATCAAGATAAGATAAATAGTAAAATCATTTCACAAATTGTTATAAAGTATAGGAGAATATATGTAATGTTAATTTTCGTAGTTTCTTCAACATGGTATCTGAGCTAAGGTGCAAAAGTCAAAGGAAGGGCAGCAAAAGAGACATACAATGATCAATCATCAAGAAGGGCATCAAAGTAAGGTTAAGGGTTTTGTCAAGAATAAAGGATCAAGTCTACAACAAGCAATCTACATCAGCAATGAACCTTTTTTCCATAATCATCATCAAAAAGGTCACCAAGAACCTTATCAATATGACTACAAAGCAAGATAACTAAAATTCAAAGATTATCATCTTGGAGAAGGTTGAAAATCCAAGAAGAAATCCTAATCTACACTGCAACAAAAGGAAAACACAATACCTTTCACGGTCTCGATGTTAGCCTAAAAATTTGAGTGTCTTTACAACCCATGTCATACCACAAAAATCTTAATAACTTAAGCAGTTTCGATGATTGGTATTGAAAAATGTGTTGGGCGCATATAAGGTGTCTTTTAGAACTCCTAAATGCCTCACATTAATTATCAACCTGGGTAAGTCTTTTTGTTTCAAGGGGGTACACAATATGTGCAAGTGATGAAAATTGTTATATCTATAGAGAGTAATGCTTTAAGATATCTTATTGATTTCAATACAAGAGTAAACGGGTCACACAATAACTATCAAACTTGTAACTTCAAGGAAATTAACCTATTCAAGCACCAAAACTCAATCTTAATCAAAAACCTCTAATTGCAATTACATCAACTGAGTGCATCGTAGTGATAACATAGCTCTTTCAACTGAATCTAAACTTCTGCATAAAAGTAATACACATGATCTAATCAATAACACTCTGGATTTCAATTAATAAGAAATGATTCTTAAATCAATCTACGATATAAATAAATGAATCCAATCAACAGAAATAAGAATTGATGCAATGAATACACAAACTCAACACTAGTGAAAATAAATCAATCGTAAAGCTATAAAACAGAGTAATTAAACTTGCAGTAAAAGAAAAGTAAACTATAAAACATGGAATAGCAGTGAAATCCACCAGTGACCAGGCCCAAGCCGCCAGTGATTACTGCTTAATTATTTCAGATGTTGTGAATAAATAGCAGCGCGAATTATATATTATTCATCAAATCCAAATGCCATTACAACACAATGTATCCTTCAAAATAATGCTCTGTATATTACAATTAAGTAAAAAGGCGAAAAGTTAAGTTCTTCTATTCTATTCGTTTTTCCCCTCTTATAGTCAAAGAGGAAAAGAGATAAATGTGATTCCTTAAGATCAGGAGATCCTGAGGAATTCGCAACCAAATACTATTATCAGACAATCTTCCATCTTGCGTTGATCCTCATGATTCTCTTCTCGATTGACCGCACAAGACATGCTCTTTTCTCCCTGTTTAACCTTTGCTATTCAATAGTTTGAACAACAGTTGTCTCATTCACTAATCTCTACATAAAAATCAAGGAAGTTAGTTTTGACAGCCAAATTGCATCAAAAGCAGTTTCGTTCACTTTCTATCGAAATTCTATCAAAACCTTATTACATCATGGCACAAATGCATAAATAGGAGGAAAAATATAATGTAATCAAGGGTAAATTTATACCTATTGCACGACCCAACATACTCCCCTGCTTACCTTGTTTCATGTCCTCATGAAAATAAGTAGTTATTATGTAATGCAGTTAAAGAGTAAGCATGAAAGACTTTCTCTTTTTCCAACCTAAAACCACGTTTTTTTATTAAAAGTGCAAAGGTTGTCCCTTCATGACCTTCAGGCAACTCATAATCAGAACGATAGCCTTCAAGAGGGTACCAAATAATAGGGCTCCTAAATTGACATCCTAGCCAATATGGTCCTTCCCTCAAGATAATATTACTATATGTGACAAAACGACATGCGGCAACTTTAAAATTCTTGTAGTTAAATGGTTCTCTGTTCTTGACATTATTGGTTGAGACTGTCCATCTCTGTTTGGATGCAAGCAAGGACCTTTCCTGAATGGATAAGAAATATGCCCTTCCCGTTTGCACAATTTCTTTATGTATAGGCCCCAAAATCTTAATTACGCCCTCTTGTGTCATGAGCCTTTTGTGTCTAACAAGAAGTTGCAAGGGGTGAGTAAGCTCACCCCTTACCCACAAATCCAGTCCATGTTATTTTCTTTGAAAGGTGTTATAAGCTTTGGACCACTTGAGTTGGTTTGCTGCAAAAGAAATAAAGGCCTAGAACTGAATGTCCCCAACAAAAGGGCTACGATTATTATCCATCTCCCCTTTTAAAAAAGTCTCGTTGATGATGATTCTTCTGAGTCGTTGGTTTCTTAGCCCCTTGGATAAGAATATGCAGATTCTTAGCCTTATGGATGAGAATATGCTCAGTATTGGATTCAGGGTGGTAGCCAGAGCTCACTTGCAGTAATTCTTCTTCTTCTTTAGATTCAAGAATGTTCAACAGATGGAGATAAAAAAAAAGTGAGTTGAGACAAGATATGACTTGATAACGATGATGACTCTACTTCAAATGACCTAATTTGTTATTGGATATAGGGTGGAAGCCGGATGCTCCCATATGATTATTGAGTTGATAGGGTAGTAGTTGAAGCTCCCCTATGATGATTCTTCTTCTTCTTTAGATTGAGATTGCGATCAAAGGAATCAGGTTGAGATAAGATATGATGAGATGGATGTTTTGTTGATATAATTGAGATAGAGGTCATGTGATTTGCCTTGGATATTAGTAGCGTTTGAGGTTCAATCTCCCCTACCTTTGATTGTACTCTTCTTATATGAAACAAGTCCAGATGTAATGATGATGATGCTTCCTGCCTTCTTATATCTATTGAGACATGCCATCTAAGAAGAGTTTGTTTCGAGAGGGAGCAAAGAAAAGATGAGATGGAACTTATGATGGCCAATTGCTTGAGACTTAAATCACAATCAAAATTTTTTCCTAGTTGAGAGGGAGTGTTGAAATTGACAGCCAAGGAGAAATTCCCTTTTATTCCCATCCTACACCACCTATTGTAATCCCGCACTTGGATAGACAAGAAAATATTAATTATCAGTTAAATTCATTTTTGTGATTAATTTTTTTTATCAATTAAGTTAGTTCCAATTATTGGAGGGAAAATATCTAATTCGAAATTCATATTTGGAACAAGTCAGCTCTTTAAGAGACATGGCTTTTCGACTATAGAATCAACTATACATACCCAATCATATTAGTCACTTTGGTATGATGATTTGGATCTCTCTTTGCAACTTCAAATTGGTCTGAGGTATTGGCATGTGTTTTAAGTCTTCACATTACCATCTCCGTTCTTGACTTTGTTCTGGATAGACTACTCGTAGTGGCTATAGTTGCTTATGGCTACGTAACTACTTGCTTTGGTACAAAACTAATCGCATCCACTACAGTCTCACATCTCTGTAATAGATATGGTCATGGATTGATATTTTTAACGTTATGATTAACATTGATACTCAGTACATTACATCATTCCTCTGTAATGAAAGTATATGGCACCATGCATATATGACAGAGTGTATGGCATGATATGTATGGCATCATTACTCAATTTATATGGCATGTTCATCTGTGTTTATATATTGAATTTATCAATGTTATATCTTGGTGCTTTTGCGATTTTATAGTGGATTCCTCAACATTACTTATTTGCATCACTACGGTTATATATCTTGGCACTCTTTGTGTTACACATTGGTTGGCATCTCTACAACATATGTATATGGTTCTTTGGCACAATAGTCCTAATTATGATCTCAACACATTAGCATGACTATGGACATGGCACAATTGTATATGTATGGTCCTTGCACACTTGCAACGTCATATTAGTGATATGGCATCATAGGTAGAGAAATATTGGCAACATATATATGTATTGGGGCCATGTTGTCATGACCTTGATTCTAAGAAGTGAGCAATATTATGTAATTAGCAGTTTTGATATGATCATGTGGCATCTCTGAGATATATGTAGATACCCTACCTCCAAGAGAAACCCTAATCATTTATTGTAATAAGGCCTTGTTAATGTTGTGTCTGACATGACCTTGAGTTGTGAAGAGTAACCTGATCTCACTATGATTGTACTTTGTATCTCAGCTGAACAATTGGTGAAATCTAATAAAAGAAGAAGCACTGATTGTGGTTTCCCCCCTTGTGGGGTTTCTCCCTGGTCTCGGACCAAACCTGGTGTCTCTTTGTGTGATTGATTTTCTTCTATTGTTCCTTTATGTTTCATTGCATTATTGATGTTATTGTTCTTTCTACATAAATATTGATAATGTTAATGACTTAATGGGGTGAATTCATATGTAAATGTTGGAAAGTTTGTAAATGCAATTATCTAAAGCCAAGAACAATCAAGCCCTTAGAAAAATTAACAGATATGGCACCTTTCCATGATGTTTGAAAAAATTTAATGATGACATCACACCTTGAAGGGATGTTATGACATTTTGATGATGAAACATTGCAACTTTTAGAGACAATATTTCACTTTTGGAGCTCTTACATGCTACATGTGGAGATATATCAATACTTGTCTATTTTTCTTCTCTCCATTCTAAAAATCTATAGAAGGATGATTAGGGCGACTTCTAGTGGAGATGGTATTATGGATGGTGTTACAATTTTTATGGATTTTCATGGCTAGGGTTTATGGATGCAAATGATTTCTTGAGTAAGTAGTCTCTTTAAATCTTATTGGATTTTTTTTATAAATGATTTTAAAGTTTAATTGTACTTTTCTAGTGGAGAGGGTGCATTCTCTTGGTTTGTTCTTGGATAAATCCCTTTTTTAATACCCTAAGAAGATTTACAGTGAAGAGTATTCCCTTGAAATTCTTGAATTTTATAAGATACAAGGTGAGTCTTTCAGGGTTTGTAATAGACAACCTTAGATATCACCCTAGATCCACTTATTGTCTCCTAAGGGAGTCCTTAGTTGGCTTTATATGCCACAAAAATGATCACTAGTCTTCTCCCAATAATCAATCATAAAATCCAAAATTTAACTTATATTTTATTGTTTGTGTTAAAATAGGGTTTATTACAACTTTACATGAATTTTTAGTTATAGTTAGACTAAACGTCTAGGGTAATTGTGCATTTAATTGGCTTAGAATTGATCTTCTTATCATTACATTGTTGAATTATTTTACATCCCTCCTAAGGTTTGATGCCTTATTTCCTAAGGTTGTTATATGCATTTTAATTTTTTTATTTTAACTAGGTAATTAAACCCTAGTTTAATTCTATATGTAATTCCTAGTATCATTGTTTAAGGGTCATTTTTATTGTTGATGTCTTCGCTAATTATAATTTTGTAATATAACATCTTCTATACAAGTTTTACAACAACCAATAACATTTTCTTCTTGTGTAGTGTTTGGGAATCTTCTTTTGATAAATATTCACTTGTTAATTTTTCCATAAATTCTCATCCATTCAAATATAGAAACTACATTAATTAACCATTTTTTTTTTACTTAAATATCATATTTGTTGGTGGTAATTGGAGTAATTAAATAGGTGTTCTTAGAGTTGACTTTTATTTTTGCCTTAAAAATCCTAAAAGCTAATAGGGAAGTCTCCCTAGTGTATGATTCATGGCCTAAATGATAGGGGTAACACTTCATGCTATGTTAATCTTATAATTTGGCATTAAAAATACTATATTTTATGATAACAAGGTGGTCTCTAAATTTTGAATATCAAAATTTCCAAAGTTTTAAATATTAATGGTGTTAAATGATTTAGAACTTTCCCAAAACAATTATAACTTTTCAAACTCTTAAATATATCTTTTCTAAGGTATTAAGTTTACCTATAATCTAATGTTGTTTTACGATTCATTATTGAGAGGTTACTTCTTTTGGTTTCCTCCCCTTTAATCGTATGTCTAAGAGTTTAGTCCACTTTGATCACAAGCTTTTGGAATTTACTCATAGATATTGTTGCAAGCAAACAACGCTTATTAAAAACAATTATATTGAATCTTTATAACGTTAGTATTTATTAAGTTTTATTTTAATAATTCATTCTTTTATTAAATTAGTTTTTTTTCAAATAATTCTAAATTTAGATAGCTGAAAGCTCAACGGTTTTAATCAAAATAATAGATGTGAGTTGGGTTAATTACAAATACATATTATTTAAAATTATTAACACTATAAAATGATTTTTTTAAAGAAAAATAATAGTTAAAACAATAAAATAAGAGTTATTATTTAAATAGTTAAAATAGTAAAATAAGAGTTATTAATTTTTCAAGGGAAATAAATATTTTTTTAATCATATTTTTAATTTATCTCTTAAAATTTTTTTCTCAAATTTTAAGTGCATAAACTCATTAGATGCGAAATTTAATTCCAAATCCAATGAATGTCTATATTTTTGAGTGAACTCATAAGGAGATAAGATAAATTATGAATAAAAAGAGTAGTTTTCTTCCTTTCCCTCCAAAAATCATTACCTTATGATTGACATCATTATATTGAATCGTGTTGGTTCTTTTAAAGTTGATTTGGATGGTACTTTTTTGTTTTCAAGCTCATTTTTAACCTCATAATTACCCTAATGGTATTCGTTCACATGTATGAATTTCCCTAGGTGACATAGTCATGTCCCTACCCTAACCTACTGAGTATGTCCACTCACATGCATGAATAGTAGTGCCAAAAATTGTGTGCCCCAACCAAAAGATAATTGTGGCATGCAAGCATGTATGATATTCTTTTGGGATTTTCAATGCTCATTAATTACTCATGCAACTGCCCTAGTTGTCGTAGATAGCCTTACCATAATCTAATGATTGTAAGTGCATGCAATAAATGAACTCTGAAATAAGAAAGGTAACTAAAGTAGAACTATTGTCTAAAAATGGCATTAGAAGAGGTTTGTGCATGCATGCACACTTGCTCACTCTCTCCTACAAAACTAGTAACAATATTATTGTCAAAGACATTGTTGTTGCACCATCATTTTGATCTATTGTTCCCCTAATGTTGTGTGCACATGAACCAAGGTTACCTTTGTTGGAATTTTCTACACCATCAAGGATTTGTTATGTATGTTGTCTATGTCATCTAGGAATTGTTGTGTACATTGATTTCACCTCGTTGTAGGATAATATATATTTGAACAGACAAGTAAATATATAACAACCTCTCTTTCCAAGGAAAGTATTCACCAATCCAAGTCTCTCTTTCAACATTTTGAACTCCCCTTAGCCAAAGGCTTAGTTTAGTCAAAATGGTTGCAACCTATGAATCTAATGGAGTATACTTGAGCATCCCTACACTCTTTTGAACTCTTTTCCTTGAGGAAATTATACCAAATATCTATGTGCTTAGAATAGTTGTGAAATATAGTATTATTAGAGTCCAATCCAACTTTGATTGCCACCGTATACCACAGTAGGCTTAAGCCTTTGATCAATTAACTTTGCAATTAACCAATGAAGCTAGATAGTTGCACAATTAGTAGAGTTGTTTACCATATATTTTCGTTTGGGGAAATAATTGCCACCACTACCTACTTCCTATTGAATTAAGATACCATACTTACATCCAAACTTAAACGAAACTTTCAAGTACTCTTTGTACCTGCAGCATCTACATCTTAGTGATAATCCACAAAACCATGCAACATCGACCCACCATCTCCAATATACCTCAAATCATAATGTTTGTATTCTTCAAACATAAAAGAACATGTTTCATAGCAACTAAGTAAATTATATAATATATATATATATATAATAATATATATATATATATATATATATATATATATCTATATATATATATATAGACATATACATATATATGTTCATGATGAAAACATATACATATTATGCCAATCATCTGATTGTCTAACTATTCACTTCATATATACACTGATGGATTTACCAAATCCGAATCTAAAGATGTTGATAACTTCATATATGATATCATATGTGTAGCCATGGGTTGAAATTTCAACATTTGGAATCTCTTTAGAATCATGATTACAACTTACACTATCCAAGGAAGACCTTACTTGGATTCTATGCAACCCATAGACCTAATAATTCATCCATAATGTTGATGTCCTTCATATTAAATATGTATGCCTACTTTATCTTATAGCATATTATGAGCTTCTTAAGAGTAATCAATACTAGTATAATATTACTTGCATACGTGACTAAAACAAGCAGATTAGATCTATCAAATAAATAATTAAGATTGGAATTTGCAATGGTTTTAGTGAAGTCTAAACCTAA
This sequence comes from Pinus taeda, assembly GCA_000404065.3. NCBI lineage: Eukaryota > Viridiplantae > Streptophyta > Pinopsida > Pinales > Pinaceae > Pinus > Pinus taeda. Next base: position 402,533 of record APFE030632186.1, on the reverse strand, counting down.
CAATTTCCATCAATCATTGAGTACACCTTCTTCAGTTTGCATAATTGGTTTATTTCTCTTGCACCTCAAAGCCTATTTGTTAATTGATGCATATAATCCTCCTTAATTGAACCATTTATAAATTTTGTCTTTATATCCATTTTTGTAAGTGCCAACCAAAAGTAGAAGTTAAAGACTTAATGGACCTAATGGTAGTGTACCTACCCACCAGAGTAAGGATCTCCTCATAGTTAACTTTCTCTCCCTAATAGAATTCTATCTCTACAAATTGAGCCTTGTACTTCTCTTTGTTGTCATCTAGTTTGACCTTATAGAGCCACTTGCAACTAACCACTAACATATTCATTAGTCTTTTCTCAACCTCCCATACATCATTATTCATGATGAAGTTATACTCCTCCACCATGCCATTCTACCATACTTGTTCACTTGTTTCATTTTTATTACTTGAAGGATCTGCATCAATAATGGAAGACATCAATGCAACATAATTTAAAACATTTGAGGAGAATGACCCACTTGAAAGAACATTTTGTGATTCCAACTTGCTTCTATACATCCTATTGCATTTGGGTAAGCCACATAGGCTTCCTTATCAAACTAGAAGTTATTGTAGCATCGTTTTGACCCTTGGAACCATGCTGACTCTAATAGTAATTTTTTTATTTCTTTAGAATTTTTGTTACTTCTTACCCAACCTCTATTGGAGGCTCCTAAGAGCTTGAGGACCATGCATCCTCATCAAACTTTATGCTTCTTCTTGTGATCAAACTTCATGTATGTTACATGGTGTTTTTCCTTCAATAACCTTTGTAGGCATATGTAAAGGATGTAAACATATGTACTTCATGCTTGAATATCTAGGTCATCATGCTCTTCATCATTGTTGCTCTCATAGTCCATAGGATTAGGACGAAGTGGAAACCGTGACTCTTTATTTAGTTGAAATTATTCATCATGCCCTTCATCAGTGCTGCTCTTATATTCTTTAGGATTAGGACTAAGTGGAATATTTGACTCTCTATTCATAGTGAAAGAATTTCCATTATATTCATCAATATGAATAGAGTTGTTACACGACAAAGATGTTGATGCTTCACAAAGTGAAACTTCACTATCAAATGAATCCATGTCTTTCAAACATAACAAGTTGAATGATACAAATGCACTCTCTCCTAATGATAATATATAGCTTAAAGAATGAAAATTTCCTTCCAAAGTTTCCCTGTAAAAATTTTCGCAGAAAATTTTCCCTCCAAAAATTTTGTTTCATATATTTCCCTCCAAAATTTTCTTCTACAATTTATTGAAAAATTTGAACTAAAATTTTCTTATGAAATTAATCTTTTAAACTAAATATCTAAATTAAAATTGTAAACTAAATCTTTTGCCTAAATTAATTTTTTACTTAAACTATCTAGCATTTACAAGACAATTGAATAGTTCTTTTAATTTTTATTATATTCTATCACACATTTAAAATAAATTGCTATATCTCCATAACATGATTTATATGTTAAGTTTTTATAAAAAAAAAAATAAAAAATTAATACCATATTCACCATGCAGTAAAACAATTCCGTAATGTCCACTTTATCACAAATTGCTATATCGCCATAACAAGATTAATATGTTAAAGTTTTTATAAAAACAAATTAATACTACATTCACCATGCAGTAAAACAATTCCGTAATTTCCGCTATATCATAAATTTCATAATCACTATTCCTCACATCACATCAAGTCTTTTCGAGGTTCCTTAAAATAATTGGAGTGATTTTTTGGTGTAGCTAAATTTTTATCGACAACATATTCAACGGAATATTATCACATTTGAAAGACTAGTTTCCCTTTTGTTGTGTGCAAGTCAGTAGTTATGTGTCAGTTGGGTTGTTATCTTTGTGTAAAATACTAGACAAAAAACATATTCCAGTAAAATAATATTTAACTTTTTATTAATGAAATTTATATTTCTTTTAGAAATTAAAAATTTAGATGAGTGAGGCTTACCCAACAGCCCCTTGGCAGGCCAGAGGCCACTACGTCAGCAGTTGCCGTGGTGGCCCCGGTTGTGCCCACTGTCGGAACCCACCCTCGCGGCCCAGCCTGCCAAGGGTGATGGATGATTCTTAGAATTGGGCCTCCACTCCCAAGGGCCAAGTGGGCCTCCATCCCCATGAGCCTGTTGGTCCACAGGGGTGGGGCGGGACGGGGCTGTGTGGGGGCTTGTTGGGTCGTAGGGGTGGGGTCGGAGGGGGTTGCGTGATCGAGCCTCCACCCCCACAGGCTCGTTCAGCCTTGGGGGTCAAGCGGGAGGGGATGCGTGCAACCCCTTCCCGCCCTACCCCCAGCAGCCCAATAGGCCCGTGGCGGTGGCGGGCCATTTTTAATTTTTTAATTTTTTTTTAAAGGTTATGTTATAAAAATTAATTATGATTTATGATTATTTATCGTTTTGATCGAGCCTCCACCCCCACAGGCTCGTTCGGTCGTGGGGGTCAAGCGGGAGGGGATGCGTGCAACCCCTTCCCGCCCTACCCCCGGTGGCCCAACAAGCCCATGGCGGTGGCGGGCAATTTTTAATTTTTTTTTTTTAAAGGTTATGTTCTAAAAATTAATTATGATTTATGATTATTTATCGTTTTTAGATTTTGTTTCATTTTATTTGTTTACTTAAGCTATTTTTTTTGTAATTTATTAATTTATATATATGTGTATATTTTTTGTAGGAAAATGACATCAAAGAAGATTTCTGTGAATCTTTCTGGACCAAAGATTGCTAAAATTAAAGGTGGATCCTCAAAAAATACTATTGAACGAACCAAACCTGAGCTAATAACTACAAATCAATTAAGTGATTCAAAGGATAAGAACATGATTTCTTACTGGAAACAATCATAAGAAGTGAAGCATACAAAACATATATCGTATGTGAAATATAGAGAAGGCGAACAACATTTGCAGATATATCTATATTTTGATATCCCTAACGATAGTGGAATTTATGAGGTGATGGAAAAAGTACTAGACATTTGTTTGATACCAGACACTGAAGTTGTTTATGTACTTACAAAACCACCCAAGTCACATGACAAGATTAAATATCAGTTATCATTGTCAATGTATGACACGACATATGAATTTACAAAGATGTGTAAACAAATCATAAGTGAAATTGCACAAGATATCGTAGGTATTGTTATTTATATTTAAGTGTTTTGCCTTATTGTAACTGTATCATTATATTTTTATAAATTAGTTTTTATTGACATATGATGTTTTGTTTGACAAGATTTTATTGAAAATCTTTCAATTATGTTGGGAGGCATTTATTTCACAGAGCAAGATATTATGAATTTTTTCAGCAGTTTCTACTCAGGGTCAAAAGAAGATGGGGCAAACAAGAAAAAAACCGTAACTCATGATGCTACAAAACTAAATCCAAGGGATCAGCAAAGAATGCCTATAGTGGATAAATCTAGCAAAGGTAGAAATGTTACTTTCGAAGATGAGGAAGTTGAAACTAACGTTGAAGAATATGTTGTCATTACTGAGGATGAGATTAGAATTGACGTTAGAAAGGAAAAGAGCCATAAAAGACCAAAAGTAAAAATGCCAAAGAATGTCTCTGTTCTAGTTGATGATGAGAATGCTACTTATCTAGAAGAAAAGATGAGGAGGAAAATAAAAGTTGATCATTCTCAAATAGTCAAGGGCAACAGTGAAGATCCTAGTAAAAATTAAAAAGAAAGCAAGGAAATCATTACAGTAGGAGTTGATTTAGAGGATGGCATTATTAAAACAAAACAAAATTCCATTCGACATAACTTGACAAGGACAAACTTAATTGAGGGTGGTTGTACATTTCAGCGTAATGTCAAACAAATCTATAATCCAAGTGAAGGACAATTTAAATATCAAATCGGAAAGCCACACCACCTGCATGTTCACAACTTGAAGACATTGATGAGGTACAATCCATATGCTCATGTGGTTGATTATGTGCTTCTTGTTGATCCAATTCAAGTTCCCAACAAAGAAGCATTTGATAAGTGAAAATGTTTTGAATACAATTATTATGTGTTTGGGGGGAACCATTCTGTAGAAGCTCAAAGGCAATTGATGGAGGAATAGCCCAATAACCCACGTTTTGAAACAATGAAATGTATCTTTTATGCTGGTTTATCAGATACAAAAGCAAAGTTATTGGCATGGGATCATAATACAACTAATGAGCATAGGATTTTTATGACTTTCATCCAAAGGGTTATATTTATTCATAATGAATTTGAAGATAAATGGGATGGGGATAAGATAAATGCTAGTCTAGAATTTCATAAGGAATGTTGTATGGAAATAGGCTATCAAATTGAGGAATCAATCAATTCTGAAGTATTGATAACATTTTCTAGTTGGAATTTAGAACTGGAGAGATATGAGAATTGATTAATGATATTTATAGCATGTGGGAGAACATTGGCATTAAAATCCAGAAGGTCAAAAAATCTAAACCATTGATATGTAGTAGTAGTAAATCAAGTCCTAAAATGAAGCAACTTCCAGAAGATATGACTATCACACCTTGGAGAGCATTGCAAGGAGTGAAGGATGAAAAACCTGTCAAAACAATATTATCTCGTGTGAAGTCAGGGGAATTATCATTGGAAAAAATTTGTGAGGAATTTAAAAAGTAAGTTTGTTGAATTGTTTTTACTTATTTCTAGATTATAATTTTCTTTTAAATATAACATATTGTTCTTGGTAGTATTTGCTATTTCATTATATAAGCTTTTTTTACTTTATCTATTCAGTCACAAAGTTTACATGAAATTACAAGAACAAATGGTTAAATTGTTGAATGAATATAGTTGGGATGATGTTATACGCAACTATCCATATTCAAGTTCTACATCAACACTAAAACATTTTTATCTTGCATTTAAAAATGTATGTTGATTTATGCATTCATATTTATTCATCTGTATACTATTTTTATTTTATAACTTATACATATATTTGTTTATTTTATTAAAGATGAGGAATGATGCAAATGGAGTAGATAGTTTCAGCAGCTTTATTGAAAAAATTAAGATCGAAAGACTGAGAAAGCATCATCTTAGGAATGTTGAACTTAATCCAAGTCTTACTCATTTCATTTGGAATGAGCTTGACACTATTCAATATCAAGTAATACAATGTGACTATGAAGACATTGTTAAACTCATACCTAAAATGGATTATTCCCTAGTTATTGCAGATATTCCCCATGGTTTCAATATCCCAAACATTGACAATGAAAGTGACCCTTATACTTATCAACCTCTTAGTAAAGTGGTTGTGGGATTTGTAGAAGTCGCATCATCACCATTATGGATATTTGTGACATTTCATTCAAACACACAATTGACAATGTTATTGATAAGCTTCAAGGGGAAAACAAACTCAAGGATGCAGCTTTCATGGTAAGATGTTGAAATTGTATGTTTGATTAATGTAAAATTTTTTATTTATGTACAAGTTAATTGAACTTTTACTATTTCATGTTACAGTCAAAAGTCATATCTTCTTAATCGTGAAGACCAACGAATTACAAATGATTGTGAGTTCATCCATATTAACAGTTGGATAAAAGATGATATCTATAAGTCTATACTTCTTAATCGGGTAGATGGAAAGAGTCATAGCCAAGCATTGGTTTATGATGTTGTTGTGAAAAAACTAACATATGAAGATAAAGAATAAAATGAGAGATAGTTATTGTTTATCACAAACCATGACCATTGATTAACTATCTTATAGACTTATGTTCAAATGAAGGAGATTGGGATTTGGGTTTATTTTCAAGGTCGGGTAAATTTTATTATATAGAATTGAATGTCAATATGTTCTTTCTTAATTTATATTTCATTATACTAATTTACTTCATTATTTCTTTTGTGCTTGATAATTAGGTATAACACTAGCATGTTGCCTGCAAAAATGAAGAAATTGCATTTCCATTGAAAAAGACCTAGTACAGTGCAAATTTATTCAGCAAAGAATTAATTCTCTTCAATTTCTTTTGGATGCAATGCAAGAAATTGGGTTTAGGAAAGGGGATTTTTAATGAATCACATGTGGAAAAAAAGGAAAAGGAACCCCAACCACTATTATATGGAATTATTGGAAAAGAAGACATTGAGAAATTCACAGACATCAAAGATCCATCAGAAGAGGAAAATGAGCAAAATGAAGTAGAAAATATTGTGGAAGAAGACAATGATGAAACTCTAGAGGATGAAAAGTTTGGATTAGGTGATAATATTGATTAAATTTAAGTTATGCTTGGAAATCAAGCTCATTTTTTGTCACTATTAATTAGTTATATTTGTAATGTTTTAATTTTGACATTTTATGAGAAGAATAAGTATTCAATTAATGTTGTTATATGTTCAGTATCTGTGTTATGTGATTTTCGCTTTAATTTTTATGTGAATCATTATTTTTTGAAAAAAATGTGATTATTATTATTTTTTCACATGAAATTCATTAAAGAAAAAAAAACTTATCACTTAATCATTTTTGTTAAATTTTTCCTATAAAAAATGTCATTTTGACATGTAATTTCTACCAAAAAAGTATCAAAATGTGTAATTTGTTTGTTATACTTATGTTCAAAATATTTGGTTTTATGTCAATTGTTAAAAAAGTATTTTTTTTAGAGACAATTATTTGATGTACATTGAAAAATTAATTAACGATATATAAATATGTAGAATGTCGAAACTTTAAAATATCAACCTTCTTCTTTAACTATGCAAAAAAATAAAGACTTCACTACAAAAAAAAAAAGAAGATAAAAGAAAAACAAGAAAATATGAAGAAGAAGACCACTTCAAAAATTGTTAAATTTAGAAAATAATTACTGACATTTAATGCATTAAAAAATTTAAAGTAACAAAATAAGCCCTTTAAAAAAAAGGGCTTAATGCAAAATCAACATTTTTTTAAAATCAGCATGCAAATCACTAACATTCTAAAAACTAATGTACATAAAAAAATTAAAGTGTCAAAAACTATGGATATATATATATATAAATATATATATATATATATAGATATTATATATATATATATATAAATAATATATTATATTATGGATCACCACTTTTTAAAAAACGGTTTGATTTTTTTGTTACTCAAAAAAACTGGTAATTGTATCAGTTCACACATTTCAAAGTTTACGTTGTTCTACTCATGGTGTAAGAACAAGTAATGCAATCAATGGAGGAAAGTATGCAAATTGAGACACCTTATAACCTTCATAGGTTAGCATAATTTGAAAACCCCTCATAACAGGTGGATGGCCTACAACAACCCATAGATCTCACTCCAGATCCTTGATCTGAACCCCTACACACATGCACAAACAAATAAGGACAAATTTTACCTCCATAGAAGGGAAGTTAGATTTCATTATGAACTATTACAACAAGAAAACCATAATATCACATATAAAAATATTAAATGGAAAAGATATTATACATTTATCATAATGTATACTCTCCTATGATCTCATAGTTCTCCCATTCCCTCGACTTATAGAAAAAATAGACTCATTTGAGATGCAAGATAAAAGTTTTATGGTGAAATTTTACTAGAATTACTGGGCTATATCTCTCTAATTCTTCCTCTCACCCTTGAGAGAGTCTCACTAAATAAACCTTTCCTAGATCTGGGAAACTGTATCTAGATATGTGATTGCTGTTAAGGGGATTGAAATTTTTGTCACTAAAGGCATTATTATTAAGTTATCTAGGATGAGGTAGAATATCATATTTTTAGAATACATCTCCTATGAAGGATGGCTAAGTATAGTTTATGTTTATCAATTCAGACTCCAATACCAACTAGACACCAACCACACATATAACTTGTAGGGACCATAAATGTGCCATACTTCCTCCTATAATCCATAAATGGAATGATTTCCAAGGAAGAAAAGGGGATAAGAATGCGTTTTTATCACATTGTGATCTCATTCAACTACTTGTTTGCCATACTTTGGATAAGTTGGAGTACATCTTCTTTTCAATTGATTTTGGGCTTATATGTTTTTCCTCTCTCTTTCCTATTGGCCTCAAGGGACTAACTAATTGTCTAGTTCTGTGTAAAATCTAATAGGCTCTATCTCTATAGTTATCCATATATTTTCCCCTGCATTGCCCCTAGGAGCATGTGCTTATTCTGGATACCTTTTTTGAGATCATTGCTTCACATTTCATTCATGTTACCACAACGTGGGTTCTGGTCAATCCAATAAGCATTCATTCATGAAAAGGAATTCCACATGATAAGATTCTAAGACGTATGTGGTCGTCATCTAAACCTCTATATTGATTTACAACTTTCCAAGATTTGGTTTCATCTTTAAGCTCATTCTGAATTTTTTCTATAGCATTGATTACAAGTTTAATAAAGAAATATTTTGGAACCTATCCATAAGTAAGCAATGTGATCAAATGTATTGAAAGGGATTTTGTGCTCGAATTATAGCTCATTTGACAGAGTTCCAAGGAGTTAATACTTGGGTAACAAACATAACTTCCATCTCTTTGAATTTTTATCATCGACTCTCGAAAATGGATCATTTTACATGGAAATCTTCTGTTAACAAGAAATGCTCCTTTGACTGCATAGCTATTATATAAAAGACAACACTGAATGAACAAGGGGCATGCCTCTGAAATCTATTTTCTTAAATGTTTGCCTTCAAATACTTGTTTTGGGCATTTTGAAGCCAAATCTTTGTTGAGTCAAAGTCAAGGTAAATTTTTGTAAGAGACCTTTCTTGGGGACCTTAATTTCAAGAAAGGAAAAAATATTTGTGTCTAAATATATCCTCCACCAAATCAGTTCCTTCTCCCAAAATGATTACCATTGATCCTTCAAATTCACCCTTCAATACAAGCCTACAAGTCGAGTTCAAGTCAAGTTGTAAATTCTAGATCAAATGCACAGTGACCAATAAGTATAAATAGCCTACTATTTTTCCATTTGAAGGAGAGAAGTGAAGAATTTGTTCAAGAAGTAAGAGAAACTATTACAAGGTCAAGAAATGGAGAGGAAGTAGAGAATCTTAGAAGACTATTATAGAGAGGAAGCCAAAAATGGGAATTGCAGAAACAATTACAGGGAGGTCAGAGTTCCTTATTGCAGAGATAATTATATAAAGGGTTATGACTATTCTAGAAGGAAGGCCGAGATTTCTGAAGCAGGAAGATTGAGATTTATGAAGTAAAGGTTCAAGACAATTGTAGAAGGAGGGTTGAAATTTTGAAGTTGAAAGAGAAGGAGCCAAGAACCATGATTGCAAAGACAATTGCAAGAGGAACTGGTCCGATGGTTGGAGTGAGTCTATTTTTTTATCCAAAGGGTCAAGTGTGTCTCAACATGATTTAAACAATGTAAACTTTGAAACAGGAACTATAAACTCAAAATGGGAATTAGCCAAAAAACCCCGTAAAAACATTAAAAATAATGGTAAAAATGAGAAGTGTTGATGCTGGAATAACACCTTTTTTTTTCTAGGGTAAATTTTCAACGTGTTTTAAAAATGGTGGTGAAAACCAATTTTTTGTGCAAAAATTGTCCAAAAA
>APFE030632186.1:332290-391437 GCA_000404065.3 Pinus taeda | reverse complement strand
GTCTTTTTTATATATATTTTTACATTTGTTTTTTTAAGTAATCAACATTTAAAAAAATAAAAATAAAACAACTTGAAAATTCATCAAGTAATCATAATTTTAAAAAAATTGTACATAAAAAATTTTAAAGTGTGAAAATAAGTCCTCCAAAAAAATGGTATGTTGCATCAACACGTTTTAAAATCAGCATGAAAATCAAACATTTAAAAACAAATATCTATATTTGATACATAAGAAAATTTAAATTGTCAAAAATATGCTCCTAAAAAAAAGAATTGTATTCTGCATCACCTCTTTCCAAAATCGGGTCACATTTTTACTACCCCTATGAAACGGGTAATCGTATCGGCTATTTAAAGTGCCAAAAACTATGTTTTAAAAAAATATGGGTGTTCTGCATCGCCCCTTTTCAAAATCGGGTCAATTCTTCGCTACCTCTACGAAATGGGTAACAATATCAGTTCCCGTTTCAAAATTTACGTTGTTTTTAATCTACAATAGAAATAGTTGATTGGGTTTTCTCCTTCATAAGGTTTTTCTCTGGCTGTGCACTTACATATTGTGTTCTTGTCTTTACAATCTTAACGTTTACATTTATTTGACGAAAGGAACACTAACATAATAAACATATAGTTTCACAAGTAAATGTCAAGATAAGAGAAATCAAATTGAAGAATCTAACTCACATAATGCCCTAGATTTCGCAACAAAGGAGAGGTATTTGATCTCATTTGAGTCACACAAGTTGTTCAGTCTCTTCAAGAAGTCTGAGGAAAATTCAGAGCGAGAAAGAGGTGAAGGATAGTGAGGAAAGAAAGATGGTCTATTTGTTTGGCTTGTGCATCAATTCTTTGTTTTGAAAGCTCGTATGTAGGGGAAGGCTGTTAGCTTTGTTTAAATTTTGAGCTAGATAAGAGACGCAAGCCGAGTTATGGAGAGAAGCTTTGTTGTTTGTGTGGCTAGCCTATCACTTGGTGAGTTATCTTGATCAAAGGTCTTGGAATTTTTCCTTGAATTTTTATAAGAAGAGAGTCTTAGGGTTTTTCCCTTGTGGAGAGGTTTTGCCCTGGCCTAAAGCCTATTTCTGGTGTTCTTGTTTGCATTGTGATATTCTTTATTGGAATTGTCTTGATGTTGAATATAAAATAATAATGATGATGATGAACTAACATTATATCACAATAATTGCCAATATAACAAGAGAAAACATTATAAAATAAACCCTAATTTTGTTTGCCCTAGTTTTTCTCAACATCTATGGTCTTGGAAGATTTGCATGCAGAAATAAAAAATTGCTTGAAATCAAATGCAACACAAAACTAAACCATGCACCTGGTAGCCAAGCACTTAGTGGGCTAAAGTTGAGTAGTACTTCGATGATTTTTTTGCGTATATGACTCCAACCGTAGTTAATATTTCAAATCCAAATATGTGAATGAAAGCACCTGCAAAACAAAGGAAGGAGGAGAAGTTATATGTGATAAATAATTAATAAAATAGAAGACAAATCATGCCACTACCTTATGTCCAATTAATAGAGTAAGAGTTTCTCCTACTTTCTTGCATGAAAAATAACAGTTTATGGTTTTTGACTCAAATAAAAACACAATTTTAAAATAAATACAAATACTACATGAATTTGTTTTATGGAAAAATTCGTTATTTCTTATTAAGAAGACTTGCATGCATGAATACTTGAATGAACTCCCCTTGGTTTCAATAATAAATTGTTGGAGTAGTTTAATCTTGCAGCAAACCTCCCTCCACTCGACGAAGCAACAATGAAGTCAACATTGACTTTGTTGTTGCTATGTTGGATTGAGGGTGTTTTTCTCCAAGATTATCCAAGTCCTAATTTATTCTCTATTGAACAGGGCCAACCACATGAAGTTGGAAGCTATCATGGCCTCTCCTGCCCCCCACATCACTCTCATTTCCATACTACCCAATCTATCTACTATGTAGGAAATAGTTGAAAGCAAGACATTAAGATACATAAAAAATCAAAGATTCGTCAATTGTGGGAAGTGGAATACTTTCGGATGTGGCCATATGTTCCTCCTCTTCTCTGGCCACATCATGTACATGCTCTAGTGTAGAAGAAAGAAAGGTTATGATTAATACACCATTTGCATTTAAATATTTTTAATTGTATTCCATAATACAATTTTTTTATAACACATGAAATACCTCTAGTACCGAGTTGAACTTCATACTCAAGATCAGGCATTCCACCATCAGTAGGCTCATGTGTTGTATCTATAGTGCTTGTCTACTTTTTAAAATCAAGCACATTACTTTATGACCACAAATAATAACCAATAGATTGTACAAGTAATGATTTATAAATGATATTCGATACTTTTATTTTCCCGAGTGTTATGTTGGGTGGTTGAAGGCTATGAAGACATGAACCTTGTCCTCCATTCAACCATGACTTGATAGTCGTACTTGAAAGAAAGCCTTAGGTCTTCCTACGTGGGAGCCTCTTTGAATTGTGTTCCCTGAAATTTTGCATTAGAACATGATTTTTTCTTCTTTTGTGATATTAAATTAAAATTTTTAACAATTTATAATTTGGATGCAAACTATTTTTTTTTTTATATAATTTCAATTTTTGTGTCTAGCTTCGAGCAACCATCTGAGCCAAGATGATGTTGCCCATGTTTGGATATTCTAGCCTGTGTATCTTTGAAATTATCTGGGAGCCTATATTTAAAACATTGAAACACTTAATTAGATGTCGCAATGATGATAAAGCTTCATAATTACATTATTAAAAGTGCCTCATACCTTCCTATTCCAGGTGGATTCTTCCCTACTTTTTAAAGTTCTTTCTTATGTGCATCTTCCACAAGTAATCTCCACTCCATATTTGGAATCGGTGGAGGGTTCTCATGCGACTTGGCCCTTTAAAATTGAGACCTATATTGGTACCACAATATTTTAAATGTAGGTATGTTTTTAAGGTAACTCCAAATTTGTTGAAGGTACCATCGCCGGACAAGTGAACCATCCTATTAATAAGTTCATCTTTTAACTTGGAAATTAGGATTTCCAATTTGTGCGAATGGTCGACCCAAATATTGCCAAGGTTATGTCATACAAACACCTGTAAAATACATAATTTCCTGCAAAATGATATTATCATTAGTTTAAAATAATCACGGACTATACATTAATTTCATTTAGATTGTACTTAATATTTAAAACAATTTTAAATACCTAGAAGTTTGTCTATTTTCATAGGGACATCATCATTATCTACCAAAAATGTGATCGGTAGTGATCTCGTGCTAGTAAAATGGGAAGATCCAGGAAATCTCATTTCAAATTGTGTAATTGTATCATGCTCTGCATCGACAACATCATGTGTAGATTCAGATGTATGATGTTCAGGAGGTATATATCCTATTGTGGGTGGTTGAGAAGTTGTATCAGTCTCAATGACCGATGACTCACTCATAGGTGGAGCATCGGTGCTGCTACCAACGTCGGCCCAACCCATAGTCATAGCATGAGGACTGAACTCTACCAAAAAATCCTGTAAAATAAGGATTTTTTTTTATAAAGGATGATACAACTAAATCATAAACAAATAAATGGGATAATTAAATGATTTTCTCACCCCATACTGACAAACTTATTGCAACAAAGTTTTGATTTTTTTCTTTTGTATAATCTATCTAAGGCTCCATCAAAACTAAAGAATTAAGTTTCTTGTTTGGTTTGATTTTAAGCTTCCTTATTGCTTTCATTGGATCAACAGGCATAAAAATTGCATCGTCGGTGACATCTTCCTCATGAGAATTTGTGGATTGTTCTAAGGCTAGTGCCTTCCCCTTATCACCCTGTTTTTCAAATAAGTGTAATTTTCAATTCATCGAAAATTAATCATCATTATATTAATAAGAAAACCACTATTGACATATGTCTAAATTTATATAGAAACTTCACGTAGTAAATGACAATCATAACATATAATAGACATTTCTTACAAGTTGGGTAAAATTGAATTCATACCACCCCCATAATAGCGATATTTGAATTCATACCACCCCCATAATAGAAACTCTTCCCCTGCAGCTATTAATTTAATTACACATATGAATACATAGTTTCTTTCACGTCCCTCAAAAATGAAATTGGGTTGCTTATTTATGGTGATGGGCCATGTACTATTTATAAACTCTACAATATTCCATGTTACTTTTGGCCTTCCATCAATACACATAGTTACGCCTTTATTTTTTTCATTGTCTTTTAGTTGTATATAATTTGTGGCCACTCCATATCTTTGCATACTTTTGCTATATTGGACTAGTCATACCCAATCATTGTAGTTGTAACAGGGACCAAAATACTCCATCAATTCAGTTAATCCTCTATGACATACCTTTATTCCATCCATGGAATTCATGTAATGAAGATGGGGTAATATAATATATCCTTTCACTGACCGAAAAATTAATGTTATTTCAGGAATATCATTGGGTGCCCATTGTTTCACTAGATGTGTGTACCTTAAGGGCACCTTGATGTCATCTCTGCTCTCATTATCATAAGAACATTACCCCCCTTTAGTGAGAAACATTTTCATGCATCTATGGAATTTTCTTCTAATATTGTTAGCTCTAGTTGATCTTCACCTGCTAGATGAAGTAGCAGATGTTTAGTCAAATTATTTTATCCTACATGAAATTTAACCACTTGAGGGAGATAGTTCTGGAAAATACTTGTTTAGTTGAATTTCCTATACACTCCATCAAATGAGAGAAATGGTTAGCAAGTTTCATAAGGGATGTTGAAAGGACTTCAAGCTCCTCTAGTGACACACATATTGGAATTTGATTTGCGATAAAAAAGTTGCATGATGAGGTTAGAAGATAAGAAATCATCGTAGTGAAGAAAAGAAGAATCTCAACAAAAGAAAGAAGTTTGATCTCCTACTATTATTGGCCCACTCATGCGAGTTTCTATGATTCTTTGGGTACTATAGGTTTGAGTTTTTGGAAATCGAAGTTGCAGACCTAATTGATGAAGCCAAAATTTAGAGAAGTTACATTCTTGGTAAGGTCAACCTTGTCGACTTGTTGGAGATATTGTTTTTGTTTAAGGAAGATTGTTTGGTGGCTTGCTTGCTCTTCGGAGTCTTTGTTTGGCTTGTTTGGTGGTCAGCTTAGTCTTGGAAAGTATTTGTCTGGATTCTTTGGTGGCATTATTTTTATGACTACTTGGTATAGAAATTAAAGCATTATTAATTTTGTTTATTTGGAATGATTTTTTTTTTTGCTATAATTAAATGTTCCTTTTACAAACATTTGAGCTAATATTGTTAGATAATGATGTTTCCTTCATGAAATCCTTTAGAAAGGTTTAAAATATTATTTTCACTACAAAGAAATCCCTAGGTCAATGTAGTACTACTAGTACTACCACTAGTAATAGTGTACATTGTAATTATCAACCGTCATTGGAAATATGATGTGTTTCCTGGCTGAATGTTACATAATTATGCAAATCTACAATAGAAACTACCAAATTTGGCCCATTCCTTATGATGCAAGTGATGCCTATATAAAATCAATTGTTAAAGTAAGCAGGACATGCTAATCCTAGTATTGCAAGGGTTTCAAATGACAGAGGTACAGTACATACCTAAGGTAGGGATGTTATGACACTAGAAACATCCACGACAAGTGACTCTTCAGCATTTCAAAGACCTTGTAAGAAAAAACAATGTCTGACATGTGTTAGCACCTATGGGTCGGAATTTACGACACTTGTTCTCCAAAAAACTATGGGCCTCCTTGTGGTATTATCTGTTATATCATACTGTGGATCAATGTTATTTCGCCGAGGTGAAAGAGGTGTTTTTGATAGGTTTTAGTTAGGGCTAGGAAAAGGTTAAAAAGGTTATTGTTATATCATATTATACCTTGAATATAGCATAGCTTTATACCTTGAGCTCTATTAATTCATTTTCAATTTTATTAATGCTAGATACTTTGTGTTTGCAATAAGTAAAAAAAATCAATTTTCTGTTGTGGTAGAATGTAAAAGAAACATACGAAATAACTCATAGGTGGGCTGGAGTAGCTAAAACTTACCAAAGACACTTCATCCTCTTTCTTTGCTCTTTCTCAGGCCCTCAAGTTGGCTTTCCCTCAAGTCTTGTCACAATGGTGAAGGATCTTCCTCTATAATCTCAGAGGTGGGTGGAGGCGCTTCCTCGTGCAGCTCTGAGGTGGGCAGAGTCTCTTTCTCTTGAAACTCTGAGGTGGGCTAAGGTAGGCAAGGGGTGATGGTAGAGGTCAACTTCCTCTCGCAACCTAGAGTTAGGAAGAGGCGGGCCCAGGGTAGGGAAATGGCTGAGGCATTCCTCTTGGAGCTCAGAGGTGGGCAGAGGTAGGATCGAGCTAGGGTGATGGTAGAGGTTTTTCTCTTACATATCGGACGTGAGCGGAGGAGGGGTCGATCTATGGAAATGGAGGAGGTAGGCTCTCCTAAATCAAAACATATTAGAAAATAATAATTTAAAACTCATCTTAGAAAATAATAATAATTCAAAACATATTACTAACTTATACAATTTTCCTAACCCTCCCATATTTGTATATGAGTCTTCGAACCCTCTCATAACACCAATGCATGTATCTACCATAAACATGTCAAATTTCAATGCATACAAGCACAAACTAAAAAAAATTCAACATTGGCCACTTTCACAAGTCAGTTTGTATGGGGTTAATTAATTGAAGCATAATTTCAACTAATTGGTAAATACTAAGTGGTGGATTAGTACTTAGGGGTAGGCCCACAATGTGACACCCCCATAGACATTGGGTGCCCTAACATGCTTAGCACATGACCCACCCATGGGTTTCTGGGCACCCCACCTTTGTTTTCTCATCAATGACAACAAAATATTATAATTTGTTAGTACGATGTTGCATAATCAATCAATTATAAACTGACTTTTAACACCCAAACATTACTTTAGTCAATTTTCTAAAAATCATTATGAGACCCCTTGGTGGAAAATTGTTCATGGGCAGTCATAGGCTAGCCTTGCTTCTTTTATGTGGGCACCCCTTGCAAAGTTGGGTTGACCCACCAACTCGTCGCACGAGCTCCCCTACCGGGTAGATGACCTTGTGAGCCTAGCTCGCGATGCCCCTAGGGGCATTGGGGCACTCCGCCTTCGTGTGGGTGGGTCTAGGGTGTGAGCATTCACCCTTATATGAAAATCAGTCAACACGAATATTTAGCTCATTAATGACAACAAAATATTATCATTTGTTAGTACGTCCATGTTACATAATCAATCAATTATAAATTGACTTTTAACACCTTAACATTAATTTAGTCAATATTATAAAAATCATTACAAGACACTCCAATGGGAACTCAATTCATGGGAATTCATGGGCTGACCTTACTTCACATGTCTTTCTGACCACTATGTCACCTGGTTCACCCGTCACCTAACTCGTCTAGTACTTTTGCTTAACAAACCATTAAAGTGAAAATTGGTAATTGAAATTCTCTTCGTTTCAAGAATAATATATTATCTACTTAAAAAGTCCAACCACGTGAAGGTGGAAGCTCATATTCCCCATACACCCTCCCACATCATCCTCAATTCCCGATACCCAATCTATCTAAATAATATATTTGAAAGAAACACAATAACATTTAAACATAAAAACTAGGAAAATAAAATTTAAGGTTAACAAAAGGGAACAAACCAATTGAAAACATATAAATACATACCTCTTACTTTTCAACATTATTATATCATTAATATTCCTCCTCATCCATCTCATCATCTGTATCATCCAATTCAGAATTCATGTACAAAGGATTCAGCATATCATCATCATCATCATCTGGAACATGCTCTTCTACATTTGGTTTAACTTCTTCAAGTTCCTCATCTGAAACAATGTCAATATGATATAGTTCATCCAAATTATCATTGTCTCGATTAACATATATTCATTGAAATTATTCGACATCTTTGTTTGACACTAAATAAACCCCCTACTCCTCTACACCATCTTCTTCAATTTCATCTTCTTTTGCTACAGTATACTTTACAGGCATTCCTATGGGATTATATCTAATAACATATGGCCAAGCCACTTTACCTGGCACATCAACATAAAATACATGTTCACATTCCCTTGGAAGAACATATTGTTTTGATCCTTGCTCAAGATTCCTTGTATAAATCATGGTAAATCCATTAGCATGCTCAATAACAGATCTATCAGGGTCACATTCATGGATTCGTATCCTAAACCATTTGAAATCAAACATAATTATTTTGAAGGATTCAAAGTCACCCTCAAGTATATCATGCAGATACCCATAGTATTGATTCTCAAAGAGTTCTAGATGTCTGTCACCTCTAGAGGAAATATTGTTAACTTGAAATATGGTAGTTATCCCACTATAAAAAAAAAATAAATCATCTTTTCATCCAACCTTTTGATTCGAAATTTGCAGCCATTGCACCACATTTTGTTGTGGTGTTTCAACTACAATACATCAAACACATAAAAAATGCATTGTCAATTGATAAGCATGCGAATTTGTGTTTGTAAAATTTCAAAATTAAGAAAAAATCACACCATATGTATCAATATAATTGTAAAAAAACTCACACCATATGTATCAATATAATTGTAAAAAAACTAAGTAATATGGGTGAATATTTTTTCTTGATAATCTTTTAAACATATGCTAAATCAATTTCCCTATGTGTAATATTGGTATCTCCACTACATTGAGCTTCTTTGATCAATGAAGACACACCATATCATGATAACCTATTATTATTAGCTTGTTTGCATCATTCAATCCATACCTTCATCCAATATTTATTGTTCACAAAGTATAAATGTATTTTAACCCACTCTCGACCAATTGTATTAAAATAAAACAATTTACATATATATAATTAGTTACCACGTTATACCTTCATAATAATGGTTTATGAAGGAAGCCTAAAAATTAAATAAGTATGATATACATAAAAATAAATAAGTCAGTTGTGTTATAAATATCCACTAGCTACTTACATCTCACTTTTCTCATTCTACCTTTCCCCAATAGGTGCTTCCCTTCAAAATCATCCATGGAGTTGACATCCCAAATGTGATCCAATACATTAATATTTTTTCCTATTTCATCACTATGTTGATTAATATAAGTCATTTTTTGAAATATCATATATCCCTCTACCATATAACCCTCGATACATGGTCTTTGTCTGACCAAAGCCTTCAGTGATTTCAAGTTCCTCTCAACCATCCTCATTGATCTTGAGTGTATGGCTCCAAACTTTTCATTATCCTCAACTTGGTGTATGAGATAGTGTTCTTGTGCATTGAAAAATGTCAGAGGTAGATACTTTTGCATTTCACACATTAGAAGAGGAATTTGTTTTCTCCAACACTTTATATCTCCTTCATCGATTTCTTTAGATGAAAACCATCTACAAATGAAGCAAGCAAATCATAAGTTTCAACAAGAAAAGAAAATATAATACATGATGACAAGCAAAACACATGCAGTGAAAAATATGTGACACAAAAACTTATTGAACAAATTACACTTTGCACATAAATCTCCACTTACCTTTATGTATTTTCCAATATCATATATAACTTCTTTGACATTGTTGTCAAAAGTTTCTAGGAGAGATAAAGGTAGAACATATGTAACAAAAATATTAATTGATCATTACTTTTTCCCAAATTAGTAGATAAAAACACTAATTAATAAGATTTTTCACCAATGTATAAAGTATATATACAATGCCAAAATAACTACCTTAATGAACGGCTGCCAATCATGACTTTTTACCCCACCTAATTCACCCTTCTTTGTTAGGATATTCTTTATGGTTGAAGAAAATCCAGTTGGAAATTTAATTTTTTCACTAACCTCTTTAACATGCTTGTTTTACCACTCTGTCAATAACCATGGAATGGTTCTTATATTTTGGTTGTCTCCATCGCTATTTGAATGAATCGTACTTTGCAATGCATGGTTGGCCTCCTTCATGTCATTACAAAATTTGATAATTTTTTATTTATCTCTCCTTCCATATAAGATTCGCCATAAGGTATGTGTTACATTCTTCCTGATGTGCATTGTATCAAACAAATGAACAATTTCTAGGTGCTCATAGTAGGGGAGTCTATTGAATTACTTGGGATAACTTTTCATTCCTTGTGGAAGTGTCATGTTATTAATGCCTTCACGACATACAACATGAATCATAGATAAATATATTATAACAAAAATATAACCTGCCAATTAGTACAGTGAAGAAAATGCCATAAAAGATAAAATAATCCAAACATATAATGTATAGTAATACATAGATACTTTGATCCATACCTTGAGGGAATCTATTATATTGCAATGTCCTTGCACGAGGTGTCATTCTCCGTGGTCTTACTCTAGTCTCTTCTTTCCCATTGAAAATATGTTTTTGTTTTGTTTTGTTTTGTTTTGGTTTTTGTTTGTTTGTTTTTTTGTTTGTTTGTTTTTTTTTGTTTGTTTGTTTTGTTTTTGTTGTTTTTTGTTGTTTTGTTGTTTTTGTTGTTTTTTTTTTTTAAGTACATCGGTACCTATGGTTCTTAGAAAGGAAGTTCCTATAATCAACAAACACCTCCTTTCCTAAGCTTCTTAAACGACAAGGTTTAATCTTAGGACCAAAAATTGGACAAGTAAATTTACCCTTTGTTTGAAGACCTGAAAGAGATGGAATAATTTTTATATCAATTATTTTAATTATGTACAACAAAGATCTAACTATTTAAAAAACATATTTTAAATGAACTTCATAAAATTAAACATTATTAAAGTGTAAGGTAACGTTATAACATACCACATAAATGTGTTAGTTCTAGGGCATCATGAATTTTCCATACAAGAATTGCATGGAATTCAAATTCCCTTTGTGCAACTACTAGTCTAGAGATATCGTACATAGTGACATTGTTCCCTAACTCCACTAACTCATCGATAAGAGGCTCGATATATACATTCATATCTTTGACCTAGTACTTACCTAATTGATTGAACATACAATACATAATTACTACATATGAGTAAATAAAAAAATTATAAGGCATAATTGAACATATATGAGTTGATTAACAAACAAATATAGGATATAATTATGAAACAAACAAGACAAATGAGATATTATTGTGCTAAAAAAAATTATTCTAAACAAATTAATACTTGGAACAATCATTGTCAACATTATGTGCTCCCTCTTCATTGAATTCCATGAAGGAATGTTATTATTGATAACAAAAATGGGCCACACTGAGTAATTAGATCTAGCCTCTCCAAATGGATTGACAACATCAGCTACTAATGAAAGCCTAAGATTACAAGGTTCTCTTTTAAACTCTATCCACTCTCCCTCTATGTTCCTAAATGTAGATCCATCTACAGGCATTTGAAGAACACCATCTTCACTTCTATTCCTTGCATGGTAATCCATAAGTTTTGCTATGCTGTTGCACTTGAACAAATGTCACAGACATGGAATTATGGGAATATAATGAAGAACCTTGTGAGGCACCTTTTTTGTTACTTTATTGGTTTGACATCTACTCTCATCACATTTTGGGCATTTGTCTTTGAATGCATATTTTTTATAATAGAGAATATCATCATTAGGGCATGCATGAATAGCTTGATACTTCATTCCAATATCTTTCATAGAGGCATGTAAATATCGATACATACGAGGTAAAACATTTGATGGTGGTAACATAAATTCACCTAATAATCTACAACATAAAAAAAATAGTTTTGATTAATGTACTAAACAATATTAATCATACGTATTGCATCCAAATTTACAAATTACTGAAATGATACATATCAATGTACTAACATTAAAAACAATGGAAAAATAACTATTTTATAATGTATATAGTACTAAATGTCACAAAACATGTTACATACCTTAGGATCTATTTCAAACGTGTTTGAAAAACCATTCACCACCTTTAAGTTGACAAGCATAAATAAGGTAGACAGAAGATTTTTTTGAGCCTTCATAAAGAGGTTTAGGTGCCATCTCAAGTACGGGTAAATATAAAGCACGATCATCATACTGGTTGTCATCATCATTCATTCCAACATTATTCAATGTCTCCTAGATCAATCTATTTGTCCCATCTTCTTCAACCATGTTATCAGCATCATTATGTTTTTCCATAGGATCATTAGCTTGATCCTCAATATTAATTATTCCATGTCCTTGAACAGGCGCTTGTACTACAACCACCTCTTCCTCATTGAGTAATTCCCGAGGGGGTCGATACTATAAAATTATAATCAATAAAGTAATATTAGTATATATAGAAAATATTGAAACATCTATATAACAACAATTTATAAATATAATATATAAGGAAAAAAAAGACAACAAAGACAAAGAGAAAGACAACTTAGGTGAGACCAAGAAACAAAGACAACAAATAAATGATTATGCTTGTGCAATTTATCAAGATATTTAATAATATGTGGAAAACATATAAGAAATATGTTACTTTTCTTGACATGTAGGATGTGAGACACTTTCTGAAATATATAGTCATGATCATAATAAAAAAAACATATTGATCTTATTTTGCATTCATCATTATAATGTCATATTATTTCTTAATGTCATTTTTTTCATAATATAATTTAAAAACTTGTTAATAATGCTCCATAAAAACCCATGATTAACCTCTAAATCCTCTAGGTCAAAATTAACCCCCTAACACCTTAACCCCATTCCCCTAAGTCCTTAAACCTCTAACCCCTAACCCGTAAACCCTTAAATGATAACCCCTTATCTCTAAGACCATAAATTAATTAACCCCTAAATAAACATAAGCCCTTAAATGACCCTAACCAAAATAATCAAATAATATTTCTAGTCCACATCAACATGACAATAGAGTTAAAACAACTCCCAGAAAAATATTATAAAATGAATTTACAATAGAAAGATAATATGATTTACATTACAAATACATACAATCTAAAATACAATATACATATAAACATTTATAAAAAAGATCTAGAATACAATGACATATAATAAATAACTTACAAACATATGATATTCATGTCCCTCTTCAGCATGTCCATAGTCCCTACAATGCTTGTTAGTTGATTTTATTAGAATTATCCTTGCTCTCAAGACCTTGTAGATTCTACAAAGGAAATAACATTTTCCATCCTCATAAGCCCTCAATGCCAATCCCATGTATCCTTGGTATCCTTAAAGAATGTTATGTGACATGTTTTGTCACCAAACTTTCAATGATGATTTTGTTAAAAAATTACCTCAAAGCAAGCTTACAACCTTTCAAAACAATCATAACTAATATATATAGCAACTATGTCAAAGTTATATCATGTTATGGACTCCACACACACACACACACACACACATACCACCACAATATTTCTATATTTTCATTATTTATTATAATTAATAATTATATTTTAAATACTTACTATATAATTTATACTTATAATTCATAATATATTATATTAATTTTAATTTTAATATATATGTAAGGAGATATATATATATATATTTATATAATATATTATATATATATTATATATATTATATATATATTATATATTATTATATTATATTTATTATTATATTAATGTTATATTTATTTTAATTAGTCAAACTGATCAATGTAAAGTGGTCCCATATTAGACATTGTTAGCGCAAAAAGCCATTAAGGGTGGAATTGAACGTTATGCAACAGTGGTTTACCATTTGTAGGAAATTGGACAACACATTTTCGTATTGGATATAGCATCGAATATCCAACAGTAAAAAACCACCTTCGGATACTCCACGGGATAAGACATTACGTCGAATATTCAATCATTAAAGAAGTGTCTCGAATATTTGACAGTCATCAAGATTTTAGAAAAAAAAATCATTTAACTTCCGATGCTTTTTACCTTCCAGGATTTACCTTTGGGCCACATCATCATATCTTCGTCCAATCGCATTAGAGGGGAAATTAGGCATTCCAATTTGTGGCTACAACAACTACGATTCCTCCTGGTTAATGGATAAGGTGGCCGAATTCATTATAAAACTAAGTCTCGGCCCTCTTTTTGCTGCAACGCTGCTTACCTTCAATCTTCTCCATAACCTGACTAGGGGAACCTTGCAAGGCCTTATGTGATGCACCCAATTTGGGTTTTGATGAGTATATTGGGAGATTGCTTTAGCTCTTCGATGATAACTTTTCGTTGGTCATTTCAAACATGACTCTCCAATAGAGGTTCTCTAAACATCAAGGTCAACACTAGTGTTCGGTACTGATGTTGGTGGATTAACAAAGAATCCTATAGTGCTACCCCTCCTAAACTTGGTAAAAAGACACTCCAATGAGTTCCTGGCCCTCAGACATTCCCTATGCATGAATATGGAATTCCATACATGCTGGCATAGGTGCTCCTATGGCCACTCTCTGTCATGGGTTCATAGTGAACTTTTGAAGGGCCTCCACCTCTCCTACCACATGATAAGGGTTTCAGACTCTAAAGTAGGCCTGTAAGCAGCTCCATGGTGCTATGCACGGGCTTCCAGGGCCTAACTAGCAGTCCTAGGAAGTTTGTGGAAGACCTTCAAGTTGTTGATAATGCAAGGTTGACTAAGCCTTCATGCAAGGGTTTCAGGCTACCTTTAGACTTAATAGAGAAAATAACTCTCTCAACGTTAATGCAATTCCACCTATGTAGATTCATAGGCTTGTAACTAAGTGAATAATCATATATGTGTATACGAAGACCTTGCTAAGCAGGTAGTCTCTTATGTAATCACTTCATATTAATAGAAGGGATCTTTATGTCTAATGTTTCCAGGGTTTAATCCAGCCTATAGCATTTCATAATGTTTGTATGTTATTTCCATATGTATTGTTTAACAACATTGTTGAACATTTACAACAAAGTAAGATTCCATCTCAGGGATATAACATAACCCTTATTATCATGTAAAACATTACACATTATGTTGATTACTATATGTTATAAACAACACTAGAAAGCATTTCACACAACATTTCTTTCCTAGTCCACAAACGCATATTTTCTTGACCTATTTAACAACGTCATTCATCTCATAGATGCAATATTTTATATACATGATTTTGACGACAAGAGGGGTTATAGGAAAACGTCTGATAATCAATGGGATAGGGAATTTTGTTAAAGATTAGGCCTGTAATGAACTACCATCATATATTCGATAGTCGTTGGGATTTTAGGAAAAAATACAAAAAAAAAAACATTTAACTTCCAATACTTTTTCCAATTCTAGTCATTCCAGCAGACTTTGTTGTCGAAACTTCCCCCCAAAAGTAGTAGTGCCTTATGATTATCATCAATTGATTGGATCATTGATGTTCTTTGTGAACACTTATCCAGACATATGCTTTGTAGTGAACACCTTGAGTCAATTTATGACTAAGTCACTTCATGTACATTGGGTTGTTGTCAAGCATTTACTGAGATATTTGCATGGGACAATCATTCTTGGTCTTAGATATACTACCGGAAATGTGAGGCTACATGGATACACTGGTGTTGACTAGGATGGACATGTCATTGACGGGAAGAGCACATCAAGGTGTTTCTTTAGTCTGGGATATACCATGATATCTTGGATGAGCAAGAAAGAAAATTATGTAGAATTAAGTACAGTCGAGTCAGAATACATTACTATTAGCATGGCTAGTTGTGAGGTAGTTTGGTTGAGGAAGCTCTTTGGAAAGTTGTTTGAGTAGGTCATGGATACGATAGTGATATACTACGACAATAAGAGCGGGATCTGATTAGATAAACATCTCATTTTTTATGATAATTCCAAGCATAGTGAGATCAAATATCACTACATATGTGACATGGTACAGAGACGAGTTGTGAGACTCCATCATATTTTGACTGATGAGAAGATTGCAAAAATACTCACCAAGGATTTTCCTAAAGGGAATTTCTTGGTCTTTAGAGAGAATCTTAGAGTTATGGATGTGACCCTCTTAGGTAAGGGTACATCCCCCCCCTCTTTGAGCTCCCAAGGTGAGGAGTTGAGCCGGTGAGCTCATGGGGTTGACATAAGTCATGGAGAATAGGTGTTTTTGATCCTTACTTCATGGTAAGTGTGTATATTCCCTATTGTCATCTCAAGGTTATGTTTGATCCTTACCTCATGGTAAATGTGTATCTCCCCATGTCGAGTATACCCTAGTATGAATCTTACCCACAATTTATGATTATTGGGATTGTTCCTCTCCATCTGGCCAATGGGCTAAGAGGTGAATTAGGTCTGTCTAATCCTTACCTTGTAGGGTGTGTATCTCCCCCAAGTGCCTTGGGTTGTGTCTAATCCTTTCCATTAATGGTAATTGTGTATCTCCCCCAAGTTCCTTAGGTTTTGTCCAATCCTTTCCATTAATGATAAGTGTGTATCTCATCCCAAGGTAGTGGATCTAGGTGTCCTACTACTTGACTCTTGAGGGTCTTGATGGGAATATCAACAGACAATAGGATATTTTTTATCCTTACCTTCCATGGTAAGCCATATTCTTCCTATTATCCTTGGATAGAGGGTGGTATCTTGAGCTCCCATGTGATGACAAATCCTTCTTTTGTTGGGTTCAAGAGTGTTCAACAAATGAGCATATATGAGCAGAGATGATAGATGACTTGATAATGACAAGACATTTCAGATGATATTCTTGATGCAATAAAAAATTTCTCCCTAGCTGAGAGAGAGTGTTAATTTGACAGCTCAGCGATAAATTCCTCCACTAGACAGTCTTCCTCATCCAGAGAAGCCCCAAATTTCCCTTGAAGAATTTAATTTGGTTAAGGAAAATTTAAATTTTAATGTAAAATAAAAAAAGTGCACAAAAGTTCAGGTCAACCTATAAGTCAAATTAGCCCTCCTCCAACACCTATCAATACAACTCAAGTCACCCTCAGTTGGGATCATCATCACGCATCATTTATTATTCTTTTGGATGCTCAATCTATCTAAACTTGTAGGTTTCACAAAACGTGTGAAGATGTCACAAGAAGTGTGAAGGCTTCACAAGAAGTGCAAAGGTTTCACAGGAAGTCCGAAGTGGTCATAGGAAGTACAAAGTTGTCATAGGAAGTGCCAAGGTTTTATAGGAAGTGTGAAGTTGTCACAAGAAGTGTGAAGGTTTCACAGGAAGTGCGAATATTTCACAGGAAGTACTTAGGTATCAATAGAAATTTCACATGAGGAAAAATAAGTGAGCGGGTCTCTTTGACTATTGTTGACTTTGACCAAAATTGTAGATTTGACATTTTGACCATATTTGACTTTTGGGCTCATCTATTGGACTTTGGATATTGGTTTTGGGGGGTAAAAGGATTGAATTTGACTTTGTTGTCGATGAATGGAATCATTATATCTCTTTGTTGAACGTTTTATGACAATCTAATAAGAAGAAGAATTTGAAAGGGTTTTCACCATAGTGGGTTTTTTCCTGGCCTTTGACCAAATCCTCGTGTCTTTTATTGCTCTTGATTATCTATTACTATTCATTGCATTTACTGTTTTATCTAAAATTACTATTGATCATTGGAAGTTTAAATTGTTTTGTAAATATTTCTAATTGAATAAAATATTGGGCTAAAGTGACTATAAAAACATAAAATAGTGGAAATTTAACAGTTCCTCAGAGTATTCTTAATCATTTTAGTTTGTAATTTTATGAATTAGCTATTTTAGGTGTCTTTTCGATAATTGTAACACTTAAAGTTGCTAAATTGGTATGTGCTGGTAAAATGGGGAAAAAGGAAATTCCAATAAGTTAAAGCTTGTCACCCAGGATTTGAAAGAGAAAGTTAAAATTGAAGAAACTAATGCAGAGGAGAAAATCCAAATGCAACATTTTATATAGATACCACCTATAGAACAAGGATGCGGGGAGTTATGCCTTAAAAAGAAACATTCAATTTCTTCAATAAAAGAATTGAAAGCCTAGTTGAGGGAGGTATTTTAGAAGAAGATCTAGGTTTAGACATAGGAAATTACATCAACATTCACATAGTCAGGCTTCATAAAATTGTAACCAGGCCACCCATATTTCCATATTTTGACATGGTGCAATGGATTATTTCCCATTCTAAACTCGAAACATGTACAATCGTTAGTGATGCTAGAAATTAGTTGGTTCTTCGTGGCCCAAAACCTTATATCGTTTATAAGTTAGATGCTCCTAAAGTCTATCTTAACACAAAATATATGGCTTAATTTGAAAAGAAGATATTAATTAAGCATGAGATTGAGCCAGCCCAATGCATTAAAAATTGGATAGTTGATTGCCAAGGTATTAAAGCCAAAATGAACAAAGTATATCCTATTGGGAGATTCATGTCTACACATTCCCTTGTAATAGTTATGTTCTCCAGGTTATAAGGTTAACCAAAACCAAATCATTTTAAGGAGGAATGGGTTCCTTTGTTTAATGGTAGTGTTCAAAAGGAAAAGATATTTAATTGGGTAGATATCTTATCTCATAATTTGACTAACAAAGTTAGGGTATCATTGTCTTCTCATCCAAGTTTTGTCCCACCCTTTTTCATGTCTACTTATCTCTTGGATGCTATAATAGTTCTCTCACCATTTTCTTTATTAAAATGGATCTAGTAAAAAAAACAATATGTTCCTCAATACTGTTTAATTCTTTCAAATTTTTATTATGCATACCATATGTATGAAATTTGTGATCATTTCATGGCACTATTATATCAGTTATTTCATCGTAATCCCCCTATTAGAATTAGCATAGATCTTAGAGTACTTTACATGGCATTAGGAATTGTTTTATTGGAGAAAGGTACACCTGTTTTATAATTTTTAGATGTGAAACTACCTCTCATGTACTCCCTACTTTCATTCCTTATATATCGGCACTAAAGGAAATAGATAATAAGACAACTATATGTAGAATAACCAAAATACTATCTAAGAATTTCAAGAGGTTGTGTCTAATATTCCTTATCAAAATTGGTCTCTATTCATGTCTTAATAGAGGCCATGCAATAGACGAAGGTAAGGGCCTAAAGTAAGTCTAGCTTTATTCAATCCCCTTTTATATATATGATCTTAACAATATAGTGAGTGCACATTTAATGGTAGTTGTGTATTCTAAAACTTATGATCACCACAATCCCCCTTTTAACCATTTACTAAGGAATGTGTTTTCTTTTGAAGAGTTTAGCCTCAAAATGTTTACATTGAATGATCCCATAGTTAAGAAAAACTTCCAAGCCTGCAGGGAAGAGTTCTACATGTATTTCCTCCAACAAAGGTTCATACTTTTGGTTGTTCCTCTCATTGAACTTCGATCTAGAGAAACTGTTAGTTCATTGATTTTTCAAGATGAATCTAAAGCTAATGTTGTTATAACCTGAAATGATGACTGGGGTATTTCAAAAGACAAATCTTGAAGTACTACATAAGGTTTGAATCCAGCACATCAAAAAAATGGAAAGGAACAAAATCAATATGGAAAAAGATCAAGCCATGAACATATTTCGTAAGCCAAGGAAGGAAATCCTTCAGGATAAGAGTAGTCGGAACAATAGAAATAGGTAGATACAATGCCCATTATTGAACAAATAAAGGTCAAAAATCATACAAATGAACCCATGGTTGGAGCTTCGAATACATGTCAAGATTTGAGTGATACCAATGTTAAAAATTCAATCAACTCGGCTCAAATGACACATGTTTCTCCTACAAGTATTATAACCCTAATTGTAGTTAATATAGAGTGCTTGTCAATATTGATCAAGTGGAACTAGTGACTGGGTCAGTAACTTTGTTTGAAAATTATTATTTTAGTTCTCAGCTAAAGTAGTTAAAATATCTAGGAAAGAAAAAGTATATAAATCCTTGCAAGAGATTACATCAACAACCCAGTATCCTATTGGAGAACCAGTAAAGTTGCAAAGGAGATTGCACCTGTATTAGGAGATTTTGATACAACCAATAAATGGTATGTTTATGAATTGTATAAGTAGTTGGATCAATCAAAAATAAATATCAGTGCTCTTGAACAATAATTGTAAGAATTAAAAAATATCCAAAATCAAGAATTGTAATTGAAGCCAAAAAATTACAGGAACGTTTTCAAGTTACTTTAGCAGAGAAAGAGGAAAATTATAAGAACGAAAAACATCAAGTTGAAACTCTATGTCAAAATGAATTAGATGAAGTATAAAATGGATATGGAAAAAACAGAGGAGTTGAAATAGGCACCTTAACGGACTAGAGAAACTGAAAAAAGGAAATATTAATCCCATTCATTTTCAAGAATCATGCCATCTTGTGAACAATCAATCGAAGAAAATACAAGATAAGTTTTATATCATAAATTATAAAATCTTTAGTGTATATAATAATCTCCTTAAAATTTCTAACAAGGTTGACACCTTGATGGAAGAGTTTCATAATATATCAGATCGATTTGGGAAAATTTGTATGTGGGAGAAGAGAGAAAAACATGTAAAAAATAGGAAGAACTCTAAAATTGATAAAAGGATGATAGAAATTTCCCTAGACCAATTGAAATAGTGTGTTTCAATTATAAAAGAATGGCTTGAGGAGTCTATTTGGTGGTGTAACAAGGTTTGGAACGATGCGTTGATATCGTAGAATATTACAACATGCCTTACCCTTAGGAAATTGAAAATGTGTTACTTCCAGTTATATACTTATTGATTTGGATTTAAATAGGAACGTAACAAATTATAGAGATAACCATATACATAGATATGCAATGGAAATAATATTTCATTTCATTAATGTAAAATACTAAAATATGCTTACAAATAGAAATGGAAATAAATCAGCTAGGGCGATGGTAGCTTATCTCTGAGAAGAGATGTGGCGGCTACATGCCTTTGAATTTTGTTACAATGAGGCTCAAAGGCCCATTTATTGTTGAGAAACAATGTAAAACCCTTAACATCCCAAAACCTAACCCTAGAAGATGAAACACCAAATTATGGGCCCCGTTTTGGGTAAGTTGGTACATCAACTTCTCGGGGTCGTAACTTTGGCACCCGATCTTCGTTTGACGCATACAATAGCTCATTAGAAAGATATATCTGAACACTACAACTTTGGCAAAAGAAAAATTAGTCCATGGACCCATGTTTCTCCCAAATGTCCCAAAAAACGTTGTTTAGGGCCTCAAAATGGCTCGAGAAGTTCAGAACCTGAAAAATTGCTAAAAATAGTAAATTGTGCTACAATTACGGAAACTGAAAAATTGAAAGAGACAGTTGTGGGGGTCCAAGTGGGATAGGTGGGTGGCCACCAATGTCCACCTGGATCATTCCTCCCCCCTTAGGAAGCAATGGTCCCCATTGCATTGAGTTCCTCCATCTGCTAAACTTAGTCCCTAGTGAGTTGTTCTGCAATCTTGGATGTGTCCAGTAATGGTGGGAAGCATGGTCGAGGGTGGTACACATTGAACACTTGATGCAAGCGAAGGAATGGAGGAATTATGTGCTCCAAATAATTATTTCCCATAGCCTTAGTAATGGTGTAAGGACCATGTCGTCATGGTCGGAGCTTCCAATGGGCTCTTGTAAGGCATTCTTTTTGTAGATGCAACCAGACTTTGTTGCCCACATGAAACTTGTGTGGTATCCTTGTGGGTGAGGAGAAGTTGTTCTTGTGTTCTGTCATGACTGTATCCCTTTTCTGTTGCTACTACATGGAGGAACCCTTTGTGGGGGTCATTGATGTGGTGACGATCTTCCCCTTACTTTGGGAGTGAACCAGATAGAAAATGAATTTCCTACTTTGGGAGATGAGCTTGCTGCCTTTCTTGGCAGTGATCAAAGAGGTGGTAATACATGGGGCTACCTCCGGTATCTTTTATAATGTATTACACAAATAAATAATGGCAGCACGAGGCCTTGACTCATACACAGCATGTCATCTCCACAAGTATGGTTGGCCTAATATTACATCACAAACATCTAGAGGTGTAACATCACACAATACCTTGTCTATGAAGGGTTTGATGCTGTAAGGAAGGCGACACTGCTGGCAAACTCAGAGATCTCGTCCATGGTGAAGCCACCCGACACTTTACGGCTGCATGTGTGGTGTAGTCGGTAGGCCCAACTGCTTCACAACCTTTACTGAAATGTGGTTCTTTTGGCTCCCACTATCAATAATGAATTGCAGTGGTGAACCCTTCACCCACATATGTGAGTGGAAAATATGCTCCCCCTCCTCTGGATCTTCGGGCTCATTCTTTTGGATCTTGGCGGTGGCAACAGTGGCGCTGGGATCTACGTTAATGATCTGCTTCCCTTTGCTATTCCCCTTGTAGAGTTCTGATTCAAGGTCGAAACATGCATCTGATTCTAAAGCCTTCAACTCGGCCACCAATGACTGCTTGGTCCGACACTCACTTGTGTTGTGAGTGGGGCTCTTGTGGAACTCACACCACTTTCCTTTGTCCTTCTTCGACTTTGTGGTGTTGTTCTTTTCTTCCGGCTTCGACGGGTTGTTTTGAGTCACCTCGCCTTGGCTTTGTCCTTTGGTCTTCGAATTCGCAGATCCAAAGTATCACTTCTTCTGTTTGAACTTTTGCTCAATTTTGATAGCGTATCGATATGTCGTGCTGAGTGAGGAGATGTTCAGGAACTCCATCTCTTCCTAGATGTATCTGTGTACGTAGTCACAGTATTTGAGTACCAAATGTATCTTAGAGTTCTTGATACCCAACTGTGTGCGAAGGGTATGAAAAATGTTTGTGAACTCCGACACATCTTGGTCCCTTCCTTGTCGCACGGTGGTCCACTTTATGTATTTGTCCTCATAGCTTTTGACAGGGTAATACTGCTCCTTGATGGCATCACGGAAGGAATTCCAAGTGGGTGTGACTGAAAATAGTGAGCCCATACTTTCATCCTTCTACTCGCAGTAGGTTTCCCACCAATCCTTGATGTGGGGGGCTGCTTTGAGAAGAGCGAAAATAATCTTTTCCTGACTGGAAAAATCATGAACAGAAAAATACCCTTCTAGCATATTTAACCATTTATCTACAACATCTATGTCTATTTGACCCTCAAAGACGGGGATTTCAAAATTTACTTGTACCTTAAAGGGTGTGGCATTTCTAGAGTAGCTATTGGAAGTTGATGCATCACCTTTGGGTAGCCGCTGAAGGATCTGGGAAAAGTTGTCCATCATCGCATTCCTTTGTCGCTCGAGGGCTTATTCAAGCAAGATTTTGATAGTATCTCCTACCCCCCCATATTTATTTTCATCTTCCATGGGAGGCCATTGAGATTTGCGAAGCTGATCTTGCAAGGTTCAACCAGATTGAGCCCTAGCTCCTTATATCCCGACCTTGTTGGGGACATGCAGAGAAAAATAAAGAAAAAGTAGACTTCTCTGATACCACTGATTCTAATTTAAATAGGAACGCAACAAATTACAGAGATAACAATAAATATAGATATGCAACGGAAATAATACTTCATTTCATTAATGTAAAATACTGAAATATGCTTACAAACAGAAATGGAAATAAACCACCAAGGGCAATGGTAGCTTATCTCTGAGAAGAGATGTGGCAGCTACATGCCTCTAAACTCTATTACAATGAGGCTTGAAGGCCTATTTATTGTTGAGAAATAATGGAAAACCCTTAACATCCCAAAACCTAACCCTAGAAGATGAAACGCCAAATTGTGGGCCCCGTTTTGGGTAAGTTGGTACCTCAACTTCCCGGGGTCGTAACTTTGGCACCCAATCTTCGTTTGACGCGTACAATAGCTCGTTAGAAAGATTTATCCAAGAACTACAACTTTGGGAAGAGAAAAATAGGACTATGGACCCATGTTGCTCCCAGATTTCCCAAAAAACGTCATTTAGGGCTTCAAAATGGCTTCAGAAGTTTAGGACCTGAAAAAATGCTAAAAATAGTAAATTGTGCTACAATTACGGAAACTAAAAAACTGAAAGAGACAGTTGTGGGGGTCCAAGTGGCATAGGTGGGTGGCCACTAACATGACTTGTTTGATGCACTATTTTAGGAGCATTAAGGAAGCTCATAAAAAGTACCTCCTTCAACTAAGCTTTCGATTATTTTATTAAAAATATTGAAAAAATAGTCGGAATTAACAAGTAATATCTTTAAAACTATTCCCACAAATCTCTCTAAATTTTTTGATAACAAGTATTCCATGATTCTTCTTTATCCAAGATACTTGATTGATCCCCAAAATCCTCATTAAATCTTCAAGGGTTGAAGAAGAAATTCGAATTTGGCACTTCATGGTAAAAAATAGGAATGTTGAAATATCTAAATATACTTGTAATCACCCAATTTTTAAAGATAACTGAAAACACATTTTTTTTTATATTTAATCACAAAATCACTTAACATACAAAAATAAATGCATTGGAAAATCTTGATCCTAATTCCACATATAATCTTGGAGAAAATTATGCTTATGAAAGTGGAAAATAATCAAAATCAAGCATTATGAAAAGGAAATAAAAAGGATGTGAAAAGATGGCCATTTTCATGACTCAACATTCCTACCAACTAAAGATGTTGCATGTCCTCATGTAACCTTCCATCTGATTTTCTTGAATTGTGTGATGAGGTCTCCCTCTAAAAAGTATCTGAGTGATAGTTACTTTTATTGTGGTTTATTCTTGTGTGACAACCACAAGCTTTGGCAACACCTCCTCTTAGAATTTTTCTCTTTCTAGTTATAATATCCCCCTTATATTCACTATTAAAAATATAAACTTGAAAATTCAATCATGTGCATCCATTTAAAGTGATGACATAATAGTTTGTACATCAACCAAATCTCTTGTTTTTTGCTCATATTTTGACCTATCATATCAATCTTTGAAAAAAAAATTGAAGTAACATTCAAATTGCTTATCACTAGCACGTGGATGACTTTGAGTTTAACCATGAAATATCATCCTCCTTATTGAATTTGAAACAAGTTCAATAGGTACTACTACATTTTATGAGTTTGCACATAAAACCCATGTGGTGGATTTTTGTTTAAGGTTGTGTTAATATGCAAATACATAAATGGTTATGGGATCTATGTAAAATTTCTCATAGCAGACTTGATCATCCATTCCCCCCAAACTACAAATGGGTTTTCCATAAAAGTTGGTTGGGTTTGTTTGTAATATCATTATACTTTATCCTACAAAAAATTGTAACCAAAGGATGCATGAATACCGACAAAATTGCAAACTGGTTGAGATGGGAAATATAATGGCCAGCTAAATAATCAAAATCAAGCGTTATTTCCTTTTCATGGCTAGCTAAATATAATATGTACCTTGTTTTTTTGAAATCATGCACACTGAAAGACATTAACATAGTGATTTTTACAAACCTAAGTAAATGTGATAATCTCCTTAACTAACAGCAAGATAACCATTTTTAGAAGACAAGAAGCACCCTACTAGCTTTTCATCTTTAACAATTTCAAATCCAAATGATGCAGCTACATATTCTAAAGCTTGTTTCCAAGATAACCCCATGCTTCCCCTGTGAAAACCACAAGAACATTTTTTGTAAATTCACTAATATGGTCAACACGTGAGAGGGCATCAACTATCACCAACAATAATTTGCAAAGGATTCGAAATGAAATTTAAGTGTACTTTGGTGCCCACATATAATTTTAAATATAAAATAATTTGGCACTATTCAATCCATAAGAACCATGCCTATCTTGCTATTGGATTCACCATCCATCTTAATAAGATTGAAATTTTTAGGATAATTGATTGGATATGCACAATATTCCTTCTCCATAGTGGACCAATCACTTATAGCTTGATATTAATTTGTGGTTGTGCTAGGGATGCCAACAAGCTGAACCCTTTTTAGTTTTTGATTTCTCCATATGGAATTATGCCTTGTAATTTCTTTGGTTCCTCTTTGCATTTGAGAAACATACTTGAAAGTAAACCTAGGATATAGTAAGCCAAAAATCATATGTTCATGAAAAATATGTTGTTGATAGGCCCTTAAATAATAAATCATGACAAAAATATTTTCATGGAAGTGAGCGTGACATCAAATAGTATTAATATTTCCTTGAGATTTTTAAATTAAAATAAGGGATAAGTAATAAAGCAAAACTTCAGATAAATATAATCCCCCAATTCCCCCAAATCAACGAGATCCACTAGGGAATGAGGATTTTGTACTTGATCTAAAAGGGATCCTCCCTTTAGAGGGTCAAACAATTTAGATGTGAGCTCAAATAGAGAAATAAATACCTAGACATAAAATAATAAGGTACTCCACATTCATCATCACTCTATCTAGGTGAGCAATAGGTGATGGAAACTTAAAAATTTCTCCCATGTAATGTTTATAGGGAAATGACTATAGACAAATCACTATATCAACATAAATATAGAGTTATGGGCTTCCTATGTGAGGATTTTAAAAATGTTTAAGCTTAGATATAAACAAACAACCATGTATCTAATCTAGAAAATACACCAAAAAGATAGAAATCACTAGAGAATTCCTAGAAAGTAAAAAAAGCAAAGAAATTTGAATTGTATGAGGATAAATCAATGATCTCTCACTACCATGGTTGACAATTCTATTTGCATAAAAGTTCTTATCGGCAAAGGATATTGCTCCATAGATAATGCCCCTAGATATACCAAACAATGGTGGTAAACTACTTATGTTTCCCCAATCTTATACATAAATATCTTCACATTCATGGAAATAAAGAGGTCAACAATGGACATATCTTCACCTGTTTGCTAATCAGTGTGTTTTTCTTACTAGACCAACTAGCAGTGCTAGAGATCCAACTCCCATTGTCGATTCTTGTAACCTACACACACCACCATAAAAAAATTATCATCTTGTCTCCAAACAAATATTTTTTATTATACAAGTATCAATCTATTTAGAACATTTAAATATATTTATATCCAAAAAATAATACCATAAATGTGGGGGTATATAATGTAGCTTACATTAATTAAAATAGAAATTACTTACAATTATACCTTCAATGTAGAGGAGTTCCCTCCTATCTATCTTAATTCCTTCTCCTTCTTGACTCACTTTCCATGATTGAGATCATAGGAATGCAGGGAAGTGCTCCTAATAAATCTACTACCATAAGTGTAGGAATTTGCAGGGTTAGTTCCTCAGATAGAACACCAAAGGACACCGCTCACAAACAGATCACAGATCAATACACCAGTATTCTTGACGTGGTTAAAACCCTTGAAGAGGGAAACAGTTCATAGCTTGAGCCAACACAACCACTTCAGGAAATTTATTAATAAAAGAAATAAAATTTACATAAGCTTCTCTCATGAACGGTCAGCCTACAAATGACCCTCCATGCTCTTTAAATAGAGATCATGGACCAATCGGATGTTAATCCACAGACCAAGTGTCGGTAATACCGAGGAGAGAATGAACCGTCAGATCACTACATGTCTAGAACATATTATGACCGCTGGATTATAAGTTACAAATGTACATAGTAAAGAAAGACACTTTACCTAACTCTACACTAGACCAAGTTATACTTAACTATTTCCTATGTGTTAAAATATCCTAACATCCCCCCTTAAGAACAACCTGGGATAGGATTGAAGGATGTACAAATATGACACAATAGGAGAAGGAATGAGGCATTAGAGCCTATCCCCCCTTACTGACAACTTCTTGAACTCCAACCATAAATCGAAGTTTAGTAAACTTCGCCTCTATGAGAGCCATTGTAAAGATGTCTGCAACTTGATCATTGGTTGAACAATATTGCACTTCAAGAACATGGTCATGAATGAGCTTTTCGATGAAGTGCATGTGTAGTTCAATGCATTTGTTGTGCTGATGTTGGACTAGATCTTTGCATAGTTGAATGGAACTTGGATTATCACAATAAAGTGTAGTCGGATGATGCTATTGAAAACCAAACTCTGACAGGCTCTGACGAAGCCATAGGGCTTCCTTACTAGCTTCTATGGTGCCACGATTCTATGCTTCTACTGAAGAAAGAGAAATGGCACTTTTTCTTGCAAGCACATATAATAGGTCCAGAACCAAGAGTGAAGACATAACCTACAGTAGACTTTCGATCATCAGGGTCACCAGCCCAATCGAAATCAGTGAAACCAACCAATAGAGGAGATTCCTCTGCACTGTAATGAATCCAAAACTGAACCGTACGTTGAACATAACGAAGTATTCTTTTAGCTTCTTTCCAATGAATTTCATGTGGGTTTTTCATAAACCGAGCAATAAGGCCGACAACAAAGGAAAGGTCAAGACGGGTATGGGTCAAATACAAAAGTTTTCCTACAAGCTGATGGTATAAGGCAGCATCAACTTCAAGGGAAGTACAAGTGACTAAAATTTTGGCTCCAGACTGAAAGGGAGAAGGGGTTGGCTTATAGTCTTCCATGTGAAAGTGGCATAGAAGATCACATGCATACTTGGAATTGGAAAGGGAAATACCTTCCTTGGACTGAAGACTTGAAGATCAAGAAAATAATGCAAGTGGCCTAAGGCCGTCATTTCAAACTTCTTTTTAAGGCTAGACTTCACAGGTTTTATAAGGTTGGGATCACTACCAGTAAGGATAAGATCATCAACATAAAGAACAAGAATGATAAGAGACTTACCCACTTTCTTAGTGTAGATGGTATTGCCAGAATGACACCTAGAAAAGCTAGTATCTAAAAGAAAGCTATCCATTTTGGCATACCAAGCCCGAGGGGCTTGCTTGAGACCATAAAGGGATTTCTTAAGCCAACATACAAGGCTGGAGTCTATTTGTATAAATCCAGTAGGTTGATCCATATAGATTTCTTCATGCAAGTCTCCATGCAAGAAGGAAGATCTAACATCCATCTGATGGACTTCCCATTTGAAAGAGGCAGTAGGGAAAAGGACAAGGTTGATAGAGTTCATTTTGGAAACAGTGGAGAAGGTTTCAGTATAGTCAATGCCTTCAACTTGTGAAAACCCCTTAGAAAAAGGACGAACTTTATGTTTATCAACTTTCCCATCTGGTCCAAACTTGGTTTTGTAAACCCATTTACATCTAACAAGTTTTCTTCCCTTTAGAAAAGGAACAAGATCCCATGCATCATTTGCTAATAATGAATGATATTCTTCATTCATAGCTGTGTCCCAATCTAGATGGCCTGAAGCTTCTGCAAAGGTGTCAAGATCATAATTCACTGAAGCTTGAGCCAGTAAATAAGAGGTTCTATCAAATCGAGAACGTGTATGTTGTTGATCTATAGGATCACCTGCAAGAGCACCTGCTGCATCTTGAGTAGCACAGACCCATTTTGGAAGCTGAGGAGCTGAAGGAGTATCCTGAGAGGGAAGATTGTCATCCTCATTGTCATCATATGAAGAAGAAATATTTTCAGAAGTAGAAGGGATAGAGAGAGGTGGCACATCCGCCGAACTAGGCTTGTAGGCCGATATATTTTTGGCAAACTTTACATCTCTTCTAATGATAACATTTTTGGACTTAAGTGGAATAAGTATATATCCTTTGACATTTTTAGAATATCCAGAAAAAAACATTTTTCACTCTTAGGTTCTAAAGCTTTATGTTTCTCATTTGGAATATGGGCCCATGCTTCACTTCCAAAAACACGAAAGTGACTTACATCTGGTTTAATTGAGGTCCATGCTTCTTCTGGAGTGATATTCTTTAAAACCCTAGTAGGAGTGTGATTTACTATGTAATTTTCACAGTTAATTACTTCTTCCCAAAAATTAAGACTAAGTCCTTTAGATTGAAGCATACAATTAGCCATTTTCTTTAAGGTGCGATTCTTCCTTTCAGCTACACCATTTTGTTGTGGAGTATATGGAATAGTATGTTGCATTTGAATTCCATGCTCAGTGCAAAATTTGATGAATTTGTTGTTA
Organism: Pinus taeda; assembly: GCA_000404065.3. Classification (NCBI taxonomy): domain Eukaryota; kingdom Viridiplantae; phylum Streptophyta; class Pinopsida; order Pinales; family Pinaceae; genus Pinus; species Pinus taeda. Next base: position 361,360 of record APFE030632186.1, on the reverse strand, counting down.
ACATATTCTGTATCGTTATCTGATCTTAGCTTAAGAATTTGATGTCTATATTTTTTCTCAACAAAGGCCTTAAAGGCCAAGAACATGTTAAAGACTTCACTCTTGAATTTTAAGAAGTATACCCAAGTGCGTCTGGAGAAATCATTAATGAAAGTTAAGAAATACTTTTAGCCAGAGAATGAAACAACTGGAAGTGGACCACATGAATCACTATGCACAAGCTGTAAAGGGGCTGAGGCATGCCAAGAGGCATGTTTTTCAAAACTATCCTGATGATGTTTTCTGAGTACACATCCAGAATAAACACCATCTCTACAAGATACCATAGGAAGACATGTCACCATATTTCCTTTACATAGATTTTGAAGGGAGCAATAGTTTAAGTGACAAAATCGCTCATGCCAAAGTTTGCTCACTTCATCATTATGAGCAAAAAATATTGAGGGAAGAGTTGATGACCCAAAGTTGTTAAACTTATACAACCTTGTAGAATCATCAGCAATGCCAATAGCTAAAATCTATCTAGGATCTCTTAGGTCCTTAATTACAACATCATGAGGTCAGAATTTAATGATTTTACCTTCACTTGAATGAGTTATCTGATATACATATAGAAGGTTGTAGGATAAGGTTGGAACACATAATACCTCATTAAATTGACCATTGTCTAGATGAATAGTTCTAGTCCCTACAACACTAAGAAATCTGTCATCACCAACATATATATTTTTGGTGTTACAATCATCTAAAGAAGAAAACATGGCTTTGTTTAAGAAGCTCCATAATCAATGAGAAACTCATGGGAATGAGAAGAAGAAGATACATTTAGTTCATAACCAGACTGAGATCCTTGACAACCACATGTAGAAAGTGTAATTCCTGAAGATGAAGTTGAAGTTGAAGAGTGCTCCAAATGGATGTTATGCTTCTTCATTGTTGCTTCCAAGGCTTCCATCTTCTTAAAGCATTCTGATTCTAAGTGGCCATCTAGATTACAAAAGTGGCAATGTCTATCAGTATTCTTGCCTTTGTTTTTATCTGCCTTATCATTTTTTTGAAATGATTTTTCATTTTGAGAGGGAAATTGCTTAGGACCCTTGTTTGGTTTAGGACCATTCCTTTTAGGGTACTAATTCTTAGGATTCTTTGAATTTGGTTGCTGCTGGGTGGCTGAGGCTTTCTTAGAAGAGTTCCCAAGATTAAAAAGACCAAGATGTAAGAAGTTTTCTTGTTCTCTTAGTAAAGAATCACAAAAGGCATCAAAAGAGGGGGCTTGTAGTCTTGTCCTTGAGAAATAAATGCTTGTATACTAGAATGGAAGGTGGAAACAAACAGAGAGTAGGCTGGTCCCAACTTAGTAAGAATGGAATAGATAAGGCTACCATCTCCTTTCTTAAACTTAACACCTTCTAAGAGAAGTCTAAGGGCTTTGAACTTGGACAAAAAATCTTCAATGGAAGAAAAATTATTGGGGTCCAACGTAAGCAATTCATTTTCAATTTGATGGGCTCTAATTTCATTTTTAATTCCAAAAACTTTAGTGAGTTGTTTCATTACTTCATTAGGGGTATCAAGTTCTGAAATATGGAATATAAGGTCTAGAGAAATATACATCCCTATTAACCCACGTGCTTGATCTTGCCTATTTTCCCATTTGGCTGCCTTATCTTCATCTTTAGGTTTAGTTTCTTGGCCTGAGGCTATTCTATAAAAACCTTTACTTCTAAGTAAATCCACAATGTAAGACCACCATTGGAAGTAGTTGGTGATGTCAAGAATAACTTGGAATGTACTTTCCATTTTAACAAAAATTGAAGTTGTAAATGCTAAAACTAAGTGTCCCAATGGAAAGATCTCGAAAAATTAGGCTGATTAAAAAAAACGGCTCTGAAAATGGCTTCAGATGAAGAAGTTATGGCTTTTTGAAGAAAAGTTGTTGAAGATGCTGACACAGTGTGTTAATGTGTGGAAGTGAATGATAATGTTATATTTAAAAAAAAAATCCCCCCCTTTCCAAACTTAATCTAGTTACCTCACTTTAAAAAAAAAATTATGTGACCCATTTTTATAAATAAGTGAAAGTCACTTTTACAATGGTACTTTATGAGCTACCCACTAAATTGTAACTTAAATAGAAGATGAAGAGACTTTAGAATTATAAGTGACTCACTTTTTATAATGGGTGAGATCACTTTTACATAAAGTAACTTTAAAACATAAGTTACATGTGCTTTTTGAAAAAGTAACTCAACAAAAAGAAAGACTTGAACTCAAGACCAATATTCTCATAAAGTAAATTTGGACCAAGGGAGCTAGTTTAAAAGGTTAGTAATTTTTGGAAAAGAGGAAGGGTTTTTTTTTTTAGTCACTGAAGCTTTGGGGTACGTGCTTACTTGAAAAATCTATTTTTGCCTACAAAACAAAAAACCACACAACCCAACACGAACATACAAAAGAAAAAAACCTTATGGATTGAAGTTAGCTTTTGCCAGAAACTAAATATTTCCTCAACGTTTTTGATTTTCCAAAATCACACTAAGGCACAGCAGAAAAGAGCATACGCGTGAGAAAAATCCTTCCTTTATGTTTCTGATTTGCCTAGATCGTACAGAGTCACGGGGTAAAGAGCATATGCAGAAATGAAAGGTATAGGTCCAGTAATAAGAAACAGAGAGATAAATAAACTAAAATAAACAAAGAGATAAATAGTTATAACTGCAAATAAAGACTATATACCTCCAAATCTTAAAATTGACATAGCTAAGGCTACTGGAAACCTTTTCATGTGAAATGAAAGGGGTTCCTCATTGGAACAAATGCTCCTAACATAATACAGAAATCCTCTCGGCCCGAAAGTGGTAAAAAAAAGTAGATCTAGGAAACGACAGTCGGATGCAGTTGTACCGACTTCCGATTTGGATCACCAATGGATACAACCCTCAAATAGCTCTGATACCATGTAGGAATTTACAGTGTTAGTTCCTCAAATAGAACACCAAAGGACACCACTCACAAACAGATCATAAATCAATACACCAGTATTCTTGACATGGTTAAAACCCTCAAAGAGGGAAACAGTCCATAGCCTGAGCCAACGTAGCCACTTCAGGAAATTTATTAATAAAAGAAAGAAAATTTACATAACCTTCTCTCATGATCGGCCACCCTACAAATGACCCTCCATGCTCTTTAAATAGAGATCATGGACCAATCAGGTGTTAATCCACAGGTCAAGTGTCGGTAATACTGAGGAGAGAATGAACCGTCAGATCACTTCATGTCTAGAACATATTGTGACCTTCAGATTGTAAGTCACAAATGTACATAGTATAGAAACACACTTTACCTAACTCTACACTACACCAATTTATACTTAACTATTTCCTATGTGTCAGAATATCCTAACAATAAGGATATTAAATTGTGTCTCTATTTTTTCCTCCCGCTACGAAGGGTCTCATTATATAGGCCTCTCAAAGATCTGGGGGGATGAATATGAACACCTAAGGCCAAGAGAATTTAGGCTAACTCTTCAATTATTGACCCCATGTTAATTCATCTTATCCCAGTTCAAATTTATCATCAGGAAACAAAAATCTAGAATATTTTACCCCTCATTGCTCCCTTGCTAAAGGAAACAAGTGATGAGGACAACTCCATTTTCCCCTTTCCAACTAATATAGAGTGATGCATCTCCCTCCCATTGAGTAATTGGAGTGATGGGACATGAAAATGTATGTATCTAGGGATATGGGAGGGATATCTCACCCGTCAATTGATGTAAGTTAAAATAAGGCCTCTCCTCCATCCTAAGGGTAACAAATAAAGTGATAATAGAAGATATATGTAACTTCAATTATATCGCCATCACCAAAGATCTGTAATATTTATCACCATCACCACCTCTACTACAAATTATAGCATTACGAGTTTTAAGAATAAACACTTCTTTCTTTGTGATTAGAAATAATTGAATACAATTAGTATCAAAATATTCAATAAAAAATTAAAAAATAAAAAAGACAGAAAACATGTTTTCTCTACACTGCCAAGGGGTAATATTTAGCTCTCTTTTAGATCCCCATTCTCGTAATAAAGTTTTTTTAGTTGTCAACCTATTAATTTTAAGTGATTCTGAAGACTTGACATCAATTAAGAGACAATAAATGTCGGTTGATGAATTAACATTGGAAAATATATGCTTTTCAAGAAAAATAAAAATAGAAAAGGAAACCAGAGAAATTTCACCAATTTTAATCTATTTTAAATGACGAAAATGTTTTTTCAACAAATATTATATTTTCTCCCCAAATATAGTAATGTTAAAGTCCTATTTATCCTAGACTTCCTCATAAGAGTGGCTTGGATGAATGTGATGCCTATATGTTAATTTTATCAAGTCATAGATTGATTGGAGAAAGGTGGTGTGTATTGTTCTTCTAACATGATTTAATTAATCAATTTCCAATTCTTATGTTTGAGTATTATGTTTATGTTTTGTATATAAAAGGCTCATGTCATATGAAAACAAGTGTTCTAGCTTAGTCCCTACAACTCAAGTTAGATATTATGCTTTGGGAAAAAGTGTATAAACAATTATAATCTACAATAGTTAATGATCAATTAATAGTGGTTAGTAGTAGCTCAATTGGCAATGGCCATGGAAATTAAGTCTCACCAAATTGAAAGTCTTGGGTTCAAATCTTGTAGCTCCAAGGGTTGGTTCAGTTGGTCGAGTTTCCGTTGTTAAGTACCTCTCTTGTTGGGAGGTCATGGGCTCAAATATCCTCAATGCTCTTGGGTTTAGGCCATGCTTGCTTGGTTGATGGGTAGATCCCTTTGGGTTGATCTGCCTAGATTTTTCCTGTGGATGTAGTGGCCACCCAGTTTCCTTGAACCACCCTTAAAAAAAATTAATGGTCAATAGGTGAATTGAATCCTATAGTCCTTCTTTGGAAAAATATGATAAATTGAGATGTGAAGTGGATAAATTAAATGCTTTCGTAGACACAAGAACTTGCATAACATTTGGTGGATAGTAACCACTAGTGATGATACACATTTATAGTTTTACTCCTATAAAAGTGTTGAAAAACATAAATAATGTTGGGAAGTAAATCCTAGTAAGTATATTTATTTACATATTATTCCTATCCATTTTTTATGCAATGAATTTCTTAAATTATTATGGGAAGTAACTAATGGTAAATATGTTTTTCCTAAGTATGAGCTATTTTAAAGGATTTTTTTTGGATGGTTTTCCCACAAAGCTTAAGAATTCAAAATCACTAGAAAAATATCTAAAAATCATAATAGATATTGGAACCACATCCATAAATTGTGGCATAAAATATGTTAGGAATTTATCCACATGGCATTATATTATGCAAAATATGTAATAAGACCTTCAAGTTATGGCCCATTAAAATGTTTGAAAATTAGTTTTTTTAATAATATTAAAAAGTAAATATTTATTTTTCATAGTTAAGCATTCTAAGTTGCATTGGTTAATGTTGAACTAATAATGTTCAATGGGAAAATTGATTAATAAAATTATGCCTTAGTAGGGACTAACAATAGTAAGGCTGGATTCATGGTGGTAACTTCCTTGATCTACATGGGGTGGCCAAAGTCACATTAGTTATCTTGGGAAGTGTGGAAAAATTAAGGAATGAAGCATAGGGAAAGTTGTCAATTGGTCTATGGCTAAAAACTATAAACCAATTTTTTAGATATACTACAAAGAGGTGAACAAAGGAAGATTCTAAAAGGGATGCCATCAATGTACATGTTGTTATGACCCAATGGTAAAAATTAAGGAGATTGATGCAAATATAGGCCCATTGAAAACATGTCCTATTGGACATCTATGTGTTATGTAATTTTGTAATTTATACCAAGAAAATTTTGGTTTTATTGGGTGGATATAATCATGTTGATAAGATGAGTAATAATGGGTTAATGGATGTGATTTCAATGAGAATGATTCTCTTGAAGTGGCACAAATTTATATTTTTCTCCAAACCAAGTGAGAGAGCTAGCAATTGGTTTGGAAGAAAGAAAGAAATCTTTGAGGGTATGATAAACACCTATCCTAGGACTTTTATTTTGACTTCTCTATGTTAGTGGAGGAGTGGAAGAAAAATATTTACTTTTGACTATGTATATGGATCTATCCTAGTCCTACGTATTGTATTGGGCACTATTGGTGTGAATCCCATGGGAGTTATTGGTTGTAATCAATGTGTGGCCCCATTTTTGTAGTGACCTACTAGTGAATCCATTACATTGAGTGAGTTATGGAAGAACAATTGACATGGTTTCATTTTTTTTGCCTCAAGAATTCACATTGGGTTGAATTGCTCCGTGCTTATGGATTATTGAGATTAATAAATGTGTTACAACAAACATTTTGGTAGGTTGTTATGTACTTGATATTGTTTAATCAACTTTTAGTTTGGCATGTTTGAGGTCCCATAACTAAATGGATTTACAGGTGTTTGTTTTCAAGTATAGGGTTGCAAGACTTCAAATTATATGGATGTTAATTCTACTAAGAACCTCAAAGCATCACACAATTGTTTTGGACCACCCAAACCTAGAATACAGTGGTTCTTAGTGCATAGATGTATACTTGTTAATAATTTTGTATGATATTAATGACTTGGGGACTTAACTTCATGCTACATATATCCAACATTGTAAATAAAAAATATAAATTCATCTCAAGGATTGATGTGGAACATTGATAGAAGCATATTAAGGCCATTTTTTTAGAGAGGATGAAGAAGTACTTGTTTAAGAAGCATTCCTTCATGTAACTATGTTGGGAGTAGGATGGATGTCAAAATTGAAGTAAGTGGATGTTTCAAGCATGATATACTTAGGCACACAGTGGTACAATTATTGGATATGATCTCATGTAAATGAACATATAGTTGTAAAATATTTGTTATCCATTTGTACCCTTATTTTTCTAGTTCACTGGTGTGAGGTCTAGACATAGAACTAGGTGCAGTGAAAATTTTAAGGATGGGAAATTGTTTCAAAGTGTAGAAACCTTCACATATCTTACTAGTCCCTAATATTCAATTTGTAAAATGTTAGGCGATATTTTTTTTAAAACAGTCAAATTTCTAATGATTTATACAGTATCTATAAAATTTTGGTGAATGTTAAGGTTAAATAATTTTATCTTATAAATGTGGGTCAATCATTTTCAGAAAAAATTGAAATTGACAAATCGTTTTTGAAAAAAACATGGAAAATTATACCATCTATGAAACTGATTCCCTAACATTTTTCTTGAATGGGTGATATAATTGAGCATAGTTGGTGTGTTGTAATCCAAATATCCAATTATAAAATTTAAGGGTGTTATGATGGGGTATATACTCAATGAACTTGTGTCATAGCATGTTTGTTCCCGGGATATTAGAGAATACCCTTAATTTTAGTAGATATTGAGAAAAACCCCTGAAAGTCCTTTTGTTGACCCCCCCTTCAATACAAACTTAAAATTTTTAAAATCCCTATTCTTACAAGATATCCTAGGTATCCATTTTTCATGGAATTTTTAATACCCCTTTTTATTTATACCCCTAGTATGGTGTGTGAATATTCCTATGTATTTTTTTCTTTCTTTTTTAAACAAACATATTATGAATACATATGATGCCATACGTAATATTTCATCAGAAAACTAAGTTACACACCCTAAGTCTACATAATTATAAAATTAATAAACATAATTATTTCTTCCTTTTAAGTTGATTCATCCTTCAAATGATGACCACCAACATAAAGGATTATATAAATAATTTAAGGTACATATACCAACAACCAAGGATTTTGCAACTATACCACATTTCTTTAACCTCTAGAATCTAGTAACTTACAATCAATAATAATACATAGAGGAGAACTTTTATAAGACCATTGACACTATGCACCAAGGGGATGGAACTTGAACTTGGATCTGATGATTCCTTACACTCTCTTGAAGTAGTCCTCAAGCACGTGTGGAAATTTTGTGTCCCAACCGAACATCGTTGATTCATTAGTTGATCTCACAATCTTTCCTTGAGTAATATTCTTGCCCGCAGACCCTCAAGCTTCCATGGGACTGTACCAAAGAAGAAAAACGCTAGCAAGTGGAGGAGAGCACCCTAGCTCAAGGCTTTCCCACTCACATAGCCTCCACTTCCACCAAACTCACCATAGATCTCAATATCCACTCTAAGCGCACACTAGTATTAGGATAGTGATCCAACAATAGAGTAAAAGATAATCATTTTCTCATAGCTTTCTCCTTCTTTTATAGAAGGTTTAAGAGATGACACGTGTTACTTCATACAAAAAAAATTGTTTTCATTAATCCAATAATTTGATCATTCTTCTATCCATGTGTTAACCTTTCACCAAATATGTCCTAAAATCATTTACCTAATTTCTTATTAAAAATGTTATTTTCCCTCACCCACACATGTTTCTCTATTTATTCTCCTAATTATCCCTTAATCCCAATTTATACTCCCTATTTTGTGTTCATTCACATAAGCCAATAGGTAGGTCTTAGGTTTTGTTCCCCAACTTCCCTAATTTTTTTCAAGTTGAAATCTTAGTTCGAGATTTGTGTGTTATGCTATTTTCATATGGAGGTTCTCTCATGAAATTCAATTTGTCAAATTTTTCAAATTATTATTCTTTAATTCCATGCACAACCCTTTTTCCTAATGAGAGGAAATTGTCATTGCATAAATGTTACTTATTTTAACTTTGTGTCTCATTTTTCCTTTGCTACCAACATAGCATTGATACATAGGATTTATTTAAATATAAAATATATATTTCAGGTTTTTCAAGAGTTGGGGATGGCAGTGTTACTTATTTGTTTAACTATTCTCCCTTTCCCAAAAGTTTAATTCCAATCTAATTTTTCTAAAACCCACATACTTACATCATATGAATCAATACTTATAATTGCATGATCACGAACCCTTATTTAAATTTAATATTTTTCTTCCTAATGCCAAGGGTGAAAAGTTGGTTGTGCCCTTCAAGAACTTCCTTTTGAAGTTCCAAGGGTGCCATGCCAATTTTCCTTTAGGAATTTGTGAGTAAGAGGGGAAAATTTGGTGTGACGATGGAGACCACAGTTATCTCTTGTGTCTCCCTATATGCTGATACTAAAGGTGTTTGGGATTCAAGAATCCACCTTGGTGCATGCCCCTATTAAATCCTAACGAGTGACCCAATGTCCGCCCTCATGGCATTATGAACATCAAGGAAAAAGTATCCCAATACCTTCCAACCCAATTCACAATGAGAGTGCTAGTAGGTGGAATCGTGGACCCTATCCCACCCCACCACCCTACCTCCCATGAATTTCTGAAATGGCCTGTACAATCCCATCACCCATGTGTGAGTCATTCCACCAAGAAATTGACTTATGCTTGAAAAAACTATTATGCCATCAATAACCATTAATTAAAACTTTAGATTCTAGTGTCAATAGCATGCAATCAGTCAAACCAGGGATCATTGACTCTTCACATGCAATTCATTTGGGTGGCCTCCTTCCATACTCAATAATTATCAATAATATCTACTCATAATGCTAGTAATTGATATAATTGCACATGCTAAATTATCATTATGACATAATCATCAATGTAATCGTTGAGTGAAAGTAAGAAGCTAGTCCTTAGAATATGTAAACATGACAACATATAATGAATTCATCATTATGATTAGACATAGTCATCAAGTAGGTCGATCACAATGATGATCACAACCAAAATAACATCAATCTTGTACCTCACAATTATCATCACATCCACTAATAATAAAATTAAAATAATAAGATTCTTGACTCGAGGTATAAGGCTATATCAAGGTTAAGGTAATATCAAATTAAATCAACTAAAGTGGGGCAATACATACACCCCCTTTTAACTATAGAGTTCATCCTGAAGTTCTTAAAATAGGAAAGGAAAATAGTGATGCATCTCCTCGACATTTTCCCAAGTAGCCATATTAGGACTATAACCATCCCACTAGACCTTCATTTGGTCCACAAAATTCGACCTAAGTGTCAGAGTTCGCTGGTCTAGTATGTGAACTAGTTCTACCATCACTGTGCCCTCATTTGAGACCTACAAATGACTCAAGTAAATAACATGCAAAGGATTTGAAATGCAATGACGTAATACAGACACATGGAACACATCATGCATATTTTATAATTATATAGGTAAAGAAATTATATATGCTACTTAACCTTTCTTCTCTATGATCTCAAATGGTCCCACAAATCATGGACAAAATTTCACTCCCTTCCCAAACTTTATGGAAATATTTTGGGCTCTTACACTTAAAATGACCTATCTCCCACTTCATATCTTTGGTTAATCTAATGAGAAACTTCATAGCTATTTTTCTAATCTTGTGCTTCCTTTTATCCTTCCTTTGATCACAATCATTTATTCTTCCATCTATTGTACTACTTTTGATCCTATTACTACCGATTTTTCCAGTCAATCCTAGTCGAGAGACATTCTACAAGGCCTATGATATAGGAACTCGAATGGTGCCATATTGATGGAACTCTAATAACTATTATTGTAAGAAAATTACACCAACGGTAAAACATATTTCCATATTTTTTATTGGCCCCTTACATACATTGTAGCATGTACTTGGGGATTTGATTAGTCCTATTTCTTTGATAATTTGTCTTAGGGTGATAAGAAGTGTTGAAGTTTAACTGGGTTCCTAAGTATTTTTGGAAACTAATCCAAAACCTTCTAGTAAAAACTACTCCCCTATCTAATATTATCTTCCTTAGCACTCCATGTAATATCACAATCTCATCAATGAAAACTCTCGCTATCTCAGGTTCCTTATATGTAGTTTTAACTAGTAGAAAATGGGCATTTCTAGTCAGCATGTCCACCACTACAAATATAACACCATTTCTCATTGTGGTCATTGGTAGTCTTGCAATGAAATACATTGACATACCTTCCCTCTTAGACTTTGGTATTTCATGGGGTTTCAATAACCCTAATCGATGTCTATGCTTATATTTTACTAGTTGACACCCCAAAAATCTTGGTACAAAATTTACAATGTCCTTCTTCATCCCCTTTCAAGAGAATAGTGGTTTCAAGTCCACACTCATCTTCTTAACATCAGGGTGTGCCATGTCTACTACTTGAGGTGCTTTACTCAAGATCAATTGGAACATTTCTTCATTTGATGGCACATATATCCTTCCATGAAATCATACTAGTCCATCATTATCTAGAGAGTACCCCTTGTGTTTTGGGTTCATCATTTCATCCTCTCTTTTAAACTCTAGACAACCTCTTTGTACCAAGTATCCTTGATTTGTAAATTAAGAAACTTCTCCCTTAGATTTGTCTTTAAGGGAATCACTGAAAAAATTTGATGCTTCCTACTTATAGCATCTTCCACCTTATTTATTGTTCCCTTTATGTAAGTAATATCAAAATCATATTCACTTATTAACTCCGACCACCTTCTTTGTTTAGCATTTAACTGGACTTTGTTAATATGTGTTGTAGTCCACAATGATTAGTATTAAGTTCAAACTTCCTTCCTAGTAAGTAATGCCTCCAAATATTTAGGGCATATACAATGGCTACCATTTCGTTATCATTTGTTTTCGAACTCTTCTCATGGGTTCTAATTTTCATTTATGCATACGCTACTACACTTCCATTTTGCATCAACACACAACCCAGTCCTTCTGTTGAGGTTTCAGTGCAAACTAGGAATTCCTACTCCATATCTGGTACCTTCAGGATTAGTGCAATTTTTAACAACATTTTTAACATATTGAATGCCTCTTTAATTGGATTTTATAATATCGACATCTAGAAGAAAGTCTTTCGGATTAATCACATTGTTAGGATTTGGTCGACGTTTCGAACCAACTAATGTGGCTCATCCTCAGGACATCATTCAAAAATTTGGCGAAGATGACTTGGATGATCCACTCTCTTTTGAGAGTGAGCAGTAATATCATACAAATAAGCTTCTACTATATGTTTGATTTCATGGAAAGTGTATGACATGGCCTTTTGGAAAGTGTCACCATCATTTTTAAGGCCAAAAATGCATCTTTTGATAAGAAAATGTAGGACAAATAAAAGTTGTCCTACGTTGAACCTCGGGATGGATTTGTCTCTGATTATATCCATAAAATCCATCCATAAAGGAGAAATTTTCATTTCCCACACACTCATTAGTAATATAATCAATAAATGGCATGGGAAAATTATCTTTTGGATGAGATTTGATAATATCCCTAAAATTAGGGCATACTTAAATCATTTTTTTTATCTGCGATAATGGGGTTTGAAACCCATTTAGTGAGAGGAATGGGGTAGATAAATCCTACTTTAAACAATATTTCCACTTAGACCTAATAGTTATCGCCTTCCTAGAATTAATTGATCAAAGCTTCTGGCATACGGGTTTCACATTTTCATAATTCTTAATATCATGTTGCACCATAATTGGATCAATTTTAGGTATGTCCTCGTAATACCATGTAAATACATCATGAAACTCTTTGAAAATATCAGTATAGATCTTTATGACACTAGGAGAACAATTTTCTCTTGTGAAAACATTCTTGAATGACATTGGTGTTCTAGGAAATGTTCACAAGCATAGTCTCATAAATATTATCCATATTCCCTTCAACATAAGTGCAAGCTGAAAACAAGCATTTAGGGGTTAGTGAACACCTCCATATTAAGTTAAATAGGAAAAACATCATTTAAACCTATCAACTCAAGGAGTAAATAGGATCAATCATGAAAGTTGTTTATTTCTACATTATTCATTACCTCAAGGATAATCTCATTATATGGTAACAAAATATTGATATAATCTATAAACATGATTGATTATGTTGGCTAAACCAAAACAATATCACAATCCAAGTCTTCTACTAGAGAAGGGACTAGAACATTGTCTATATAATTATCCACAATAACTTAGTAAGAAATTTCAACTATAGACATTGAGAAAGCCATTCCTACAATTTTTCCATCCTCCAATGTGGTAATAGGATATGGAAAAGTCTAAGGGTCCTAAAAATAATTGGTTAGTAAAGAATTATTTTGAGGGATGACAATAGACATCCTAGAAATGGTGTTAATCGACATAACCAAGTCTGAAAAATCAAAAGAACCCATTAATGATGAATACTAACCCTCAAATTATAAATTGGTTGTTCAGAATTATTGACCAATGGGATGGTGGAATCTAATGGATAATTAGGATTGCGTTGGATGCAAGCCAATTAATCAATAATCACAATATTCCCTCGATGAGGGAAACATGACATGTAGAAAAGAGTTGATACAACAACGTACATCACATACCACATTTTTCCTAAGAACAGATTGTAGTCGAGTTTGGCATCAACCACTTCCAGGTCCTCCACATTAACAATTTTTCCTCCAACTCCAACTAGGAATGCAAGCACAATCCCACATGCCCTATGTGAATGACCATGAAATGTGGTTAATGGAGTCAGGGATGGAACTAACTCTGGAGACCCTATAACTTTCAAACATGCCATTGACATGATGCATGTGGAAGCTCTGTCATCAACAATAGTTTGAAATATTTTCTTCTTCTGGTATAGTTCCTTCATCTAGAAAGGAACATGATAAGGAAGTCTTAGCTTAACACTAGTAGTGTCAAACATAATTATTTGAGAGTTCTTGGGATCAACTACTACTATTGCAGTGAGAAACGCGCTCCTTTGTGTTGGACATGATTGGAGCACCTCTAATGCTATCATCACACAAGGTTTATGGGCTAAATCTTCCATGATGGAATAATTTTACGTAGCCCTATTATTTTTGTTGAAATTTGAGCATTTTGAAGAGCCTTTCAACATTTGAGGCATAGTATCAATAATAGGTCTCTTGATATGAATAGTTTCTTGTGAATTGAAAGTCGGTTTAGCCTTAGAAGACTCAGGGTCTCCATAATCATGCACCCATGTTGACAAATATATTTGGTCATTAACCATATATATTTTTGATCGAAATTATACCTCAATTTAGGTGCCCCTTGGAAGGGATCCGGTGTTAGAATTTGCACCAACAAGAAGTTTTAACCCTAAGGGAAGGGGTTTTTAAGCATATCCTGAGAACTAAAACGGCTCTATTGTACTAACATTTGTTGTTCATCCTAAATATTTGGGACACAATGAGTAAGATGATCCCCCTTACATGAGTTCAAGTAAATTAGATTTATTATTCTACTCTTTATTTCCCTCATCAACATCGATACTAGGTTTAACTACACTAATTCTTACCCTATTTATTCTTCTTCTTACCACACCCTTTCTTATTTCCTCAAGGTTTTTGGTTTCCTTTAGTATACAAATACTAGACTACATTAACTATGAAATATTGCAAGGGAGAAGGAGTAGACAACATAGTTTGTTCGAAATATGCAAATTGAAAGCTCATTTGCTACAATTGCTTTACTAACAAACTAGTCATAGTTAAATCGAGCGACCCCACTACCCCATCAGTGTGGAGCCCCTGTTACAACTTAGCCAATTATTTCTGTGGTCTCGATGTGTGTTATAAACATATTTGGGCACATCAACCCCAAACTTATATGTCAATGTAATAGGGCTCATAAACCCCTAAAAGAGTTGTTTCATACCCTAAACGAACATAGTCATCTAAATACATAATTCCCCAAAAGTTTCACCTAAGAAACCATCTAGAAACTGCCTAAATTGAACCATACTGACTGCTCCACTGGCAAAATGCGATGCATACTAAGTGGTACACTGCCAGGGTGCGATGCATACTATTTAGGCCTTCTATAGGGTGTGATGGGTCAGGATGGGCAAACGTTCAGGACATTTGTCAATTGATTTCTCATGGAATCTTCCAAAACTTTCTCCTATGCCACTTGCCTCTCTGAATTCGCCCAAGGATGAATAAGGGATCTAAGAAAATCCAAATCCATTCTCTTGTGGAACCCATTGTAACAAGTGGAATGACACTAATCAAACCCCATGGATGACTCACACCCTTGCAAACATCTATAAATGGATCCCTCATCCAAGAGTTCTAGAGGCTGGAATATTGTGAATTGCAAGGAAGTGCTGATAGTTTGTAATTGATGAAAGAGAATTGTATTGTTGGAGTGATCTTGCTATTTCATGAGGTGAAGAAGGATTGAAGCTGGGAGGATGATGCTGGATCAGATAACTGGGTTGTAATTCTCCCTTCTATTAATAAATCTCTTCAAGTTTTCTTCCATATGATTGTGCAATTGTGAATGTTATCATTTGTTCATTATATATCTAATCCTGTAATGTTTATGTTGTAATAGATCATGATGCTTTGATGGTTCTTTGTTGTTGTACTTGTGTAGGTACTCTCCAAGTGTTTTAAGTACGGGGAGGAGTTGCAGGCTCTGTCAAAGGGGAGAGAGATCAAACAAGGGATTAAGTGGAATTTCTAAGTTGGTTCCATTATCTTTCTCTTATCTGTTACACATAGAAGAAATCATTGAATTTCTTTAAACTATTGTTTCTAGGGTAGCTACCAAACCTAGAGGGCTAGCATTCTTTAGGAATACTAATTTTCCCAGAAACAATGTGTTAGATAAGATCTCATAAAAGACACCAAATTGAAAATAATTTAGGTTCAATTGTTGGGCCCTAAGGATAGTTTTCTCCTCTGTGTATACCCTAGAAAGGGAAACATCCTTCAAGATGGTTGGTTATAATGATTTCAAAAACCATTCAAGAAAATTTTTATTAGGAATCACTGATTTAATCGTCCTCATCCTTGTCCTCCATTCTTGTATGTGGTTAGAGATATGGGTGGCATTATCTTATTTAAAATTGGCCAAGATCTTAGTCTTGGCATCATATTGTATAAGTAATTGAAAATGGTTAAGAAACATAGTATCCAAGTCGTTGAACCTTGAAAAAAAATCCCCCTTTAATTTAATATACCACTTTTAGGGTGCATTGAAAGAGCCTCAACCTAATTGAATCATCAATTAGGGAGTTTGAAAAAATTAAAAGATGAAAGGTGGTAATATGGTCTGTTGGATACTCACCAAACTTCTCTTAAAATTTAAAAATTTCCAAAGGAAGTTTGGTAGGAACTAGGGACCAACTCGTATTGTACTGAACCAGATCATTTGTTAACTTCAAAATATTTGGCAAGTTTAAATTTTACAAGAATGGTAGACTCAATTGTGTTATGAGATTCCACCCTCTAGAAGGAAAAGCTCCAAAAAGATCATAACTAGGAAAATAATACCTTGGATTTCGAGTAGTACCAAGTTGTCAGGGATTACTCACAGAATATATCAAATTGTAATTAAAGCCTTGTTGTCCAATAACAAATAGATGAAACCCTCTAATCATAACAAAATCTTGATTTGAAGAATTATTTCCCCTAGTGGGCATATTATGCTAATGAAAAAACCCTTCGTAAGGGCTTCAAACAATAGTAAATGACATATAGCCCACCAACATGCTACCAATATGGAAGGGACCACTCCCTTGAAAACCAAGAAAATGAAAAATGGAACTTGACACTGACCCACTTATAGATGGATACACCACACCTTGCACCCCTTGTTCTTGTAAAGGGTTGGAGAATTGAGAAAAACTAGGAATTCTTGCTAAAGAGGTACTAGAAGGAGGGACATGCCCACTTCCAAAAGAAAATTCCTACAAAGGGGATAAAACTCTTTCCATAGGAGACATAGTGTAAGGAACAAATAATGAAAATGTAGAAGGGATTATGGAGATCCCAACTGAGGACATCCCAAACAAAAAGTCACAATGAAAGGAGCAGAAGGTTGGGTGCCCCCATTTGAGCCAAGAGTGGAGGCAGAGCCAACAACTATTGTACTTGGTGTAGAAGTAGACACAATAGAGAGGGAAAACTTTCACCCACTAACTTTATAATATGGTGTATGAACACCAATAGTATTTGTATCTAGGCTAGTGCCACTAACATTGGCTATAAGAAAAGAAGGAGAGTTCAAAGGAATGATCTGAACTGACATACTTACAAAAAATATCATGTAATAAAGTTTTACGGGTATAGAATCTAAATATGGCACAAAGGAATATGGGATATCATATACCTCAACCTAATATTCTAGAGATCTTGACTGAAAAAGGAATTGGTTAGGAGACTAAATAGTTTTGTCAAGATCACAAAGGAAACCTTCCTCTTTGAGCTCGTCCTCTAGTGTTGATCACCTCAAGGGAGGGTTTGATTTTGTTGCATTCACTTGAACTAGTTCAAAGAACTAGTAGATTCCCTCCTATGCCTTCGGGGTGAAGGCTTGACACTCACGGGAGAAATCCCACTAAGCCTCTTAGATCAATGAAATGGCTAACCAACCACCTTTAAAATATATATATATATATACAAATGACAAAATACCCTAAGGAAAGATAGGAGCGCAGATAATTCACTATAAAAATCCTAAAGATAACAAACAAGAAAATATCCCTCAAGTATTTTCACTCTGGGTGACTAGGACCAAACACCAAAAGACAAGAAATTGGATAAAGGGCCTTTCAAAGGTAATATTGGTGTAGTGCCCACTTTAGTTCTTTGACCTTTATATGAAATTTTTCTTGATACATTATTAGTTGAGGACCTCAAGTTGATCCAGATATTTGACTCTTATTATGAGTAGATGTGGTAATAATTTATTTATTTATTTATTTTTATTTTTTTTCTTTTCAGTTTGATGTTATGATGATAATGTCATGATGATGATCTATCATAAAAAATTATGTTGGTGACTACTATTATGAGTCAAATATTACTGATGATTATTGATTTTGGTAGGAGACCACCCAGAATTCACTTGCATATGATGAGTCGACAACATCTAGTTTGTTTTGAATTACATATTATTATCTCAAGAAATTTTAAATTCCAAATTAAAATTCTAGTGTGAATTCTAATGACATGATAGTGGTTGTAGACACAAGTTAGTTTCTTGGCCAAATGAATCACGCATGGGTGATGGGGCTGCATAGATAGATGAAACTTCATGGGGGGGATGGGACAATGTCCCTGATTTCACCCATTATCACTCCCATCATGACCTGGGTTGGAAGGTGTTGGGATACCTTTGCCTTGAAGATCATGATGTCGTGGGGGCAAGCCCCAAATTGGGTCGCTCAAAAGGATTTTAGTGGGGGGTGTACATCAAGGTGGATCCCTTGATCCCTAACACCATTAGTCTCACTATATTAGTAAATGTAGTATAGGGTAGTGATCTCCATAGTCACACATATATTTTCCCCTCCTAGTCACTAGATGCTTGAAGGGAAAGTGATGTGGCACCCTTGGAACTTCAAGGGAAGTTCTTGAAGGGAATGACCAACTTGGCACATTGAGCATCATGAAGAAACTACTGAAATATAATTAATATATGACAATCATACTAATTCACATAATGTGGTAAATTAATTTTTAAAACCAAGTTATATAATTAAGAATATAACTTGGGGTAAAGGGAGAATAGGAAGAAATAAAAATATTGGACCACTTGAGAACCCTACCCTTCTCACACATGGAAAATATCAGGTAGATAATGTAAGTGTTTTAATAGGCAAAGGGGGAGACAGGGACATATATATAATTAGAAAGATTAATACTAAAATAGTTTAACCTTGCTAAGACAATATGGTCATGAATGAAAATAAATATTAATAAATTAAATTAGAGAAAATTTAGAGAACCTCCATGTGGCAGGACCCATCAAAAGAATCTCCATCTAAGAGTCAATTTGAGTTCAACTAGGAGGTAGTTGGGGAACCAAATTTGATACTTGTCAGATGACTTCAGTGATGAACACAAATCAAGGAATGTAAAGGGGGAATCAAGAGACATCTAGGAGAAGAAACAAGGAGTCATCTTGGGGTAAGGAAAAATATTATTTTTGAATAAAAAATTGAGTAAATAATTTAGGAGAGCCTTGGTGAGGGGGTGACACATGGGTGGGTGAATAATAAATTTTTAAATAGATAAATAGTTATTTTTTCATGAAGTGCCAAGTGTCACCTATGAAGCCTCCTGTAAAAAAAGGAGCAATTTATGGGTGGGGGGACCCTTTTTTCCCTATTGTTAGATGGATGAGAAAATGCTATTGTGACTGACTATGAGCTATAGTGAGTTTAGTGAGGTGGAGGTATTTAGAGAGGGGACTCTTGAGCCAAGAGTTCTCACCTACATCAACTGGCATTCTTCCTCTATTTTAGAGCCTCATTGAAACTCAAGGATCCAAGGGGAAGAAGAGTACCCAAGGAGAAGGATGGGAGGTAAATCAGTGAGACAATAACATTCAGTAGGGATGCATCAACATTCACATGTGAATGCAAATGATAGCCAAGGGAGCATAAGTAACAGCAAGTACGAGGAAAAAACTCCACTCCTAGGTGAACAATATATTATGTATTCAGAATTTCTATTATATGATTATTGATGCATATATAATGGCCATATTGTAAATGTGAATGTCATGATTGTTGAATTGAAATCTATGACTATTGATGTATGCATCTCAATTTATGTGTTTTTAATAGTGATGTAAATTTTAAGTAGTGTGGGAACTTGATTACTAATCTGAATTGCATATTAAAAAGAAAAGAAAAAATGTTCATCATAGGGAAGCTCCCTATACTCTTGGCCTCATATAAAATAATTTTCCAAGTTACTTTTGGAGATGGTAATTAACATTAATGGGCCCATAGGTCCAAGGGAATGAACCTAGGTTTTGATACCAAGTGTAGGGACCTTCCCTATGATGGCCATTTTTTTTTTAGTTTTTAATTTACAATTTAGAGTAGTAATCATGTTCCCACACTACTTAAAATTTAAATCATAACATCAAACTAGAAAAACAAATATTATCACATCTACTCATAGTAAGAGAAAAATATATGGATCCTCAACCTACGATCCTTAAGGAATAATGTATCAAGGATAATGTCATATCAAGGTCAGACAACTAGATTGGTCACTACACTTGGGATGATGAGGGTTTGTTGATGGTGTTGGACCTGCCAACATTCAGAGGATCACCCCGATATGAATTTCCAACTAGACCTCACACTGTATGGTGTGGGAGTCCCATCCAGTACGATGGCCCGGTTTCCATTATCTTAAATATTTGCCTCAACTCTTGCTTGTTAGCACAAGTGGTCTGCTTTGTCTTGTGAGAAGTGAGGTTCACGTGCTTGGTGATGGTAAGTTTCTCTTGTGTCAGTGGTTCTTTCACTGTAGAGGGAGAGGGTGGGAGTGAGTCCCAAGTCAGTTGGGAGAAGTCCCAACTCTGCTAGGAACACACAACACAACAGGATGTGCATAGCTTTCAGCAGAATAATCTACACTGATGCTGCAGTCACAACACACAAGGGAAGATAACATGTATAACAATCAACAAATTAGTCCACG
Organism: Pinus taeda; assembly: GCA_000404065.3. Taxonomy (NCBI): domain Eukaryota; kingdom Viridiplantae; phylum Streptophyta; class Pinopsida; order Pinales; family Pinaceae; genus Pinus; species Pinus taeda. The sequence continues at coordinate 340,832 of APFE030632186.1, read as the reverse complement.
TGAGTGCAACAATTGTTATAGAAAGTTTTATGTGAAATTGTCTGATGTCCAGGGAGGTAACCAACACAGGCGAAACAATGTTAACAACATATACAACACATTTTCATTAACACTTATGTATTAAAACAAGTGAATGAGTTCAAGTGTTAAACATAGCTTAAAGAAACATGCATTACAAGTGTTCAAGATTAGTCTTACAACAGTTACAATACATGTGTGAAAATGTGTTGGCTTGTTATCAGGTTAATGAATTAAGCGAAAGTTCCAAGACACATTGTTACAAATACATCACTAACCCAGTGGGTGGGGCGTTGGTGCCACTACTTACTCCTCAAAGAAAATATTACAGACTCTCAAGGCTATGTGGGAGGAGCTGAGGTGAAAAGTCCTTTGCATGTACAAATGAGGGGGTATTTATAACCAAGGGTGCAACTCACTCTTGTGGTTGTTTGACTACTGTCATGACTATTTAACTTCCATGACTTTTCAACTTTACATGAATCTTCATACAACAAGTGGGTCTCTTGGACTTCCATGTTACATTACATTGATTGGAAATATGGCCCACAATAGAGATGTGGACGACATGACTTATGACAAGACTCGACATGACAGTGCTAGTACATTTGTGCTGCTTTTGGTGTGCATGTCAAGCTGTAATGTTGCTGATGATGTATGTCCTCATGGTGTGTCACAGCTTCACCTCCTCATGGAAAAGTGTGTGGAGTCTTTGATGGTCGTTGGTTCGCTTGATGTTGCATTCACACATTTCTCCTTGCTTGTATGTTGGTAAGCTTGACATGTTTGTCCGTTCGCAAAAGGTGCATGTTCATTCATCCATCTGTTCGTGAGGACATCTTACATGTTTTCTCATTTGTCCATCTGCGAACACTTCTTTGCATGATCATTCGTTCGCGAGCACATCTCTTTCCATGCATCGTTTATTCATCCGTTGGTAAAACTTTCCTTCTACATGTGATCGCTTTGTTCATCCCATCCGTCATCGCCCCATTTTTCTTTGTGTACCTTTGTTTGTAATCACTCATGATGAGATGACATCAAATCCATAAAACTCCTAGTCTACCATGATGCATGATCATTTCAGACGCAGGTGACCAGGAGAGGTGACAAGGTTGCGAAGTGGGATGGAGGCTCTAGGCGTTGCTAATGAAAATTACGCAGGAGTCACTAGGTGATGAACATGGGATCCGGATCGACAGTGACTGTCCATGGGGTCTTGCTCAACTGGAGGACAAAACTACACAGTTTTTGGGAGGAATAGTCTAGGCTACAGGGAAGTTAGACAGGCAAAATCTATGTAGTTCCCAGAACGAGTGGGCAGCGTGAGCCTGGCAGCCAAAACTATGCAATTCCTAAGTGGAATTGATAGTTAGCTATTGGGTCATTGGTAGCAAAAACTACGCAATTCCTGAGGGGAACTGGCAGTCGGTTTTTGGAGCTTGGTAGCTAAAACTACGCAATCCCTAGAGGGAACTGTCAGTCGGTTGGCGGAAGCTGCTAGTGGGAAAAATTGTGCTGATGCTGGGAGGCTATCCTGTTGATCACCTTTTTACAATTTCTGAGCTGAGAAAACTAATGGGAAGTAGAGTACTTGCTCATGAAAACTATTCAATTTTATGAGTGAGCAGCTAGTCAACTGTCAAGAGGGCTAGCTGGAAAAACTACGCAATTTTCTGAGGGAGACAGGGACGGGCACTAGGTGTTTGTCCAGCCTGTCTGGAAAATTTTCTCAGTCACCAGAGTAGGAAAGATCTATAGTCTCTACGTAATTTTTGAGGGGAGTCACTCCTAGGGTGGCTGTCAGGTCAAACTCTTCATTTGACTAGCATGAAGGCTGATTGATTTGCTTGTGGACAACACCACTTGAAATGGCTTGCTTGGTGCTTCTACGTTGTTCTAGGTGACAATCGATTGAGACGATGCTGGGGCAATGGTCCGGTTGTGAGAGAGGAATCCAATTATCAGAACTTCAACAAAGTGACTAAGTGTGTGAATGAGTGAAAGATGCATACATGATCTTGCAAACGCACAATTACATGACTTGATGATAAGATGACTCAAACCATCCAGACACACATGCTCAACATGACTTATCGATGGTGTGAGCAACAAGCGCGACACTTGTGATTGATCGTTGGTTGACCGTGATGATGCTTGTGTGATAGTGTATGTGACTCTGTGTGTGAGTGCGACAGACGTTTTCATAGCGAACACAATAAGTACACACGAAGCAAAGACCTTGAGTATAACCAGAACATGGTCGTAAGCATGACATTGACATCAACATGCAAAACTTGGGTGAAAAGATCAGGCAAGGTGGGTACAAATACTTACATGAGCTCACGAAGTGAACCCGAGTGCATTCAGTCATCAAGTGAAACTCTCAAGGGAGGCTTTGAAATTGGGTGCAGGCCAAAATTTTAGAGGGTGGTTGTAGCCGCTACAACACTTGGCAACACACTGGTAGAACTCCAGCTTCTTTGTTTTGGGTCATTGATAGCAAAAGGCCTTGGTATTTCGGGGAGTATTGAATCATTGCACGAGTTACTTCAGCTTCCCCACTTACCCCATGGACATACATGGTTCAACTTTTTCCAACTCAGTCAAACACAATCAAAAGTTCAGCTTGATCAGAGTGTTTCGAGATCCGGAAGGGTAGTTTATCTTGCGAGTTGAATATTTTCAGAGTATAAGTTTTCATCTCTGGTTTTTCTTTACTTCCAGCAGGCCTGGGAAGTACACCGGCAGAGTCATGCAGGAACACACACATTTCTCCACTGCCAGTGAGCTTGGTCAGTACCCCAGTGGAGTTGCATGCTTCACCTCTCTATGCATGAAGCCTTTCTCTTCTTTCGCCTTTGTATTTTTTCAAGAGGACTATGTACAGGCACTTATTTATTTTTTGGACAGAAGAGGGATCCCGACTTATTGAGAACAGAAGAGGTTGTTCCTTCAGAGAAGCATGTAAGACCTCTAACATAGGTTTGCTCGTTTATATTTTCCCTTCTCCATTTCTACTAGTTGGATGAGCTTGAACACACATAGCAGAGGGCTGAGTACAGGCATGGGGCTTCCTAGTATGGACACGGGTTCATGGTTGGACCACAAATTCTCTCGTAGACAACTCGTATTTTCCATCAAGACTTCATCGGCCAGAGATTACAACCAAGCACAGAGAAGACGGACACAAGACCGACAAAGTATTGCAGTGTCACAAGTCTCTTCATATCTTAGCCATATACTCATTCAAAAGCTAGGACGTAGTAGTTGGAAACACTTATTTATGGAAACAAAAATAAAAAGGTATTAAGCAACTCAAACAAATGAAATCAAAAATAGTAAGCGAAGAAAACCAAATGAATACAAAGATAGTAAGAAAAGCAAACAAAATGAAAACAACAAGCAGCAAACAAACTATGTACATGGCACGGGGCATGGCCCGTCCTACTGGAAGTAATGCTTTAGATCTTGGTCATTGATAGGAAGGTTTTCAACCCTCCCACCAAGTGATTGCAGACGTTATGTGTGTGGGCCAAGCCTCTGATGGACCAGTATAAGACTATCAAGTCCCACTATTGGAACCTGGTGGCATCCCAAAAGACCTTTCGGTGAAGACAGAACTACTGCTTCAGATACTGCGTGCAACATAAGCTCTGATGATGGCACAGGGTAGTTGTTTTTATTTTGGGAACAATTCAAGTTTCTAAAATCAATGCATAAGCAGATTTCCCCAGATATCTTATGTATAGAAATTAAATTAGAAACCCATGTATGGTGATGAACTTTTTAAGTAATCCAAGTATCCAACAACTTAGTCAATTCTTTCTGTATAAGGGGTTCAAGCGACATATGTGTTTTACCCATCTTTTACTGCAATGGCTTGGCTCCTCCTTTGCTTGGAATCCTATGTTGGATTATTTGCATGTCGTATGTACTTAGGTCATCATATACCCACAGGAACACATCTCGACACTGTTTGATCAAGCAGTTAAAGGCTTATCGCTGATGCGGTGTGCAGTTTGTACACAAACTGACTATCTTTGGATCATGATTAGTTCCCAGGTTGCTCTATTCGTTCATAGTGGCGGACTTGTGGGTTCTTCTTTTTTTTTCCCTTGACAGTGGTTCTGCAAGTCATAGAGCTTGTTGAGAGAAACCACACCCTTGAGGATGGGGTTTCCTTTCTTGCCATCAGCATAGTTTTTAGGGGCTACTCATGCTCATCTTCATCAGTTGTTGTCTCCTTGAAAGCATTAATGTTATTCATGGAGTGCAGTATCTGTTGAGCATCACAAAAAACATGTAGCTTAGTTATTTTATCAAAGATAGAAGGCTTATACAAAATTTCAACAATACATCTATCCCTAAGTAGTGACATGCTAGCAGCTGCATTTGTCGAGGCATTGGCAGCTGCAATACATGTTATTAGCACAAAAATTAGATTAAATGCTTGGAATTTATAGATCGATCACCATACCTCTAGTAGGTAACTTTTGAGACGAGGCGACAAATAGTGAATGGTATTACGTACCCGTTGTACCACTATTTCTGAATCACCTACCACTTTGAGTGCGACCACGTTGAGGCTAATGTATTTTTGCAAGCCCAACACAAGTTCTTCGTATTCAACAACATTGTTGTGCACTCGAACTCCAAGCAACCTAAACTCACGGTTTTATGTTGTTTGGGTTAACCAAGATAAGCCCGGCCCCTGAGCCATCATGCATCTTTGATCCATTAAAATACATGGTCCACAACTCATTTGTACACAGACTGTTTGACACACTTGCACTGCTACTACTGTTGTTGCTACTGCTACTACTAATAATGTTACAATTTACTATGCATGTTTCATTTCCATTAGTTAGGCAAGGAAGGAGACCCAACTGTGTGTCTGATGGGTTTGGAACTGGTTATGCAGGATAACACCCCAACATTATTTCCAGGAGATAGTTTCCAAACATGAGTTCTATGAAGGCCAACAGCTCATTCTCGCCATTGATGGGAGTGAAATTATACTTCATATACCTCTCGGATATCACTCGGATTTGATTTTTTTTTCCCTTATATGGAATCCACATGTGTGACTAGTCTATAGAAAAATATACATTCAGCTTGTTGGACCAGTCTTTGCTGAGTAGTAAACCGTATGCTTCTGATATGTCCACAATGACAAAGTTGATGCATTGGTGGACTCGAACATTGTGACATAGTCGGATGATCACATCTCAGAGCTCACTAATGGCTAGTACAAGTGTACGATGAAGTTGGATGATTTGCGTGCATGTCTTGTTCCATTGTGCATTGATCTTTTTTAGCAATGGAGAGTGGCATGACGTTGACTGTCACGCCAGAATCAACCAAGAAGTTTTTAACATTACAATTGAAAATTTCAAATGAGAGAAGGAATGGAGTGAAACTTGAGTTTGTTTCTTCCATCCAGAGTGTGTTTAGCACAGTCGAAAGTGATCCGGGAGGTGTGCTTGCTCCCTTGTTGGTAGAGGTTGCGTTGTCCATTGTTGTGTGTCCCAATGCACACAATAGGATGTCTCGTTGACTCTGGATCTTAGCTAGTGTTAGCTCCTGCTGCAGCAGGTATTCATTTTTCATGATTGGCATTTCACAGGCCAAATATGTTGTACTTTGCTTGCTGCAATGCTCCATATTTGCTCAAACAGTCTCCACATGAAGAAGGCTACTTCAAGATTCATTCAATTGCTTTCAAATTTGGTAAAGTTTTCCTGGTATCGCTACTGTTAATTAAAGGGAGGTCCAAACAGTTTAATCTTGGTCTCCCTAGGTTTAAATTTCATGTTTTAGAATATAGAGATTGTAAGTCTGTCCAAACAGTTTAATCTTGGCAGACTCTTAGATAGGTAGAGAAACAGAAGAGTCCAACAGTTTAATCTGGGCTCTGGAAGAAATAAGGGTAGTATGTAGATAGGAAAGCATCAAAAGAAAAATGTATGTTGGGTTTGCAAGTCTAAGTGCACCCCAAGCAAAAGAAGAAAAAATGCTAGGCAAGTAGGCTGGGTAGGTAGTTCTGAGGCTGTTGAATTGCTGACAAGTTCCAAGTTTGCAGGCATCATATCATGCAGAACATAATCAGCAAAGATTTGTAAGCAAAAAAAGGCTCAAATGAAGTATAACTAACTCCCCTTCTCTGCTTTCCCCCCGATCACTAACTAACTCCCCAAAAGAGGTCAAGATTTGCTTGACACCTCTTAAGTTCATCATCTTCACCACTCCGGTTGAGTAAAGATCTGCTTTACTCAAAGCTATTCCATATCTTCTCCTGAAGTATGGTCCTACCCCCTGCAACAGCCGAAGTTCTCCTGAAATTTAGCGCTTTCTTACCATCTCCACACTAACCACTAACGTTATTATGTAGCTCCCTATGTTTCTTGTCCCCATACTAATATTAAGTAATTTCCCCTAGGTAATATCCCTTCCCCTGGTTGAAAAATAACCATAGCAAGTCCCGGGAATTGTTTAGTTTATCAGAAACTAAGCAAGAACCCAACCTCCGAAACCACCCTTCACATACCATGGACTCCTTCCTAAGTATAAAACTCCCCTGAAGTGGTCGGACCCCTTCCGAAACTTCAAAAGCCCTTCACACCCACCTACTTGCCTTTTCCCTTCAAAGCCGTTTTCGCATCGCAAATTCGCCATCTCACATTCATGCAAAACAATGACCATCCGTTCCCCGCCGATGCGACATTGCAAAATCGGCGATCGGCGATCACAAACGCCGAGTGTCCAATTCGTTCACCTTTCCTCTCCGCCAATGCGATATCATGATATCGCATATCGGCAGTCGCAAGCGCCAAATGCCCAACCCAATGATCCCCCTCTTCCCCGCCGACGCGATATCGCGATATCGCATCAGACCCTCTTCACCAACAGTTCATCCAATACCTCACCACGTCGCACTATACCAGGGACCCACTGATGACATCATCTGCCGTATAGCCGACGCAGTGCTTACGTCAGTAGCCAGAAAAGCCGAAAAAGCTTCGCGCAAGGAGAAAAGTCGCACTTTGGAGCTCCAGATCAAGAAACATAGGCAGTTTTCGATGTGCGAATAGCGCGAAGCGCTATTCGCGCATCGCTACGGGAAATAGGCCATTTCGAGGAATCTTCAGGGAATCTTCTGATTGTCGAGCCCACTGCGCACCGAAAAAGCCCGAAAATCGCCCAAACGTGCCAAAGGATCTGGTTTGTAGACAGCGGCAGATCATTCACAGAGGTTAAAGTGTATCAGATCAAATCAGCAGGCTTCAAGTGTGTCAAAGAATATCAGTCGACGGCGGAAACCATCAATGTAGCAGCAAAGTGTATCAGAGAATATCTTGAGCAGCAGTCCAAAGCAAGAGAAATTTGAATATCTTCCAGCAGATCCATAGGAGGAGAGCAAAATCACTTGAAGCTCTCAAATCATAATAATAGCACATTCAATTCGCACCAAAGCCGAACTGCAGTCCCAAAGCACATTCACTTCAGCAGCACCACATCTGGTCCCCAAAGGCCACCTCGTCACCTGTTCCAATTCAGCTGCCCCCAGCGCAGCCAAAAGATTTACTTGCATTTATTTCCAGCAGCATTGAGATTTTTGAAGATTTCTAAGCAGACCGGTCAAGGTCACCTGTAATGATGTTTTCCTGATTTTTGTTTATAAATACCACCCGAAGCGATATTGTAAAGGGTTCGTTGGTTGGTAGTAGTAGTTGTTGGTCAGTTTCTTTTCCAGCAATATTCTCTGAGTAAGGACTCGCATTGTAACTGTCATATTTTTCATAATCAAAGATTGCTGAAAGCATGGATTGCGAAACAACTTGCTGTTTTCTCTTGGCCAAGGAATGATTACGGAATTCCTGTGTCTCTGCATGATCCAATAAGTGTTTTTCTTCCCTGTTTATTTTATGTTTTATCATCTTTCCGCCTTTCTAAGCTGCAGGAAAAAAGAATAGCTTAAGATTTGTTTAAATACACCTTAAGTTCAATTTCTGCACTTTTGATGTTTTCTGCCGAAACAGTTATGGGCTAGAATTCTTAACTGCTCTAGTTTACCCTGTTTCTTTCGTATATGAGTGCATGTCTTTGGAATTCTTAAATGCTCCGGGATCCCACTCATCCACTTCTCCCCTTGGTCAGCATGATGAAATGATTCTCTTTTGCCTTTCATCCCTGATATTCATTCCATACTTTCAGCAGCTTGAGTATTGTATCCTGCGTGGCTATCCCGCTCCGTATCCCTTTGTGACCAAGAAAACGCTCGCATGCCTCAATCTGTGACTCTATGCCCAATGGTTCAAAACTTATAACACCTTACTGTGCCTCTTTACTCGAGAATCATACCTTCCTTCCAATCATAGTCAACATTCCCTTGAAGTCAGAAAGCTAGCCTAAAATCATCAACTAAGGTTGATTCTAGATCAACTAAGGTTGGATCTAAAGGAGAGAGCCCTCTTCGATTGCAAGTGGGCTAGAACCTGCAATCAGAAGATTGGTTTGTGGT
>APFE030632186.1:271186-321651 GCA_000404065.3 Pinus taeda | reverse complement strand
AATTATCCAGGATTTGAAGACCCAATTGTCCTCCAAATTCAACATGAAAGATCTCGGTGCTGCAAACTATATTTGGGCATGGAAATTAAAAGATATCAGGCAAAGAGGAAGCTCTGGTTAAACCAGAGGAAGTATGTCGAGACAATACTGCGGAGGTTTAATATGCAAGATAGTAAACCGGTGAATGGTCCTATTCCTGTAGGTGTGAGGTTATCTGCTGAACAGTGTCCCAAGACACAAGAAGAGAAAGAGGACATGTCCCGTGTTCCATATGCAAGTGCAGTCGGTAGCCTGATGTATGCAATGGTCTGTACTAGACCAGAAATTGCACATGCAGTGGGAGTATTGAGCAGGTTTATGTCAAAACTAGGAAAGGAGCATTGGACAACAGTAAAGCGAGTTTTCAGGTATTTGCGTGGCACTAGTGATTATGGTCTGTGCCACCAAGGAAGACCAGGATTGGACAGAGTGTTGGATATTTGTGGCTTTGTTGATGCAAACTGGGTTGGATATCTGGATCAAAGAAGATCTACAAGTGGGTATGTGTTTAACCTATTTGGAGGTGCAGTCAGTTGGATGAGTAAGAAACAATCTATAGTGGCACTATTAACTACAGAGGTAGAATACATGGCAGCCAATCATGCAAGCAAGGAAGCAGTTTGGTTGCAAAGATTGTGTTTAAGTATGGGGTTAGTACAGGAAGCTATAAGGATAGACTGTGACAACCAAAGTGCAATTTTCTTGGCAAAGAACCCTGCATATCATTCAAAGACAAAGCATATTGATGTTCAGTATCACTTTGTGAGGGATATGATAGAAGACAAAAAGGTGTTGTTGGTAAAGGTGGAAACTTTGAAGAATATTGAAAATGCATTGACAAAATCTATGAGCTCTGAGAAGTTCTCTTGGTGTAGAGATACAATGGGCATTTTAGGGCTTGGAAAATGACTAAGCTCTCTTGTGGCCCCCTATGGAAAGAAAACAACAAGTGGGAGAATGTTGGGTTGTGCTATATTCTTTCCACGTAGTTAACAGGGGGTTTGAAGGGCACTTGTAACCCTACTTTATGGGGTCTAGGGCATCACCCTGGAAGGTTTTGGTTTTGGACCCTATGTTAGGTTGGGCATACCCACCTATGGTTTTGTGCATGATTTTCGCACATGTTTTTTGGACGTGATGGTTTTTGGTCCATGGTATTAGACGCGATGTTTTTTGGTCCATGGTATTGGATGCGATGGTTTTCGGTCCATGGTATTAGATGCTTCAGCATGTATAAATATGTATTGTAACATTGAAAGTAACATAATGAAAAATAAAGCTGGTAGTCCTGGTTTTGGGATCCATGGGAAAATCTCTGTGTATATGTGTTTTATGTGTTATGATCTCGCATTGTTTATTTTTTGTGTTTTAGAATTCGTATGCAGGTAATTTTTGTATGGGGTTAAAACCTACACATCTTGGTAGGATCTATATTCAAATCTCTGCCACGCATCACATACCCCAAATACACTAAAGATTGTTGTGCAAACTCACACTTCTTCATATTTGTTAGTTGTTGGTGCTTCTTTAATGTCTCCAACACCTCCGTCAAATGTGATATGTGCTCCTCCCAGATAGCACTGTATATAAGTATATAATCCAAATACACTGATGAGCCCCAGTATTGCAACAAGAATGCTGCAACTCCCAAGGATACCAACTCAAATTATCAACCCACCCTGGGTTTGTACAAACTTAAGAGGTGCTAACACCATATGTGCAACATGCAATGCGTTCTTATTTCATTGATATGATGCAATGAAGTGAATGCCATGAAATCCAAGACTCAACTAATTACAGAAATGGAAATGTTACTCTATTTTCAAAAAGGAAACCTAATTACTTTTGCAGAGAGGAAATCCTAGCTACTTTTGAAATATAAATAGAAATAGGAATAGAAGTATAAATAAAAATAACAATTTTGGAAATGGAAACCATAGCTTAAGATGTATGAAACAAAATGAAATCATTATTCAATCACTAAATTCAAGATAGATTTTATCAACAGAGTTCACAAGGTGCTTCATAAAGTAATCATGAAAATCATCATTATGCTCTTCAAGTCATGAATCTGTCCCCTAATCCAAACTGCAGAGGTGAATTGCAATGGAGAAGAGGCAAGGATTAAGAAGTTTTTTGGTCTTACTCAATTGTGGTTTTTGAGCCTGAGGTTATTATTCAAGCCTAAGGGACAAAAACCAAGCTTTTGGAGCAAATCCGGTCAAGTTTACATGTGCTACAAGAGGTACTACAAGAGGCCCTCTTTTTCCACATGAGCGAGATAACTTGTTGGATGCCCAACCAAATCAAATAAAAATGGAATGGGAATTTTTATTATTATTAAGTACGATGTCTTAGGACTCCATTTTAATTGGAATCACTCTAAAATACCCCTCTTAAAAAGTTCTAAAAAATAGTAGAAAATTACTACTCCAAAAACTAGAAATTCAAGAACTAGTGAGCTAGTTAACCTACCAAATGCCTAACCTAATCAAGTGAAATTGCTATGGGTTAAATTTTGTTATTAAATTGAGTGTTTTTATGACCCAATACAAGTGGAATAAACTCAAGTGAAAGTAACAACCCTAGTTAAAAATTCATGTAATAATGTAAATAAATGTAAAACAAGACCACGAGTAAGGGACACGTATTCCTAGCTCAATGTTGGGAAAATATCCTAGTGGGCATCAATCGATGTGTTTTTTGGCTAAGGAAAATTGTCAAAGGCTAAGGCAAAGGCATTAAAAGGAAAAAATGAAGTTTTGGCACATTTATTTATGAAAATAAAGGAAAATAGGAGAAAAGAAAGGTGAAAGGTCACAGGTTGCATGTGAGGAGAAAATTGCAGGAAATTAATGGAAAATGAAGAAAATAGATGCCTCATTCTTAAAAAGCTTCTAAGGATCAGTTGGCAGGCTCTTGGCTCAAGCTTGGTCAATGTAACCTTTTGTTAGTTCAAGTTTGGATCTCTCCCATTATTCTCTCTCTCTCTCTCTCTCTCTCTCTCTCTCTCGCTCTTGGTCACTTAAAGTTTTCATGGAGCACTCTATTTTGGAGCAAAGGAAAAGGAAAGCAAGGAAAGGAAAGGAAAAGAAAGCAAGGATCAAGGACAAGAAATCAGGACTCAAGCAACTTCAGCAGGAATACTTGCAGGTAACCTTTTTCATGTGTGATTTCCTAGCTGGTTTGGACATGCAAGAATTTTCCTGTTGGTGTATGGTTCTCTTGCTATCGATGGCATGGTTTTGTCAGGTTATGACAGTGGATTTCAGCCTAGCCTAGAATTTTTCTAGATGCCATGGTATGTTGGGATGTTATTTCGGTTTTTGAGCATTGGAATTACCGAATGGATTTCGGAATCTGGGGTAGAGGTGATCCCAAGGTTCATTCCCAAAGGCCTAGGAATCCCTTGACCGGTTTTTGCGGGATACACGGTGAATCTTGAGGGAGAAGTCTCGGTTTAGGGCCTAGTGATCTGGGTTTGGATTGTGGTAAAGCTTGAGAGACAACGAGATGGAAAATTCCTCAAGGATAGTGATGGATTCCAGATGACATTCCAAGTTTGGTTCGGTTGTTATCGGAGGACTGATTTTGGTGTGATCATAGTTTGATGAGGGTGGAGGTGGTTTAACCATTAGATTCCCTTCATTGTTCTTGAATTGTTTGTTCTATGAGATCCCACATTCATTCTTGGAATATGGCACGGGGGTGACTGGCTTAAAGAGAGATTTGGTTCATCCATGTCTATGGTTGGGTGGTACGTGGAAGTCTTGAACCTGGTTAGATTTTCCTATGATTAATAAAAGCTAAGTTCTCTTACTTTTGCACTGATTTCTGTGGGTTTAATGGATGTCATACCTATGATATTTATATGGTTTTATGCTAGTTATAAGCATGGTTGAATGAATGGTTTATGTCATGGCTATTTCATATATTTACTTGTAATTGTTAAATGGATGGATGCAAGACCTAATTGATGATGTAGTAGTTCAATGGAGAAGGAGGTGATCCTTCTGGTTATGTTTCAGTTGTTTATGCTCTGTCTTATATCCTAGAGTTGTAGGTTGCATTGATGCCAAGTGTTTTACAGTATGTCAGTCCCTGTTGGGGATGCTCAAGCCTAGTCCTGAGGGTGATGTTCGGTTGATCAACATTTTTATCGTGTTTTTAATGAATTATGGAAGTTACAACAAGTTCTAGGTAGAGGCTAGGATTATGGGCTAGAAAATTGGCTTAAATCCCAAGGTCGCTGGCACAAAACTAGCAATTTTGGTCCAAAGTCGTTGGCAGGCAGGCCTGTGAGAGCAACTTTGGGTTTCTGGTCCCTCCCTTGCCCATAGCATGAGAGCGACTATGGCCTAAGAGCTTCAGAATAGCAGTGGGACCCAGGGACATGTTGTCTAGGTGGCTGACTTGTCTCCTGAGGGTTATGTTGATGATGTTGGATGACTATATGTGATGTTCCTTCAATTCCACTTCCTTAAGGTGACATAGGAGTTTGAATCTGATCATAGTAGCATCTCTCCTCATTTTTACCTCGATTGGCATGGTTACTTTGGGTAGAAATGGGAGGAGGTGTTACAGATTGGTATCAGAGCATGGTTGCACTCCCTTTGGGTGAATGTGTTGGTCATTCATGCATGTCAGTTTCATGCGTGTCTCTTACATTTGCATTCCATGTGCTTGTTGCATTGCATCACGTTGATCATGATTGTAGTAAGGTTGTCATGAGGAACTTGATGTTGATTTTGTGGGATGCATCGTCAGGAGTATATGACTGGTTAGATGATTATATGAAGCTTGATTACATCCTTGTATGGTAGGTTGCATTCTTGTATGTTTGATTACATGTATTAGTCTTGTAGGTTGGTTACAAGAATTGATCACTTATGCTTGGCTACATGCATATGTGTATTTGATTAGGCATTTCTTATGCATGTTAATGGTTGCATATGGAAATGTGTACAATGGAGTAATGGTTATTTTCATGCATGAGTTCATAGCATGTATTGTTGATATGGTCACGCATTGATGACTGGACCCTAACTAGAATGATGTTTATGCGTTGATGCACTTATTCGATATATGTATATATGCAGTTATTATGCATGTATGGTCTTGGTTATAGTTATGCATGAATAGTATGTCAAACATGCCTTGGGAAGTCATGGTATGAAATTTAGGTGATTAGGGTGATATTGGTATGTTATGATGCTAATGTGTTGGCTGAAATAGAGCAGGAGATGTAGATAATCATAATGAAGTTGTAGCATTGGACTTTGGGGTAAGAGAAAACAGTCATACAAGTATTGTATGTTTGGTATGCAGGTATGTAATTCAAGGATTGTTATATGCATTAGGTTTATGTACATGTATTTTGATGTTATGGTTACGTACATGATAGATTATAGTTGATTAGCATAGTCATATGCACATGAGTCAGGTAGTCAAGAATGATGGTAACCCATGGTTGTATGCATTGCTATTGTTGTTTTATATTAGATAACCTGATGATTATGTTATATGTTGTTGATGAGCATGATAGGTTAACTTGTTGTTGTTATATGATAGTAACTTGATGATTTGGGTTATTACATTAATATCTTGATGTTATATGTATCATGCTATATTGGATTAGCCTATGCAGATGGTTAGGGTTACGACATTCGGGTATGAGCCGACATATTTGTGATATGGTGTTGTACTAATCTAGATTGACTTTGCATATGTGTGAATGATAATTGCGTATGAGTTATGATTTAAATGTGCTAGCTAATGGCTATTTAGATATCATGATCTTATTTATGTTTGGGTTAATATATTGTGAAGATATATCGTGCTAATATGGATTGATTGTGCAGACAAGATTTCTTCCCTTGAGATACATTAAGGTATGATTTTTCTTACATCATATACTTGGTGCTTGACCGTTTGATTATGTCGTCTATTGGGTGTTTGAGTGTTTGGTGTCTATTACGTCATCTAGTTGATTTATTTAACATGGTATGGTTGCAAGTTGGTTGAATGTTTGATGAATTGCATAATATGAGTATGTGTTCAAATGATCTTGTTTTAAGATGATTTTACTAACACATATATGTTGAGACAATTGATATGTACTTGGGTATAGTAGGTGATAGTTGTAGCATTGTGTCTAAGGACTATGACTTGACTATGGATTACAACATGATTGTTAATTTTATTTCAAATTGATAGATATGATTGTCTTGATATTTGGAACGTGAGACTGACATGTGTGAGCAAGCTACAATGCAACATGCTTGTTATTAGAGTGACAAGATAACAATTGGTGTGTTTTAAAACTAACAGTTGGGTGATATGACAGTACATAGTGAGACTTGATTGCAACAAAGTAAAAAGGTAAAAGGAAGGAATTGGAAAAGAATTTCTTTGGCTATCTTTGGAAACCCTAATTCCAAACAAATGAGTACTTTGCACACAAGAAGTATTCTTAACCTTGATTTGCTTGAAATTATGTGGATATGTGCTATATTCATGGACATGAAAGTGACAGGTATATTAGCTAGTCTCTAGTTAAAGTGGATTTGTCAAGGGAATTGGAGTCCCTTGAGACATAACATGGATGTGTTCAGCTACAAGGAAATGTGCTTGGCACAACAAGATAAGGTATTTGGTGTATTTTTATATTTATTTATGCACTAACAGTTATGTGTTTATGGAAGTATGATGCAAGGAGTTACATGGCAAGAGAGGTTGCTATGAAAACTTGAAGAAGGCTCAGGTTGCATTTTCCTTTGGAGGCATTGGGAACCATGGGGATTGAGTCATGGTGTTTGATCTCAATCTTGTACTTTTGGTATTTTGTGATTGTTGTGCTTGATTTGTGATTTTGAGTGTGTCTCGTGCAAGGCCTTGCCACTTTTGTTGTGGTGTCATATTGTTGTTATTGGTTTTTATGATTTTCTTCTTGTTGTTTCTTGTCTTTCCTTTTATGTTTAGAGTCTTGGGAATTGGTCGGGGAAGAAGAAAGTTGATGTAGCTCGGGGAGAGTTGTGTGGTACCCGAAAGGTAATGTAAGATTGGGATGAAGCTCTGTGCATGAGTGAGTGTGGCGAAAGGTAATACTATGACAGTCAGTTGGATTGGTTGGTCCATTGTGGTAAATTGACGGTGGCAGTACAAACATGAGAAAGGTAACCAAAAAGGGTAAAGTAAATGGACCTGAGGTTTCAAATGCCTTGGCTATGTTGGGAAATGTTGTTCTATATGTTGCGCATGTGTCGCATGCATAAAGGGATTTCTCTTAACCTTGACCTTATAATATCTGGAAATTATGTTGTCATCATGACTATGTTGACATGTATATGTATGTATATGTGTGTATGTATGTCGTTGCCTGATAGCACCATGATTTTTTTATGCTAATATTTATGTATATGTATGTATGTGTCCATGTATCTATGTCACTATCTGACAGGGTCATCAAGAATCATTCTTGTGGTGTAATTATTTCTTATGTAGGAGAATGGCGTGACGAGGTCCTTGGTCTTATGGCAATCAAGTGGGAAGATTAGTACCGAAAAATATATGAGGTCAATATAATGTGTTTATGAGTTGATATAATGTGATTATATTATGTCTATGTTATGGATAGGTTATACCGAGGGATACAACAGTGAAATGAAAGCAGCGTGTTCTACTGCGTGCTAGAACAAGCATGGATAAGATACTGGAAGCAAGTTTCCTTGGTAGGGACAATGTGCCTTCGGATGTGAGGATGGTAAATATAGTGTTATGCAAATATTGCATATGTAGTGTTGGGTATAGATGGTGCTATGTACATGATGGATATGTGGTGTTGTACACATGTTGGATATGTAGTGTTGGGTATAGATGATGTTATGTACATGTTAGATATGTAGTGCTATGTCTAGGTGGTGTTGTCTACATGTCATGCATGTGGCGCTATGTACATATGGTGTCGCGTACATGTCGTGTGTGTGGTACTGTGTACATGTGGTATTGTGTACAAGTTGTATAATGGTGCAATGTAAATGTGGCGTTGTGTACACATTGTATAGGTGGTGTCGTGTACATGTGATGTTGTGCATACGTGGTGCAGGTGGTTGCAGTGTATAGGTGTTACTGTGTACATGTGGTACATATGGTACTAGTGTAGATGCATGTATCGCATGGTGTTGTATGATGTGTGTAGTTGTATGTGTGTGATGCACACTATGTGTATGTGCACATGGTTGAGGAGAAGGCACTGGTGTTTTTCGGGTGTGGAAACTAATCTGGAGTGCGTACGAAATAAAGACAAAGGTAGAAGGTAAGGACTAATGAAAGGATAAGTATCATCACTTTAATCCAGTGTTATTATGCATGTGATTTATGACTATGGTATATGATGATTATATGTGATCTATGATTCTGGTTTATGGTGGTTACATGTGATTTATGATGTTGATCTATGATGGTTGTGTTTTGAGCTAACTAGATGTGATATGTTTATACATGATGTTTTGATCAAACAGTTAGTTTGACTTATTTTGACAGGAAGTAAGAAGGATTGCAAGTATACCTTATTGATGAACTACCAATGAGGCATGATTTGAGGTTATTTCAATTTGTTTGAATCTAATGGAAATTATGTGCTTGGAACAATAATACATGAACATGCCCGGTTGGGTGGTTGAAATCGACTGCAAGAACTAGAAACAACAGGAAAAGTAATTGGAACATGCAACAATATGTTGGTAAAGCACTCCAAGAGCGAGGCCATTGTGGGACACTGGTACCCAATAGTGTCCATTGATTGCCATGAGCATGCTATGACAGGTATGATGGTTTGAGGCAGGTATATGCCTTGGTTGTTTGATCTTCCGATGTGAGGAAGCCTTGCCAAGGGATGGGTCACCCGGGTTAGGGGATTCAGAGGAATTTGGAAGGTGGGTGATTGCCTGAAAGGGTGTGACTAGATTTCCTGAGGGACGGTGTAGCAGGGAAGGGAAGGCCACGGATATATTTGTTTTGGTCATTAGCATTACCAGATGGAATCAGATGCACATTGGGAGTGCACCCTGGAACAATGAGTCGATAACTGTTCACTGAGGGGACAAGTGGCGCAGGATTATAGTGTTGGAAATTGGATGAAACTTTGATTGTGGCAGTGGATTTTGGACTTCCCGGGAAGGAGGTTAACACTGGTATTATTTTTGAGGGTGGAGGTGTGATCCTTTGGATTCCTTGTTGATTGATACAGACATCATATCCTTTATTTTCTAATTTAGCAAATGTGCATGTGTATATGTGGTTATTGTAAATATCATAATGAGTTGTGTTATAAAGCTCCAGTATGTGGTATGTTTTCATGTTGTCATGATGTTTTGCTTTTGACTAGGTCTTTCATTGTAAATACTACAATGAGCTAAGTTATAAAGCTCCTTGGGAAATATGTTTGATTTTCAATGATCTTGCTGAGGTCTTGGTGTGGTTTAACACCAAGGATGGTGTTCCCCAAGGGGGAGGGTTATGTAACAACCTTGGCGAAAAATTCATGTAATAATGTACATAAAGGTAAAACAAGACCACGAGTAAGGGACATGTATACCAAACTGAATGTTGGGCAAATATATCCTAGTGGGCATCACTGGAAGTGTGTTTTGGCTAAGGTAAATTGGAAAAGGCATTTTTGGCACATTTATTTATGAAAATAAAGGAAAATAGGAGAAAAAGAAGGTGAAGGGTCACAGGTTGCATGTGACGAGGAAATTGAAGGAAAATAATGGAAAATTAAGAAAATAGAGGCCTCACTCATAAAAAGGCTTTTGAGGATCAGTTGGCAGGCTCTTGGCTCAAGCTTGGTCAGTGTAACCTTTTTTCAATTCAAGTTTGGATCTCTCTCATTATTATCTCTCTCTCTCTCTCTCTCACTCTCTCTCTCTCTCTCACTCTTGGTCACTTAAAGTTTTCTTGGAGCACTCTAGTTTGGAGCAAAGGAAAGGGAAAACAAGGAAAGGAAAGGAAAAGCAAGAAAGGATCAAGGAAATGAAAGTAGGACTCAAGCATCTTCTGAATGAATACTTGCAGGTAACCTTTTGCATGCATGATTTCCTATTTGGTTTGGACATGCACGGCTTTGCATGTTGGTGTATGGTTCTCTTGCTGTCGGTGGCATGGTTTTGCCAGGTTATGACAGTGGATTTCAGCCTAGCCTAACCTTTTTCTGGATATCATGGTATGTTGGGATGTTATTTCGATCGATGGATTTCAGAATCTGGGGCGTAGGTGGTGTCAAGGTTCATTCCCAAAGGCCTAGGAATCCCTTGACCGTCTTTAGCGAGATACACGGTAAAAACTGAGGGATCCGTCTCGGTTTAGGCCTTAGTGGTCTGGGTTTGGATTGCAGTAAAGCTTAAGATACAAGGAGACAGAAAAATCCTTAAGGATAGTGATGGATTCCAGATGGAATTCCAAGTTCAGTTTAGTTGTGATCGAAACACCAATTTTGGTGTGATCACGGTTTGATGAGGGTGGAGGTGGTTTAACCTATCGATTCCATTTGTTGTTCTTGAATTATTTGTTCTATGAGGTCCCACATTCATGCTTGGAATATGGAACGGGGGTGACTGGATGAAAGAGAGAATTGGTTCAACCATGTCTATGGTTGGGTGGTACGTGGAAATATTGAACTTGGTCGGATTTTCCTATGATTAATAAAAGCTAAGATCTCTTACTTTTGCAGTGATTTATATGTGGAT
This sequence comes from Pinus taeda, assembly GCA_000404065.3. NCBI lineage: Eukaryota > Viridiplantae > Streptophyta > Pinopsida > Pinales > Pinaceae > Pinus > Pinus taeda. The sequence continues at coordinate 310,867 of APFE030632186.1, read as the reverse complement.
TTAATGTTTGTCATACCTCTAATATTTATATGGTTTTATGCTAGTTATAAGCATGGTTGAATGACTGGTTTATGTCATGGTTATTTCATATATTTAATTGTAACTATTAAAAGGATGGATGCAAGACTTAATTGATGATGTAGTAGTTCAACGGAGAACGAGGTGATCCTTCTGGTTATGTTTCATAAGTTGTTTCAATTGTTTATGCTATGCCTTTTATCCTAGACCTGTAGGTTGCATTGATGTCAAGTGTTTGACAGAATGTCAGTCCCAGTTGGGGATTTTCAGGCCTAGTCCTGAGTGTAATTTTTGATTGATCAACATTTTTATCATGCTTTTAATGAATTCTAGAAGTTACAACAAGTTCTTGGCAGAGGCCAGGATTCTGGGCTAGAAATGTGGCTTAAATCTCAGGATCGCTGGCACGGAACTAGCAATTTTGGTCCACAGTCGCTCATAAGTAGGCCTATGAGAGTGACTTTGGGTTTCTAGTCACTCCCTTTCCCATAGTATGATATCGACTATGGCCTAAGATCTGCAGAATAGTAGTGGGACCCATGGACATGCTGTCTGAGTGGTTGACTTGTCTCCTGAGGGTTTTGTTGATGATGTTGGAAGACTGCATGTGATGTTCTGTCGATTCCACTTCCTTAAGGTGACATAGGAGGTTGAATCTAATCATAGTAGCATATCTCCTCATGTTTACCCTGATTGGAACGGTTACTTTGGGTAGACTTGGGAGGGGGTGTTACAATGAAGCTCATTCAAACATTCTTAAAAATAACAGAAAATTACTACTATTTTGCTACAAGGCATTTCCAGAAATTCTAGATTTGTGAATTAGTAGACCAATCCAAGTAGTTCAATGATAAATATGAATTTTCAAAGTATTTCTAAGGATGCATCATGCTTTTGAATCTGTAAATAACCTGCAAAACAACTCACTTCAATCATTTAACCAATGTAACCTACAAAAGAAGCATGAATAGTAAATGCAGAAATAAGAGATGCAAGTGAAAAAGACATTCAAAGGAAATAAAAAAAATAAAATCAAGAGGGCTCTGAGGCTCCTAGGATGGTCAAGCCCAAGGAAACTCAGATTCCTATGAAGGAAACCAAACTTTAGACTCTAAAAATGGCACCAAAATTCATTATTTGAATAAACCCAAGTACATCCCTGTTAGAAATGAAAGTGGAGCTGCTAAATAACAAGTTTTCTCCACCAAAAGACTAAGAAATGCATGCCCCTAGAGGCCAATTCGAATTGTTACTTATACAAAGTGATGAGGAACCATTCTCCTTGAAAGGATGAATATTTCCCTTCCAAAATCCCTCAAATAGTGGATTTGGTTCTTAACACTAGGAATCTGCATTAAATGACAGGGAGCACATTCCTAGATTTTCTTAACCACTGGAGCTCCAGAATTTGTGCAATAATTTCATAATATTATATTCATTTATTATCCAATATTGGTCCATCATGTAGTTGGGAGAAAGTCCCTATATTATCTCCTCCTCCAAATCTTCACAATCTGCCCAATATTCTCACAATATTCTACAAAAATAAATATTATTAGGCACAAATTTGCAATTATCTCTAAACCTTTCTATGAATATATTAAAGCTAAAAAAACATTATTAAATGTAGAAGGAGAAATTTAATATAGCCTTTATGTGCCTAGGAAAGGTTAGATGGGCCTTAATTTGTGTCTAATTTGGAGGCCCATCATACCCCCCTACTAAAATTGTTGCTCATCTTCTGAGTGACATATCGATATTCTTCCCCTATTGTTCTTCATGCAATTCTCTTCCTTAGCTCATTGGAATATGATTTGGATGGATGCCTGCATTGGATGGCTTCCATGGAAAAAATTACCATGGTGGAAAGTTGTACCTCCTATTATTGTAGCTTCTCCCTTAGCTTGTTGTTTTCTAATTGTAGTTGCTCTTTCATGACATACTCCCTTAGCCTTAAATCATTCAATTCCCCGCATCTTCTACTTCCTTGGATTTTTCAATTTGCATCCACTAGTGAGTTATGCCTCTTTTTGTAATAAATTTGTAAAAGGATCCAATACCGGGTTGTGGAGTGGGCTCTTGGAGTCCTTGTGGACCTTCTCCCTCCTTTTGAGTTATTGTTGTCCCTTCCTGTAACACTTTTTCTTCATCATGTAGCAATTCTTTTTTCATTTATAGCATCTCTGTTTGCACCCTCGTCATTTCTTTTGAATATTTCCTTGCTCTCCAAGGCTCTAGTGGTTTTTCTACACACAATTTGTCTTCCTGTAGCACTCTGATAGCTTTCCTATAGAAAATTGCTCCTTCCTGTAGTAAATTGTTCCTTCCTATAGCAGTTATGTTCCTCTTGTAGCAGTTTTGTTCTTCCTGTAGAATATTTGTCCCTTCCTGTAGCACCTAATTTTTGCATGCCAAGAGGTGGTGGGTCCACCTTTTATTTTTATTTCTTTTATTTCTTTTATTTTTTCTCTTTTTTCTTCATTGCATGCAAAATAAACTCAAAGTATTTTTTTTTGTTAACTGAGTTGTCCCTCACTTACCCCTTGGCACTCCTTGTCCTCCATCAGGACTAAATGAGTATCACCCACTTTGTCAAGTCCTCTTCAATTTTATCTTGTTCCTCTCCACACGTGTATGTGTCTTGGAGGAAAAGTGAAGCTAACTGTGAGATAAGGCTGAGGTTGCTCTGTTACTAATTTTAGCTATAAAAAACCTTTTCATTCATACACTTGCAATCTTTTTCAAGCTAAAATAATTTCGTAGGAAAGGTTTAGAGGATTGCATACCTGAGCCTTACCCTTGATTTGTTTTTGCAGGTGATATTGAGGTTGTTGATGTGACTATTGAAGCTCATTTTGGTTGTTTTCAAGCTACTACTAATGATCTTGAAGCTGCATGTGATAATTTGTTGGAGGTCCTATTGTCGATAGCCTTGAACTTGGAGGTCTTCTAGGTTTTATGTTGTTGTTGTTGTTGCTTCACATCCCTCGCTAAAATTTTATTGCTAAGATGCTCATGATGTGAGTGTTGTAGTTGATGATTGACTTGTTGATACTTGCATGAGGTTGTTGGAACTTTGATGAAGTTGTTGGAATTCTCTTTGGGGTACAAAATGTCACTTTCATCAATTATTTTTCATTGGATGGAATCTTCTCATTGTTGATTGAAGTTCCATGAATCATGTGATAAAAATTTAGGTGCCACCATGGATCAAAGGTTGTTGTTGGAGATGAATAGTGATCTTGTAGAAATTTTACAAAGGTCATGTAACTGCCCAAAATTGAGGAAATTACTCTCCAATGTCTTCATGATGATTGGTTCTTCATTTTGGCGCTCTCAATTGTGGTCTTGTAAGGTAATTGCAGACTACTACAAGAATGTATTTCTTCCTGTAACACCCAAAAAAACCCTATTGAAAACAATATCCTTCATATAATGCTTCCAAAAACATTTATAATTCATGATCAATCTATTGACAAGGATCAAAAACCTTAGTTGTGGTGAAAGTAATGAAAGAAGGGGTGAAATTGGGGATTTTTCATGGACAAAGATGAGTTTTTGGATGGAGAAGTGACTAAATGGTGTGGGGAATGGATGATGGAGATGTGGTAGACTTATTTATTCATTCACCCAAGGAAAACATAGGATTTGACCCCTCTCTCTATGCCAATCACACTCCTGTAGCAATTCTGGAATGCTCCTATAGTAGAATTATTTTATCCATATCTCTCAAATGGTAGATTAGATTGACTTGAAATTTGGTGAACATGTTTCCATCAACCTTATGCATCTCCCCATAAACAATATTGGCCAATGGATGCATGGATATCGAGAAAAAAGAAAAAATGGTTGTAGGTGAAGATGGCCAATTTCTTGAAAAATGTGTACTAGAATTTGCTAAAATTCCTTGAGCATGTTATCATCATCCATATGCATATTCCCATGAAACAAATAGGCCAATGGACACGTGGTTTTCGAGATATGGTAAAAAAAAAATAAAAAAAAATTGCCCTGTGTATTTTGGCTTCTTGTAGCAAAACAAAACCTTGCTATAGCATTTTAGGACAATGAGGAAAATGAATGGGAAAGGATTGGAAATGAGGGGTGGAGTTTGGAAATAGATGAGGGTGATTGATTGACATGGCCTTGTTCCTATTGGAGCATCTGAGAAAAGGAGGATAAAGCCCAAGTTTGACTTCTTTTGACTAGGTTTTTTTATCAACTTTTTCTTTTGGTGCTAACTTGTTCATGTTGCTTGCAAAGGTTGGAGAGAACCTGCATTCATCGAAGAGAGATACATGGAGAAAGTAATTTGTAGGTTTTCAATCAATCAGTCGATCTCATGAGCCTCAAAGGGGGTTTTCACCTGAGATTTTATTTTCTTTCCCTCTTTTTCCTTTTTTATTTTTTTATTTTATTCCTCTATCCTACCCTACTTGAAAAAAATAAAATCTCTTTCAAGTATAGGAATACTTCCAATGGAGCCATGTGCACATCAATATGACATATACAATTGTGTGTAGGGTTGAAAGATATGCTTTGACATGTAACTAAATATGAGAGACCAATTGCTTTGACTTATATGAGATTAGGAATTGTTGAAGGAGAGTGTGTTGTTGCAACTTAATGATTCTTTGGAACCATATTTTAATATAGTTGTGATTCCCCTAGTCCACATGCACATTTGGATGTCTTTATGTGTCCTCTTCTACCATGACATTCTAATCTTTCTCTTTTCGTTAATTGTTCTCTTGAACACATGGAGAATATGATGGTAAACATGATGGAACTTTCTCAATCTCTGATTTTGATGTCTCCTCTTCATCAAGTGCAACCCATGATTCTTTGGTCTCTTGATTTGATTCTTCTTTTTCTGAATGTTGTCCTTCAATAACATCAAGGGAGTATATTTTTTACAACACTCTTCTCGACCTAAGATGAATATCATTTAGATCAATAGGGGTTGTTTGGAAGTATTGTACCTTAGCATTGTAAGTGGGTTGAGTTACTTCATTGTTTGTCTTTGAAATGGTGGTACAGGTAGTTGAGTGGGAATGGATCTTTGAGGTTATGGTTGTGGTGGAGGTGGATGGTAGGGATAGCATGGAGTTGGGTATGGAGGACATTGTGGATTTCTCCCATAAGGTTCTTTCCAACCTTGTTGCCAAGATTGGTTTTGGGGTTGAGATGACCAAGGTTACCTAGGAAAGGGTGCGTTATAATTACTTTGAGATGGATGTGCATAACCTTGAAATCATGAATTAGGTTCTTACATCATACCAAGTTGACTAGGTTGCCATAGTCTTCTTGGAGCTACATAACATAGCTGCTTTGGTGATTGACTTGCTCCATTTTCCTCTTGGTAAACTTCCTTCAACCTCAGTAATGATGAGCAATATTTAATAACATGTGATTTTTCATGGATAACACAAATATCAACATCTTCTTTTTTCTCATCTTGTATTCTTAACATTTCTACTTGTTTGCTTAGATTGCTAAGAATTTATGTTTTAAAGTTATCAAGCAAATTTCCAAGTTTAGCTTTAATTACCAATCTTGATGTTGCTTTACTTACTCTTGCCCTTTCTCTTGATATGTGTTTGCATGTTTCACAAATTTCTTCAAATGATAATTGGTATACATCACCTCTACTCATGAAATCAAGGAGATCAATCCGCTCATCTCTAATTGTTCTAAGTAAGAGTGTTTTTAGTGTGTCAAATCCTAAATGATGTAATTTTTCCCTCTTAACATTATACATGAAGCTCTCTATTGGATCCTCAAGGATCTCATTTTCTTTTTGAGTCATTCTAAAGATTTCCTCTTTAAGATTATGATATTTATATTTTTCTAGAAATATATTTTTCATATCATTCCAAGATCTTATTGAATTATCCCCTAAACTCATGAACCATTTAAGAGCTCTATGCTTCAATGTTGCTGGAAACAATCTCAACTTTTGAATGTTTAGTAAGTAACCACAAAGGATTTCAAATTCAAAGAGAAAGGTGTAGAATTTCCACTGTAGATCACCTGGTAATGCAATGTACTAAAGTAAAACACTTGATCTACTTCTATAAACAATTTAGTGGAAGCTTAACCAAACATGAGCAACATCAATAAGAACACATATAACTGATAAGAAGGAATCAATCACACATAACACAGAAGAATTTACTCGGGGAAAGCCTCAGCCTAAAACCCCATCTCTATATTATCATACCAGTATTACAAAAAGAATCAGCTCAAAAGCTATCGTGCTCTCTTTGCAATACCTTTGTTGCTCATAAACAGTGAAAGGCCTCTATCTAACCTCTGGTCTACCCTCCAAGCCTCCTATTTCTTTGTGCAATTCTAATTGGCCTCTTCACACACTCACCAACCTCTGATCTAACTACGCAGTCCTGAAGGAGATAAATCCTTATCCATGGATGAGCTTCCTTTATAGGAAAAAATTCATCCAACTGATAGTACACTGTCCCTTATTTGATCTCAACTCGAACCCGATCCTATATCTCTGGAATGTTCTGCATGCAACACTTCTACCAAGTCCGGTTGCTCCAGCAACTCTAGAAACAAAAAACTCCCGACTGACCTCTCTGTTGGGATAGAAACATACTCTGATGCTGAAGCTCTATCTGCTGCTGACAAGTGCTCCCTCTCTGACGTATGAGTTGCTGCAACACTCCATGCATCTCGCACTGTTGCACACCTTTTTGTGCCATCCTGTACTGGTGCAACACTCATGTGCCTCTCACATTGTTGCAGCCTGCTAGCTCTACACAGTCCTAGGACTCCTACACTATAGCTCTACCTGCCGCTCCATCCGCATATGTCTCTACCCACTCAGCCAGTCCTGCTACTCCTTGTCAGGGCTCCTGTAGCAAAGTTGAATCAAAGAGGTCGGGTACCTCAAGGATCCTGCCCCTATTCCAACCTACTTGGGACGATCACTCCACATCGCTCCACCTCCCACCTGGAGGTATGGATGCATGTGATCCCTCTGCCCGCCTGGCTCGAAATTTCCCCCTACTGGAGGTCTCTGCATGAGTAGATGCCTCCACTCAGTCTCCTCTCAGCTTCTCTAGTTGTGGATGCTCCACAACCTCCTGAAGCTGCTTCACCAATTGTGGCTCCTCCATAATTATCTGAGAATTCTTCTGTCGCTGCATGTTGAGAGGTAATTTACTCTCCCTCTCAACCACCAAGTATCTAACCTTTGCCTTACTCCTCAAGGCTTTGCATGCATCTTGTACCTCAAGTGCATATAGGTTCTTGGCTAGCACACCAATCTGTTTCCACTTTCCCGCCGTCACGAAATTTTCTGGAAAAAGAGATGATTTTAAATCAGTGATATCTCCCTCTTCCGAACTCCAATTCAACTGATTTTTTTTTTGGATATTTTTTCGCAAGGAATCCAGATCTGCTATTTGTTTCTGAAAATTTTACACAAAAATTTCCTGATCTACTCTGAAAGCTCACGGCCCAAAACTCAAAACTTCGAAATCTCCTCTAGTATATTGTTCACTGCTTTGATCATCTTTGCTTCGATAAACTTGGCTTCTATACCATGTAGAAATTCCCACTGTAGATCACCTGGTAATACAATGTACTAAAGCAAAACACTTTATCCACTTCTACAAACAATTTAGCGGAAGCTTAATCGAACATGAGCAACATCAATAAGAACACATATAACTGATAAGAAGGAATCAATCACACAGAACACAGAAGAATCTAACCCGGGAAGCCTCAGCCTAAAACCCCATCTCTGTATTATCATACAAGTGGAAATATATCCAGTATTACAAAAAGAATCAGCTCAAAAGTTATCCTGCTCTCTCTGCAATACCTTTGCTGCTCATAGACAGTCAAAGGCCTCTACCTAACCTCTGGTATTCCCTCCAAGCCTCCTATTTCTTTGCGCAATTCTGATTGGGGTCCAGTGCAGCCAATTGTGTGAATTGGACTCGTCACACACTCACCAACCTCTAATCCAACTACGCAGTCCTGAAGGAGATAAATCCTCATCCATGGATGAGCTTCCTTTATAGGAAAACTTTCATCCAACTGATAGTACACTGTCCCTTCTTTGATCTCAACTGGGTCTCTATCTGAACTGACATGCATGAGTTATTCATGAGAGAACCTTCAGTTATCTAAAGTGCAGCAGTTATATGCAAGCATGCATTAACTAACTGAACTCACATTAATTTAAACAAAATGTTTAAATCAATCTAACTGGACTTGAGTCTGTTAACTGAGCCTACTAATTACAACTCAAACTAGAACTATACTTATCTCTTTAACTGATGGATAAATTCCTCAATTAATAGAGAAACTATTGCATGTCCTCACATAGACTTCATGTTTGATTTTTCACAACTAATTAAATAATGGTGAATTAATTAATTTATTTTCAAACAGTTGTTAAGTTCAAATTCAAATTTTACTTCCTATTTCTAGTCCAGGGACTGACTAAAATAGGAATCCATATTGAACCACTAAAAATAGAATGCTATTTTTAGCACTTCCATTTTTCATTCCCTGTTGCCTAATCCAGCACTGGTACTCAAACTTCTAATTTTAGCATTTCTTGTTGCCATTTTCAATAAAAGGTTTCCGAATCCTCTAACCTCATACCATGGAAGTTGGGAAGGAAATATGGAGGGATGATCTTCATATGAACACTGACATCAATATCTTGAATGGAAAATCCAAGAGGATCTTCTTCATTGCCATCATCTCCATCCATTTCTTCTAACTTCTTTGCCACCTCTTCTTATTATACCTACAAAAGTGGATGGTGATGTGGTTCTTACTGCACCATGTGATCAAATGGGGGGGTTTGGTGTTGGAGGAGTAATTTTTTTTTTTTTTTTTTTTTTTTTTTTTTTTTTTTAATAAGAATGGTAATGCAATGCCATTTTTTGAAATGAAATATGCCTAATAATTTATTTTGTTGTTGTTGCAGAAATGGATCAACTAGGGAAGAAAAAATTGCATACTTTGACACCTCCCCTACAACAATGCCAAAAAGTGATGAGCCCCAATATTGCAGCAAGAATGCTGCAACTCCCAAGGTTACCAACTTAAATTGTCAACCCGAGGTTCGTACAAACTTAAGAGGTGTCATCACTATATGTGAAACATGCAATGTGTCATTTTTTCATTGATTTGATGCAATGAAGTGAATGCAATGAAACCCAAGACTAAACTAATTGGAGAAATGGAAATGTTACTCTATTTGTAGAAAGGAAACCTAATTACTTTTGAAATAGAAATAGAAATAGAAATGTTGAAATGGAAACCATAGCTTAAGATGTATGAAACAAAATGAAATCATTCTTCAATAAATGCATTTAAGGTATATTTTTTCAATATATTTCACAAGGTGCTTCATAAAGCAATCATGAAAAATCATCATTATGCTCTTTAAGTCATGAATCTATCCACTAATCTAAATTGCAGAGGTGAAATGAAATGGAGAAGAGGTAAGACTTAAGAGGTTTTTTGGTTTTACACAATCATGGTTTTGGAGCCTAGGGGTCATTATTCAAGCCTAAGAGACAAAAACCAAGCTTTTGGAGCAAATCTGGTTAAGTTTACATGTGCTACAGGAGTGCTACAGGAGACCCTGTTTTGCTACAAGAGTGAGATAACTTGCCGAATTCCCAAGTAAATAAAATTACAATGGAATGAGACTTTTTATTATTAAGTAGGATGTATTAGGACTCCATTCCAAGTGGAATCACTCCAAAATACCCTTGCTAACAGGTGCTAAAAAATAGCAGAAAATTACTACTTTAAAAACTAGAAATTCAAGAACTAGTGAGCTAGTTAACCTACCAAATGCCTAACCTAATTAAGTGAAAATGATAAGGGGTGATTTTTGTTACTAACTTGAATGTTTTTATGACCTAATACAAGTGGAATCTACTCAAATGAAGCTCATTAACACGTTCTAAAAAATAATAGAAAATTACTACTATTTTGATATAAGGCACTTCCATAAATTCTAGATTTGTGAATTAGTAGAACAATCCAAGTAGCTCAATGATGAATATGAATTTTCAAAGTTGTTATAAGGATGCATAATGTGTTTGAATCTGTAAATAACCTACAAAACAACTCATTTCAATCATTTAACCAATGTAACCTACAACAAAAGAAGCATGGATAGTAAATGTTGAAATAAGATATGTAAGTGAAAAGACATCCAAAGGAAATAAAGAAGTTATAAAAGAGGGATTTGAGGCTCCTGGGATGGCCAAGACCAAGGAAACTCAGAGTCCTATGAAGGAAACCAAGCTTTAGAAGCTAAAAATGTCACCAAACTTCATTATTTGAAACAATCCAAATACATCCCTGCTAGAAATGAAAGTGGAGCTATTAAACAACAAGTTTTCTCGACCAAGACTAAGAAATGAATTCCCCTAGATGCCAATTCGAATTGGTACTTATACAAAGTGATGAGGAACCATTCTCCTTGAAAGGAGGAATCTTTTCCCTCCAAAATCCCTCAAATAGTGGATTTGGTTCTCAACACTACGAATCTACATTAAATGACAGGGAGTACATTCCTAGATTTTCTCAACCACTAGAGCTGCAGAATTTGTGAAACAATTTCATAATATCATGTTAATTTATTATCAAATCTTGGTCCATCCTATAGTAGGGAGTGTTTCCCTAGATTATATCCTCCTCCAAATCTTCACAATCTGCCTAATATTCTCATAATATTCTACAAAAATAAATAATATTAGGCACAAATATGCAATTATCTCTAAACCTTCCTAAGAACATATTAAAGCTAAAATACATTATTAAGTGTAGAAGGAGAGATTTAATATAGCCTTTATGTGCCCAGGTAAGGTTATATGGGACTTAATTTGTGTCTAATTTGGAGGTCCATCATATACAATGACAAATGAATCTATAAAAGGGAATAATATATCATTCATTAACCTCATAAATGTAGCTAGTGCATTGCATAGCCCAAATGGAATGACTAGCCACTCATACAAAACTTTCCTAGTTTTAAAGGCCATGTATCTTCTTCTTTGACTTAAACTTGGTGATATCCAGACTTTAAGTCTAGTTTGGTGAAGTACTTCACTTGTTGCAATTGATCCAACATATCATTTATCCTGGGTAGGGGTTATATGTTCTTAAGAATGATTTTGCTCAATTCCTTGTAATCAATACACATATTCCAAGTCTTATCCTTCTTGGGCACAATGATGATGGGTGACCCACATGGTGATGTACTCGGTCGAATGGCACCATGTTCCAATAGTTTCTCCAACTATTTCTACACCTCACTTGCTTCTATAATAGACTTCCTATACAACCCAATATTTGGTAATGGGGAGTCTGACAATAGTTGGATCTTGTGCTCCACTTCCCTCTTAGGTGGAAACCCTTTAGTCTCCTGGAACACATCCCTATATGCATGTATCAACTCTTCCAGTTGTTGTTTATGTTTATGAATACACCCTTCCATGGATGCATTTCCTCTTACAAACTCTTCTATAGATTGATTTTATATTAAAATCAATAAAATATATTTCTTGTTGGAACTAATCAATTTCTTGGTTTGGTTGGCACTTACCAGTGAAAATTTTGACTTTTGTTTGTGTGCATTGATGGTAAATGATTTTTCATCATTGACGATCCAGTACTGGTTGGCACTCTGCATGAATATTACATCTTGCATGTACATTTAGGAACTTCCAAACAACATTCTACATACATAAAGGAGAACCACATCTAGTTCTACATCATCAGTAAAATTAACACTAATAGCAAATCTAATTTTGTGCTATTTTGTTTCTTTTAACTCAATATCCTTATTTACCCATCCCAATATGGTATGGGCTCGGATGATCACAAACTTCCAATCCCAATTTGTTGATAACTCTACTACAATGAGATTCACCTTCGATGCTGAGTCAAATAGAGCATTAATTTTTGTCTTCTTGAATTGTATCTTTATGTGGAAGAGTTTGGTCATTTATTTCTCTTCATGTTGCTGAAGGCTACTTAGATTCACCACCTTTTGCACTGACATACAACAATATTCTAATCCACGTCGAAGGTGATTTCAACTTGGTTGCTCAAATTGGTGGCTATGAGGTTCTTCTTCCTATTGTCTTTCTTTTTGTTCTTTGGGTTAAGCTTTAGATGCAAATTCCAACACTTCTCCTTTGTATGGTCATCAATGTTGAAGTGGTTGTTGGGATCTTTGCACTAGTGTGCTATTTTTGTAATGTTTTTATCTTCCCCCCTTTCCACTTTGTCTTCCCCTCAAAAACTTCTTGTTTCTCCTTCTTCTTGGATCCACTTTATTTCCCTTTCTTCAACATATGTTCTCTAGGTATTATGCTTGTACACAAGCCTTGACCACTTATCTAGACTTGAACAACATCACTTGCTTTCACCAATGGTTTTGTAGATCCCTAGATACTTGAGGAGTACATATAGGTTATTTGGGGAGATACCCAACATTATGTCCATACTTCTGAATTTTGTGGTGTACTCCTATATTTCCTTCCCTTGGTTTTTCTTGAAATAATGACACCAGATCCGCTGGTCCTCTACATACCTGATGGGCTAAATAATTGTGAATTTATGAGGGTTTTGAACTCCTCTCACTTAGTCAATGGATGTTATTTCTCTAACCTCAGGGTCTCTATGTGGATTTTATACCAAGTGAGGGCATGGTTGTTTAATTTTAGCCATATAAATGAAATCTTATGTTCTTCCTCAACATGATGGACACTGAAATAAACTTTTAATTGTTGAGCCAAATGATTTAGCTTCAAAGTGTTTATCTTACCTTGGTACAACTTGATATTGACCTTCGCTTCCATTTTGAGCAAGGATTTTGAATGATTCATGACACTCGACTTGGTTGATCTTTCTTGGGTCATTTCTTCGATTAGTTCTTTAGTTCTTCCCAATATATTGACCTACCCTATTATATGTGTTCTGCATTAGAACTCTCATATTCTCCAAATATCTTGAGCTTATTGCTTAGGGCTGACATGAGGAGATTCATATTACAACTTATATCTACAACTTGTTCTTCTAGTTGTGGAAACCTCTCCTATTTAGGATCAAGAGGGTCATTTACAGATTTGTTGGCCATGATTAAGTTTTTACGACTTTTGGCCTAGTCGATCTCACTACAACAGAATAGGGAAATATCGCCTAAAATTGCGCTGGATTCTAGTGTTTTTCACTTCACAAATTGGACACATTTCCTGGCGCAAAAATGGGTGCGACCAGGTATGTTTGTATTAGCATCATATTTATTTATTTATTTATAGTAAATTTCTCCAGAGACAACATTGAAACTACCATTGGAATAATAGTGCCATAAATAATGCCTGAAATAGAAATTGAAATAGCATCCCACAATTTGCATAGAGTTGCATTGTACATCTTGCCAGCAATAATTCCATGAATAGTACCAGGAATAACATTGTAAATTGCGCCTAGAATAGTTCCATTTTATCACCAGAAATAGTGTTGGGGCTTGCTTCCAATTTGACTCCTGGTTTTGCTTCCAATTTAACATCCAATTTGGCTTCACATTTTTCTTCTAGTGTGGCTTCCAATTTTTCTTCTAGTTTGGATTCCAATTTTGCTTCCAATGCGACTTCGAATTTTTCTTCTAGTGTGGCTTCCAATTTTTCTTCTGGTGTGACTTCCAATTTTTCTTCTAGTGTGGCTTCCAATTTTTCTCCCAGTTTGGATTCTAGTGTGGCTTCAAATTTTGGGTCCAGTTTTGCTTCTAGTGTGGCTTCTAATTTTGCTTCCATTATTGCTTATTTTTTCTCTTCCAATCGTAGGAAATTATGGTAGGTTTAGTGGCAAGTTTGAGACTAGGTGTAGCCCCAGGATATATGTCCAATTTTGTTTCTAATTTGGCCTCGAGTTTTGATTCTAGTGTGGCTTCCAATTTTGCTTCCATTATTGCTTCTTTGTTTGCTTCCAAAAAAGGATTATTGTTTTGCATACAGTTAAATTAATATGTTTTATTTCAATTTAGTTAGTTAAATATATCACATCTCTTTAGTAAGTTATATGATTATACATCATATGAATGCATTTGAAATATTTTATAGCATAACATTTATAAAGAAATTTTAGGGAAACATACATCCATACAAATTAACATCATTATACTTATTAAATCTCCATCAAAATAGAATCTACAACATCCAATATATATAAAATAACAAGATAATTATTATAACATGATCATCATCTATAATTAAAACAAGTGAGTCAAATATCTATAATTTAAGTGAATTTGACAACATCCATCATGAGCAGTAAATAAAAACCATCACACATAATAAATATGCATCCAAATCATCAACCACTTTCAACATATAAAAATTGACGTGTTGTTGGCCATGGAATCCCCCCCACAGCATGTTTTGGGGCTCAAAGCCCAAGTTTGGTCAAATGTATTGTAAAACTCCGCAAATTGTGGGAACGAAGTGTGAAGTATAGTTTGAGTCATAGGGCTAGCCGCCCTAAGTTTTGTAATGTAATGTAATGTCATGTCGGCCTACCCATGGTCCGCGGACCATGGGATTGTATAAATAGAGTGAGGCTCTAAGTTGTAAAGATAGCTAGGGAATGAGCGAATTAGAGATAGATGAGTACGAATGGTTGGAGCATAGAGTAAGAGTCCAAGTGTATTGGGTCGTAGTAGTAGGAAGAGGCTTTGCAGCTAAGTGCATAGAGGCCTAGTAGAGTCCGCAGCTGAGTGCGCGAACCCCTGTAGCTGAGTGCGCAGGGCGGTGTCGAGTCTGTAACCTCGAATGAAGAATAATAAAGAGAAGTTGATTCTAATTTCTGTGAATCTACTTGTATATTGCATTCTATACATTTATATGGTTTTGTTTATCGTGCGCACTTATATGAATGCCGGATATACTATTAATTATCACTAGAATTACACAGATAAGTTAAGTAATCAGATAATAACAGGTTAATAGTAAGGAACTTGGGTAATAATACAGATCGCACCCTGAGTAGAGTTGCACGAAGGCAACATCACAGGTTGCGAGGGACTAATAGATGCACATAGCAACGTGCGCATAGGGTCAAACCGCGGACCGCCAGAGCTCATCAGACATCCTCGGGGTGCGGAAACCTGGTTCTAGTACCCTCCCATACTATTTCGAGTGAGACCTTAGTCCGCGCTCCACGGACTGTTGCCAAAAGGGTGAGTAGTACCGTGATTTGTGTGGCTAAATCACCTCTGAACTTGGGTCAAGCCCCTACAAGCCAAAAAATGGTTTTGTTGCCATGACTTACCAGAGGCCACAAAGTACGCATCGCTCTGGGCTACCAAGGACACAAAGCGGATTCACGATACAAAGATCTTCTGGGTGCTCATGGAGGAGAGCATCTGGATGTGGATTAATAGGAGGTTGCGCCTATCCCCCACAGTGCACAATAGTTTGCGGAGCTTTGCAGACTTCAAGGCGGACATGCACAATATTTAAATCAAGGCGCGAAAGGATCTGGCGTAGTAGTGGACCAAGCTCCCCTTCATCACCACTGATGATGCAATTTTTATAATGTTAGAATCATGGCCTCCCGAGTGGCATGCCTTGGATTTGGCAAGTTGGATAGGACAACAACACATAAAAGAAAGGATGAGGCCAAGTTGCACATCATGTAGTTGGCCGAGAAGAGGCGCAATGAAAAAGTGACAGCAGAGGTAAGAGTAGTCCGCGAGGCAGCACAGGCAGCCGTGAAGTAGGCAAAGGCTGCCGAAGCAGCAGCAACAATGTAGAAAATAGGGGCCACAACAACGCAGGCAAAGGAGGGCTAGGAATTATCTATAGGACAGGAGCTAGAGGGCACAGACCTTGCAAAAGAAGGCACGGACCTGAGCACAACTTCCACCCAACTCAAAAGGTCGCGTGTCACAGAGAGATCGGGTCCACGCAAAAAGGTCAAGGCCTCCAAATTGGCCATCGACCCGATCACGTTAACGGAAGGTGACCTCTATCACATCGGTGAGATGGTTCGCAATGTCACCAAGGAAGTGCTCCAAGAAGTCATGTCGGAGCAGCAGACTGTGTTGAGAGCCCTAAGGGTGCATCTACAGGAACTACAGGTGTGGCCCCCATAGGAAGGAACCGTAGTAGCAGGCACACCAGCAGCAGAGAATATGCTACGCACAAGGATGGCCAATACCATAGTGCTATTGGAAGGGGCGCTAACAGCAGAGAATGAGATCGACATAGCTGCGGTTGGTAGGATCAAGGCACTTGGCCTTAATTTGGTTGCCCTTATGTGAGATACACTGTACCAACTGCAAGATGGAATAACAGTAGAGCTCAGCATCAAGGAGGGTCACGCGATTAAGGTGATGAGTGAGCAAAAGATCAACATCGAACAGCTCAGCTTGTAGTGTGAGGAACTGGTGTCACAAAACCAACAGTTAGTACAGATAGTGGATAAAGCATGCCGACATGTCCCAGAGTTGTCCATCGCTGCGGACCTGCCAACAGAAGTGCGAATCCACTATTTGGAAAGTGGAGTCTGAAACGCGCGCGAGGAAAAAATGCAAGTGCAGTTGGAGCAGAATCTCCAAATTGTCGAGCTGCGGCTACAGGCGCAACCTTCCTCTCCTCCGGAAGTTAGAGAGCAACACGTTAGCTCTATCCAAACATGGTTGGAAGAAATTGGACGGGCAGTGCAGGACTGTATCAGTATATTGGACCAAGCCTTTGGCGTCCTCACATCCTTGCAGGAGGACCCCAACATACAACACCTAGAAACAGAGGCGTGCGAACTTTAGGAGCAGTACGACAGTGTCTGAGGAACTGCGTAGATAGTCATCCTCACTCAACGGCTCGCAAAGATGCAGCAAGCAATGGCACTGAAAGAGTAGGTGGATGCCACAGGACAGAAAGAGGCACTTCTCAAAGCGTGCGTCCAACCATGGATTGACGAGGCCTTCACCATTACGGGAGATATCGAGGGCAAGCTCACATAGATGCAGGGGCTTTACGCGCTAAGGCATGGATTTGATCCTCACAAAGAAGCATCAGAAGAGTACATGCAGCAGGTCAAACCGCAAAACAGTGCGTTGCGGACCTCCGAGCAGTGCGGGACCAGTTGGAGGGACTCCGCACCAAGATCGATGAGTCACGATGTTTGTGTTGGGGGCCTGTTGGGCATGGAATCCCCCCCCCCCCCCCACCCCCCCACAACATGTTTTGGGGCTCAAAGCCCAAGTATAGTAAAATGTATTGTAAAACTTCGCGAATTGTGGGCGCGAAGCGCGAAGTATAGGTTGATTCATAGGGTTGGCCGCCCTAAGTTTTGTAATGTAATGTAATGTCATGTCAGCCTACCCATGGTCCACGGACCATGGCATTGTATAACTAGAGCGAGGCTCTAAGTTGTAAAGATAGCTAGGGAATGAGCGACTTAGAGAGATGAGTACGAATGGTTGGAGCATAGAGTAAGACTCCAAGTGTATTGGGTCGTAGTAGTAGGAAGAGGCTCTGCAACTGAGTGCATAGAGGCCTAGTAGAGTCCGCAGCTGAGTGCGTGGACCCCTGGAGCTGAGTGTGCAGGGTGGTGTTGAGTCTGTAACCTTGAACGAAGAATATAAAGAGAAGTTGATTCCAATTTCTGTGCATCTACTTGTATATTGCATTCTATACATTTATATGGTTTTGTTTATCACACACACTTATATGAATGCTGCATATACTATTAATTATCTCTAGAATAACATAGATAAGTTAAGTAATTCGATAATAACATGTTAATAGTAAGGAACTTGGGTAATAGTATGGATCGCGCCCCGAGTAGGGCTGCACGAAGGCAACATCATAGGTTGTGAGGGACTAATAGATGCGCGTAGGGTCAAACCGCGGACTGCTAGAGCTCATTAGACATCCACAGGGTGCGGAAACCTGGTTCTAGCACTCTCCCATACTACTTCGGGTGAGACCTCAGTTCGCAGTCCACGGACTGTTGCCGAAAGGGCGAATAGTACTGGGATTTGTTTGGCTAAATCACCTCTGAACCTGGGTCAGGCCCCTACAAGCCAACACGTGTAAATACTGACAAGATCATCATCATATATGTCTTTCGAGACTCTCTCATTACAATTGAAAAATGTATCAAATTTAATCCTTGCAAGGACCCAAATACAAGACCAACTCTACAAAGAATCCAATTGATTATGGATAAATTTGAAATTTTGGAGCAGTGGAATTATTCCAACAGGAGGAAGTGGACAAGGCTGTTATGAAGGAACTCAGCCAGAACAATGTGGAGGGAGCCCGGTATTTAATTTCATAGTAACAACTAGGTAGATTATGTTATGTAGGTATGTAAGTATTAATGGGGTATTTTAGAGAAATTACAAGAACAATGTTGTAGTAAATTTGGAAAAAATATTACTGCATACCCAAAGATACAGGTCAGAGAAATTTTGGAGAACTTTAGAAATTTCGATGCTTTTCAATGCAATGGAACTTTCCATATTTCAGTTTGATTATTAGAAATATCCATGTTCCTTTGAAAAAAAATAACATGTGAAAATGATGCATGTCCAACAATTGGCATAAGTTAAAATGATACATCATGTACAAGTGATATAAATAAAAATAATGAATTATGTAAGACAAAATGATACAAGTCAATATGATATGTCATGTCCAAATGATTTAAGTCAAAATGATACATGTCGAAAAGATAGAACTCAATAATATGGTAGAGGAGGCTGCGAAAATGATACATATGATACTAAACATGAAAATCAACATCATAATAATATATATATAATTATCCATGATGCAACCTAGATGATCATGAATGTCACTAGCTGCTACCAACAACTTCATCATCATCATCATCATTGTTATAGGCCATTTTGTCACATCTAATCATTGAGACTCCTAATGGGATCAATCAACATCCTATTCCCCCTTTTCGCCATCTTGCACAAAGCCCTAAGCATGTTCCCTTCATCGCCCAAAGTTTCAGCCCCAAACTGCATCATCTAAAGCTAGTTTGAGGACCAACACTCCCTGTAAGACTACTGAGGTGTGTTCACCTACAGGTTGCTCCACTATGGGCTACGTTGGTCACCAACAAGTTGCTCCCCTTTACACCTGCATTGGTTCTAGAAATCTAGGAGAATGATAAAGATTTTGGAAGCTTCCCCTTCTAGGAGTTTCCAGAGGTTGTTTTGACTACTTACCTTGGATAAAAAAATTCAGATCCTATCCTACCATACTTTTGAGTTTTCACCACTTATCCTTGATCCTATCCCTCCATCAAAGGTGGATTTCTTACCCTAGATTGGTAATTGGATAAAAAATCCCAACTTACCCTACTTCTCTATATATTCCCAACCTTCTATGTTGTTAGGGGTTGGATTTTGGAGATTGATTCTGCCTTATGCTGTTGTAGTGAGTGATCATCATCTCATGCATTTAGGCTGATTGGAGGTGCATATTGTGACAAGGAAAGGATAAGTCAACAACTTGGAGGATCTCTTCTACATGATTAATTGCTACTTATGGTTGTAATCTCCTTCCATTTATTTTAATCCAAATAATGTATTGTTTTCCTATATGTGATGTTGTTCTTTCACTTATTTCAATACCATGTTGATCTATTGAATGAAGTACTTAGATAATACTGCATAGATCTCGTAGTTTCTTGGCTTGTGTTACCTGACTGTGCAGGTTCTAATTTTGGCATTCAGAGCTGGAATTGGAGCTTCCAAGCTAAATAAGGAGCAAAGTGTGCAAAGGATTCCAGGTAGGCCTCACTCCATCATCTATTTACTTTAAGCAAAAGCATTGGGTTCCTTGTCTCCCTGTTGTTCTAGGTTAGCCACTGACCTAGGGGAGATACTTTTGTCTGCAATCATAAATCTCGTATAACAAAGTGGCGACCATACTGGGGAACAAAGAATTCCCTTGGTGTATCCTTGTCCATTGTGTTTGATTAACTCCTTGACAAACCTTTGTTGTATAATCCAACCAAGAACAGACCTAGGAAGTGATTTCATTAATATTTCTTTGCAAATTTTGTGACAGAATTCTCTTTCCTAGGCCCAAGGCACCCCCTGTGCCTTTAACAAAGCGTTGCACCTCACCTTGGCCAACTCTATACCAACATTGCAATCATCAACTCCCAGCTGAACTTCCTTGATTCTTTAGTGTCTTTTGGTCTATTTAAAGTCTCCATTTGGTTCGCATTTGTGTTGTTTTCATTTGGTAAGAATTGGTTTTGATTTTTCTTTGTTCTTATCACTTGGTCGCTTGAAAATTGATTTCATTTGGTTACTGATCGCTTAGACGAATTGTTGTTCTAGTCCTCATTCTTAAAAGTGTAATTGAATCAGTAATTGAACATTTGCATCTTAGTTTTCTTCATTTCAAAAACATTTGCATCTTATTTTTCTTCATTTCGAAAATTAAGTGTGGTGAAAAGAAATCTTTTGCATTGGCATTTAGGGTTTTGTATGTGCATTAACATAAGAACAATTGCATCAGAAAGGAAATTTTATCTTGCGTCTTGTTTGTTGCATATTGTGTGTTGCATCTTGATTGTTTCTTCCCTTCCTTAGCTAGATTTTCATTGAAAAAGAAAGGATTTCTATTTTCTCATGCTAGATTTGCATTTTAGGATATTAAGGTGACATTCGCGGTGAGCCCTAAAATTGAAACATAATCAAAGATAAATGGTAGCATTTATTGAATCAACCTAAGGAGCATTTATAACATTAGCACAAACATTTAGAGGTCTAGGCTAGAGACATGTTTCGACGTTGTTAAACTTAAGAGTTCTCGTTGTTTGCCATCGTTGCATCCTGGGGGTGGAATCCTGTCCACGTATGTGAGTGTTGTTGAGTTTCCAATTTGTCATAATTGTGTTGATGAAACCATCCATTTTCACATTATTCTATTCACACATTGTCATCATTTTTAACCATATTTATTCATAAACACATCGAATTCCTGCATACATGTTTAAATGGTTTATTATTATTATTTCCATTATTTTTAGTAGATTAAGAAGATTTTTTCATGGTTTTACTAATGACAGTTTAGCAAGTTCAAGTTGTTGCAGTTTTGTCAAGTTTTTATAGCTATCTCCATGGTTGAGGTAGTAGCACCACTCTAGAAGGAAATATGACACATCGACATTATTTTTAGAAGCTCCAATATGGATTTGTATTGGTCAAATTCCACCCAGCTCGCACATGTGGACCTCCAACAAGAGATCAAGGGAAAAAACGCAACAGTTTTGACTAGTCAAATTCAAATGTGTTTTCTGAGCAAATGCAAGCGAATTTCGGAAAACAAAAACAACAGTTTTGTTTAGAACGGGCCTAATTAAGTTCGCTATGAGTAGTTTTCTCAAATTCGTTACCATTTGAGATATTTTCGAAGTTCTTTGGAGCCTTATTTTGCAAATTATGTGGATATATGGTTTTTCAATTTTTCATTTAATGCACAGTCAACAAAAAGGTCTAAACAAGCTATTCTTTAACAAATTCGTGGCATAGATATAAGTTTGATCAGATCTGGGTTGATATATGATCCAAAAATCCATGAAATTTTATTTGATTTGATCTAATGACCAAAACTCAAGTAAGAAAATTTTGAGTTTGTTAATTGTCTGAAAATTCTATAAATTGCAGTCTCTTTGATGACAGGGATGATCAGAGATGTCAAGGATGATCATAATTTGTAATTGTCGTTGTTGATTGAAGAAGAAAAAATCTTCTTCTTCTTCTTCTTCTTGTTTTTCATTGAATGCAATTTTTTTAATATGGTGAATCTCTGAATGAAATTGGTGATTTAAATCTATTCTCTTGATCTGAGTTTTCAACACCTTGTAGCCCTCAGGAGGCCCCCCTTGAGACCTATGAGGATAGTATATATGCTTTCCATTTCTTTCATATTCTCATGAATGGTTTGTTTTACATAGATTAATTATTTATGCTTATCATAGATTGAAAACTCATGCTTTCCATAGATTAAATGTTTATGCTTTCTTAGATTAAAGTGTTCATGATTCCATAGATTAAAGTTTGTAAGTTTTAGAACAAAATCTCCATGGCTTCATAGGATAAAAACTGATGTTTTCTTAGAGCAATAATCTTTATGTTTTTTTTTTTCTACTTTAGCATTAATTTCCTTTCTAAAAACTTAGTACTTTCATAGTTTATATTAAAGAATCTAATTTCCTTTTGAAGTTTCCAATTCATTTCAGTTTTTCATAAATATTGAAAGCTAATCTCCTAGCACATATGGTGTAGTGTACTTTGCAAGCTCACGTATCCAGATTGACATATAAATGCAAGTAATTTAACAGTCAATTAAATTACCCAACAAGTGTATAGGAGTGTATTCCATGTACCTTCGGGTATATTGGTGGTGCTCCATGCACGTAAAGTATATGGGAATGCTCTCATTGAACGGTTACGCATTAGACAACATTACTACAGATTGCACTCCTATGTACCATCCCGTATATTTTGGGAGTCCCCAATAGGTTGTTATCTATCCATAGGTAACTGATTTTTCTGCCTTGTATACCGTGATACACCGAACACAACATTCGGGGAGATTGGCTACCATACGTTAAGTCCTTGGTTCGCCAAGGTGTATATTGCAGTTCACGATTGCTTGGTAATCCTTTATGCCTAAGCTACCCTCCTTTTGATCTATTTCCTTTTGTGTTAATAAAAATTATTATCCAACGTGGAAGAAAAATCCCCTCCCTATCGTTCACATAGAATGCAAAATAAGGCTCCTCTTCCTCCAGAGGCTACTCCTAACCATCATCCAAAGCATAAGAAAATGCAAGCCACTGAATCAGGGACATCAAGAACTAATTTTGGTCCTCCACCTGATATTGATCAACAAGAATCATCTGTACCTTGAGTTTTGAACCCGATATTACATCTATTCCTGTTGGTGACACTTACACAATTGAAACATAAGTCACTGAAACTTTGTTATTTGAGGTCATTGAATCTAATCTCCCTGAGTCAAAAACTTTGTTTCCTAAGGTTATTAAACCTGAGGAGCCTCAACTATCTTCACCCAATTCTTTGGTACCTTACTCCTCTCTTCCTTTGTCTTATACAAAACCAATATATCTTGGGCCTAACGGTGAACTCTTCCATACAGACTTCTGAGTATTGAAGAAATCCCTCAAAAAGAGCCTCGTCCTTCTACTCCCATTCATTGGGAAGGACTTATTTTTTATCAAACCAATCCTCTTCTGTCTCTTCAACCTTAGACACAATATCCTTTACCTAATTATTTGGGCCTACTTGCAAATCTCTTGCAACAATCTTCATTGGGATTATCAACCATGACTAGAACTGATTCAAACTCCCAGCCTGTGTCCACCACTATGGTTGAGACATCAAGTCTCGCTTCCTCATCCAAGTTTATGACATCACCAGAAACTCATTTATATGGTGGCGTGTCCATCTGGCCTGACTATAGTCATTATTTGGTACCTTTTCTAGTGTGTCTTCTAGTCCTTGGACCTCTCCCATGTCATCCAATCCAGGAATAATGTCTCGTACTTCTCTTATGAATGCCACACAATCTTCTCCTCATCCTCCATATACACCTACAATATAGTAGAAATATGGCCCTTATATCAATGGTCAAAGCTACACTCAACAACCTAACCCTTCTTATGTTGAGTACCCTCCATCTAGATCACATTTGCATCCATCATCCCCTCCTCCCATGGCAGGTGGGGAACCTTGTTTTGGTATACCTCAGTATAGTAACTTGCCTAGATATAGTCCTCCTTACCCTGGAATGGATTCCAGTGTTTGGAAACCTACTTTACCCGTTCAAACTGGTTCATTTTGGGATCGATTGCTAAATTCTCAAACTGTACTGTCTTCATCACAAATTCCTACCTATATGTTAGCACCTCAAAAAGCTCAAACACATGTGAGGCAACCTTTACAACCCATTCCAACAATCTCTGGTTCTCCCTAGATCGTGACTATTCAACATGTACAAGGTCCCTCACCTTCTTAATCGCTTATGCAAGGTACTCCTCAAGTTTCGGTAGGTCAGATTATTCAAAATTTGGCGTAATCTCAATCGAACCCGTAGCAGGGGGCAATGCAAATCCCTATCAGGAAACAATATGAATCACATCAAGTTCCTTTTCAAGGCCATCAAATCCAAATCCCAACCATTCCAACAACTTTATCGCCATCCTGGGGATTGGAAACAAACTCACTTGTATGCTGGTTATCAGAACCCTCCATATTCTGGTAACCAGGTTCCTTATTATCAAAACCCTACTTACCCAGGAATGCAAGTGCATGTTTCCCAAGATATGCCTTCATATCCAAGTCACCTACCTCTGGAATTTAATCAACAGTTTCCTTTTGTGGCTACTCTTGAATTACCGAATTTAACTCAAATTACTAACGACCCCATTGCTCATTCGCCATGGTGGCCTATTATTCCCACTAATTTTCCTTCTAATATCCCAAAATTCAATGGGAATCCTGGAGAAAACCCGTTGATCCATGTTATGACGTATCATCTATGGTGTTCATCCAACTCCCTTAATCATGATTCCATTTGAATCCGTCTTTTCCAATGAATGCTTACAGGTACCACAACTAAATGGTATATTGATTTACCTAGAGCATCGTTTCACGACTTCAACACTTTAGCCACTACCTTCCTGACACATTTCCAGTTGCCCATCAGATACAAAACTAAAACGTAACTATTGACTAACTTCAAACAATCAGACTCTACTCACATTTCAGATCACATTCATGAGTGGAGGTGTTGTTGCTAGTTGGTCAAGACTTATGTTCCCAATTAGTTGTTAGTGGAATGGTTTGTCAAATATTTGTTAGTTCCCATAACAGAAGATGTGGCCAAAGGTGGAGTTGTGACCGAAGAGAAATTTATTTCATGTGCTCAATATTTAGATATGGTTTATGCCCAATCGAGCACGCTCTATGATAAGATACCAAATGCTCTGAGACCCTCTAATATTGTTCCTAAACCACCTGGTAAATAATCTCATGTTGTTGATGGCATTATAGGTTCTGCCAGTTCGTAGTTGGTGAGTAAACCATCTAGTATTTCTCTTACCGATCCTCCACAAAACCCTCCATCCCATCCTCTTGTGGTTTCTGCTTCCGAGATAAATGTTGTCTCATATGATAAAGGAAGGTCTGAACAACAACCTGGAAGCAAGAAGAAAGGTAAAGGTAAGAAAAAGAAATATTCCTCACCACAAGATAAACAAATAAATTCATCTTCCGATGAGAAACAGAAGCCTCGATATGCATGCTTGATTTGTAACAAGGATAACTTTACACGTGATTATTCACATTGCGCTGAAGTGAATCAATTTCTTAAATCATCCACATCTCTTGCTATGTTGACTGACCCATTTCCTAATCAGGAGACTCATATGGTTGCCTAGGATGCTTCTTCCTCTAACACAGTTTTGATGCTTTCTTCCCCAAAGTTGAAATCTGATGTCATGGTGGACACTTGGAATAAGGACTCTGGTAATGTGAATCCATCGAATGGTTAGGATACTGATCAACCTACCAGTTTGACACCACCTCCATTTGATCCTATTCCACCTTTAGTTCCCACAGAATTGGCTATCAAGCCTCTAAAGGGTGTTATCCATAAGTCTACTTTCAACCCTTGTTCGAGAGCAACTCAAAATTACAACGTAGTTGAAGACTTGGCTTTGTCTCCATCAAATATGTTGACTCTTGAGGTGTTGCAAAAATACCCCACCCAAAAGAAGGCCTTGTTTTCAGCTATCAGACGTGTGGATCTATCAAATTCCAAACTAGTGGTTTTCTCTCATGAAAACTATACCCCTGGACTTTCAGCTCAATTAGATTTTATGATTCAAGTCGTTGTCCATGGTAAGAACATTCATCTCTCTATTATGGAAAAGCGATCCTCGACCTGCATCATGTCCTTATCTTGATGGAAGGTGATTGGTTCACCCCAACTGAGTCAATCAGCCACCACATTAAAATCATTTGATGAAAGGACATACAAACCTTGTGGGATTCTGAATTCCCTCCAAGTGGAACTAGGGGGCAAAGCAGTCTCCACTTAAGTAGAATTTATTAACAGACCTCTGGATTATGATTTTCTACTAGGACATACATGGATTTATGATATGGCTTCCATTGTTTTGACTTACTTCCACATGATCTCCTTTCCTCCTAAATATGGTATCGTGGCCATAAATCAACTCACCTTTTTTTCCTCTGATTCCAATGTTACTGGAAGTGTCCCTCTTATAGGGGAATCCCTACATTCCTATCATCATGTCAAAGTTGGTTTGTTGAAGGATTCATCATTTATAGGAACATTTTCGCTCCCTCCCCCTCTCCTTCCCAACTCCTCCCCTTCGGTTTCTTATATCAATGTGATATCATCCTCTACAATCCTTACCGAACCATGGATTGTACCTGATGAAATTAACATCAATAGTTTTGGAGACAAAATTCCTCTTAGCCCCATTGAGCAATATTACAAAGCCATATACTTGGCTTGTGCAACCCATACTTTTTCTTCGACCAATTGGGTAGATCGATCACTAGATTATGGCACGCCCTCTGATCCTCTCTTGCATACATTATCTATGGACCAAACCGTCATGGAGATCATGATGTCAGACGATGCACTGTCGGACGAACATCATCATCATTCCTCCTTCCCAGATACCATTTAATATAATCTCAGTGGTGTGTACCTACCTAATTTTTTCAAACCCTTTACAAATTTTGTCTCCATTCATGATATCAACTCTGAAAAGAACCTTTCAAATATCAAAGAAACTTTTCCTCTAGATATTTCGATTAAACCAGGAATAGTCAAAAAATTATACATCAAAGCATCTTGTTCTTCATCTAAATCAATATTTATCAATCCCCTTTTCATGAGTTTAGAGATGTCTTTGCTTGGACATATAAAGAAATCCTAGGTATCGACCCAAAGATAGTGGTACACAAAATCAAGATGTATCCTAATGTCAAACCCGTTCAGCAACACCTCCGTCTGATCCATTGCAAGAAAGCTACTGGATAAAAGTATAATTCGAAAAGCTTCTTCTGGATGGTTTCATATACCCCATTCCTTTAAATATTGGGTATCGAACATTGTTCCTATCATGAAGAAACAAGGCATGATCTGAGTATGTGTCGATTATTGGGACGTAATCGAGCTTGTTCGAAAGACAACTACTCGACCCCATTTATTGAGTAGGTTGTTAATGACTGCGCTGGCTACAAGATTTATTCTTTTATGGATGGATTCTTAGGCTATAATAAAATCAACATTCTCCCAACGGACTAACCTAAAACCACATTTATTTGTCCTTGGGGTACTTTTTCTTATAGAAATATCCCTTTCGGTTTAAAGAATGCATGGTACTTTTTTCAACATGCGGTGGATTACGCTTTCCATGACATCAAGCATATCGTGCATCCATATCTAGATGATCTCCCAACTCACTCCAAGCATCGGGCTGATCACCCCGTGCATTTACGAGCCATTTTTATTCGTTGTAGACATTATAAAATTTGACTTAACCCACACAAATGTGTGTTTTGTATTGATTTTGGTTGACCTCTTGGTTTTTTCATTTCGAAACAAGGAATTCACATTGATCCTTTAAAATTCCAGGAAATCATTGACTTTCCTACACTTTCCTCCCTTGTTTAGTTACAAAAACTCCAAGGGAAAGCTAACTTCCTAAGGAGGTTCATCCCTAACTATGTTGAGCTAACCAAATGATTTACTCACTTACTCCAAAAAGGGATTCCCTTCTGTTGGGATGACGCTTCACAAAAAGTGTTTGATGCCTTGAAAGATTTATTGGTTCAGGCATCTCTCTTATATCCCCCTGACTATCAACGCAATTATTTCATGTACCTTATTGTCGCGATCTATACTATAGCTATGGTGTTGGTCCAAGAATATGATATAGGGACTAAACATCCCATTTATTATCTGAGTCGGAACCTCAACGATACCAAGATCTGGTATACTCATGTAGAAAAGTTGGCTTTGGCAGCCATTCGATCCGTCCAAATATTTCACCATTACATCTTGCTTCACAAAGCTACGGTCGTTTTGGATTGCAACCCTATGACATACATATTGTCACATAAATTGATGGAGGCAAATAATCTAAGGGGATCGTTATTCTCGAAGAGTTTGACCTGGAACTCATCAAATCCAAGTTGAAGAAATCCTTAGTTTTTGCCGATCTAATGAGCGATCTCCCTTCCCTTGATTTTGAATCTACATATGAAGATTCCATCCCAAACATGTCATTGTTTTTTTATGTCATCATCTAACCCATGGTATGGAGATTTTTTAATCTGTCCCCGACCTAGAATTTTTGACCTAATACCTCTCACTCAGAGCAATGATGTATCTAGTACCAAGCCCAAAATTATGTGATTATCGACGACACCCTTAACTGTCGTGGTATCGATACAATTTTACGGAGGTGCCTCATTCTTGAGGAGGTCGAGAAAGTCCTCAATGAATGCCAGTCAAGGGCATGCAGTGAACATTTATCTGGTTACACTACCGCGCAAAAGACCTTAAGCGTTGGTTACTTTTGACCCACCATTTTCTGCAACTGTATCTTTGCAGTCCAGAAGTATCATGCATGTGAGATATATGATCATAAGATCTGTGCTCTGCCTGCTCCGTTGCATCCCATTTTCACCGTTGGTCCCTTTACAAAATGGGGTATCGATTTTTTGACATGTAACCCTCACTTGGCTGAGGGGCATGGCTATCTTATTGTCGATGTTGACTACTTTACTAAGTGGGCCGAAGCAATGCCTACATTCATTAACACCGACGAAACGACTGCATACTTCTTCTTCAAACTCGTGATTGCTAAGTTTGGTGCTCCCCAAGAAATAGTAACGGATCATGGGAAGCACTGTAAGAATCATATGATGATCGAATTAGCTACCAAATTGGGATTTTCACATGAAAAATCCACTCCTATTACCCTTAGGCTAACGAACAAGTTGAGGCAAGTAAAAAAGTTCTTAAGACTATGCTTCAATACATGATAGGGGTCCATAAATTGGACTGGAGCTTGCTTCTCTATGTTTCCTTGTGGGCATACCAAACCTCATTTAGGACTACTACTATAGTCATATCCTTCTAGTTGATGTGTGCTTTGGAAGCGATCCTTCCCATCGAATGCGAAATAATAACGCTGAAACTAGCTATTTAACTTCATCCTGCTACTTCTGCAGAGGAGGAGCGTCTTTTACATCTAACTCGTTTAGATGAAATCCGACACGATGTCATCTTAGGAAATGAAGCTCATAAAATATGCATCAATGTGCAATATGACAAGAGTGTCAAGCCTAAACTCTTCTCGGAAGGAAATCTAGTTCTCTTATATGACTAGGAGGCCGACAAGTTAGGTCTAGGCAATTTCCAGCCTATGTAACTGGGCCCGTACATTATCAAGTGAGTCCTCACAAAAGGGGCTTATGAGTTAGTAGACCTCGATGGAGTTCCCTCTATGGTGTTAGCCCCCCTGATCTTGAGCCAAGGGGCAGGCCTCTATAATTTGATTACTTAAATTTTTTTCCTTAAAATACATTTTTTGGGCATTGTGAAGTCAAATCATCAGATATAAATCCAGTGCCATCAATATGTATTATAAGCTCTCCATTCAAGTGATAAAACTCCTTTTTATTCTCATCCAAACATGTTATATAGGCCACATGGATAAATCTAAGATATCACCTCCAAAGGGAATGGTTTTTTAAAGAATCAATGTAAACAGAGCTATGTACTTCTTCAAATTGGAAATTGTATGTACATGCATAATTAGGCATTGCGCCTGATGGATAGGTTTGTTAAAAAAATGTATGCACTTTTTTCATCTACTTTTACAAATGACTCGGTGCAAACAAAGTAACAATTGACTGATGATGACATGGGATTTTTCCTTTTTTCCTTGCCACCATCCTTTATTAAGTGTTATAGGGAGAAGGAAGGCCTAGGTTTTAATGCAGGTGTGACAGGTGGTGTAGTTTCATTTGCGCAATAAGCCACATGGGCACCTCTGAACTGAAGGATCTTAGGACAGTTGGGCAACAGACTACCTGGCTCATAATGGTAACATATAATGAGGAAGGAAACATCTAGTCCCAGGAAACTTATATCAATAAAGGAAATATCTAAATAATGTATTTATATTTTTCCTATTTGGCAACTCACAACAAAGGAGGCAAGTTCTAAATATGTATTTGTAATATCTTTAAAAAGGCTATCAATCCTCGTGATAATACAAGTGAATGTTAGAGTATTTTATTTTATCTGTGTGATTGTGTTTGATTCATTAATTATGAGTAGAGTTTGTAAGATCCAACTGAGATGTGAGGCTCTCTAAGCCTCACCTCTAATGAATTGTAGATCAATTGGTATCAGAGAAAGTCACTCCTTGGGGCCTGATCTAATGAGGAAGGAAACATCTAGTCCTAGGAAACTTATATCAAGAAAGACAATATCTAAATAATGTATTTAGCCTTTTTCCTATTTGGAAACTCACAACAAAAGAGGCAAGTTCTAAATATGTATTTGTAATCTCTTTAAAAGGCCTATCAAGCATAGTGATAATACAAGTGAATGGTAAAGTCTTTTATCTTATCTTACGTATTGTTTGTGATTCATTTGTTTCTGAGTCAGGTTTTTGGAGGATCTGGCTGAGAGGTGAGGCTCTCTAAGCCTCACCTCT
The DNA here is from genome assembly GCA_000404065.3 of Pinus taeda. Taxonomy (NCBI): domain Eukaryota; kingdom Viridiplantae; phylum Streptophyta; class Pinopsida; order Pinales; family Pinaceae; genus Pinus; species Pinus taeda. The sequence continues at coordinate 279,991 of APFE030632186.1, read as the reverse complement.
GATCAGTTTCAGATCAACAATGGTGCAAGTAATGGCAATTGGCCCACCAAGATAACTCATCAATTATTGCTTTCCCATTTAGAGAGATCTTATTAATGCTAGATAACAAGAATTATATCTATGTTCGGTTTAAAGTAACCTTATTTCCTCTATTTCTTTACGTGAAGGTAACTATAGTTGTCTAAAGGTGAGATCTAGTATGATGACAGAGTGGGTCTAACGCATGAACAATTCTTGTCCTATGGATGTATAAATTCGAAGGCTTCGAAAGGGGTGAGGTGTATAAGAGGCTCTTTATAATGCCACGCAAGGTTAGTGAAACCAGGAATGGTTTTTTTTTGTAAATAATAAATCACAATAAATAAATGCACCAGATCTCACAAATGCAACATCTTTTCACCTTAGTTGTGATTATTGAGATAACCAACCCAAGCATACAATTATAGAAATATAGTATTCTCTCACCTCAATTGGTGTCATCACATCTAAATTCTTATTCCGACTTGAGTCCCTTGTATTCTTGTTGAATTAATATCTACACAATATCAGAAGATTGCAATTCACTCAAAAGTGCCATTTCGATTTAGTTATTGTAAAACCTAGAATTAATAGGTACTGGAATGTACAAATTAAATTTCTTCCTAAAGCAAGCAAGTTCACAAAGCTTCTAATGTATTAGATAAAAAAGTTATTTGTTGCATAATATAAAATTGTAAATGATTTTAATGCTTGTAGTATTTCTGTTGAAGGTATAAACAAAATAGAAATTGAACATGTAAGCAATGGGAGATAGCACAAGATCACAACTACATTTATGCCTCAAATTTCTATTCATGATATCAACCCCATTCCATCTTCTGACTAGATAGTAACAATTAAAAATAGAAAATACACCTTTGAATTATCGGTTCTCATACCTTCTTCCATCTGTGGTAGTATGTTCTTTCCAATCTAAAGAACTTTGTAAGTTGGAATTACCAAGTTGTACGAAAACTCCCTTTAAAATATGGGAAGAAATGTCAAGTTAGTTCAAATATCTACCACTCATATGACTACAAATACGGTAAGTAGTGTAGTGCATTATGCAAAAGAAAAAAGGTATCAACTTGAAAGTAACTTACCTTGAATGCTAAATGCAATGTTACTATTTTGAGCTATTTGCTTCTCATAGTTGTTCCACTTCAACATCCAAATTGATACTAGTTGTCCTACACATATTCATGAGACTAATGAGGCAAAATTAGATTAAATTTGATTAAATATTAAATTTAATTACATGAATAAATAATAATTAAAAGGACTTGAGTGCATGAATATCTGAATGAGTTCCTCTCGGTTTCGAGAATAAATTATTGGAGTAGCTTAATCTTGGAGAAAACCTCCCTCCACTCGACGAAGTAGCAGTGAAGTCAACATTGAATTTGTTGTTCCTCTATTGGATCGTGGGTTTTTTGCTCCAAGATTATCCAAATCCTAATTTATTCTCTATTGAACAGGGCCAACTAGGTGAAGGTGGAAGCTCTCATGGCTCCTCCCCCCCCCCCCTCACATCACTCTCAATTCCCTAGTACCCAAACTATCTACTATATAGGAAATACTAGAAAGAAAGACATTAAGATACATAAATAAACAAATATAAAACATTCATTCATTCATAGATCCATAAAATATTTCATATCAATAAATTTTATTATAAAAAATATGTTTACATAATATGAAACAAGGTCATGTACATAAAGAAACATATATCAAGTATTCATTAACACATAACATTCATTCATTCATTCACTAATCATAGACCATACAGTATGATTTCATCTCTTTTCATGATCTATAAACCTATGAAAAAGATACCCCCCTTAGAGTCCTCTTTCAACTCTTTTCAGACTCCCAAAATATGAAAAGATGGTCGAGCACTTGTCTTTTTGAACCCGTAAAAGTAATTGAAAAGAAATCTACTCAGTATAAGTTTAACCCTTTCCCAGACTGAGATAGACTAGCTATGAAAAATGAATACCTTAGTCGAACATGGCTAATAGGTTCTCTTAGGTATTGTTTTCTATCTTTTTAGACCTAAGGGACTACCTACGAAAAGAGACATTTGGTTTTTTCTTTTTCACCTCTTTTTCAAACTCTTTAAACATGAAAAAGATATCGAGTTTTACCTTCAGTCGACTCGTTAAAACATCAAACAATGATGGAATTGGTGAACATGACAAGCCCGAACCACTCCTTCTCAATGTTCCTTAAATATACTCAGAGTGATTCATCCAAAGGATGAACTTATAGATCAGGCATATGTTATCCTCCTCAAGCTTGTTAAAAACTAAAGAGGTACCGACTAGTATGGTTGGGGAAACTTGGAAAACAAGGGATTCCATTTTTCTAATGGTGTCCAGTCTCTCTTGAACACGACACTCTACCACTTCATCTCTGTGGCTGTTGAGTTGGGTAATCTACTTGTCTTTTGGTTATCATACAGTTTTTAGAACGTCCATTTTTTTTTTGGGTCAATGCTACCAACACCATTCAGTTTTATCGATGTGTTCAAGAGAAGTCATTCAGTTGATCTCTACTACAAGACTCTTAAGCCTTCATTTAATGTCTGCCTTTCCTGATCTAGTTCCATATCAACATCATTTTGCCTCAATCATGATACCCATTGCATGTCGTTGATGGGGGATACATCAAGGCCCTCCTGTGATGGGTCGCTTCCTGTCGACATCAGCACATCATCTAGGAAATTGACTTATAAACACACCTTTGGTAACTTAGTGCTTGCATACATCAATGTAAATTTTCCTCGCTCTCGGTGACAGGTTTACATCAATGGCCTTCAATCGAAAGACTCTGTGTGTTGTTCAACATCAACTCATTTACTCACACCATACAGATTGTACTATAGTACCTTAAGAGCCATTAACATCATCAATGGTTTCTCTCACGTCCGTTAATGATTTACATCATCGGTAGGTAATCAGATGGTGTCTTCCATGTTCGACCTTAGCTCATTGATTCACATGGTTAGAATCATACATTAGTTGGTCATGTGAATGAGATGGAAGACCATGAATCTAGTTTCATCCATCACGATTATGATTTGAGGAGTTATACAAAGATCACAATGTATGATGGTCGAGATCATATAGACAGTTATCAAGTCATGGGTCCACCAGTTGCATATGTGGACGCGTCTTTCGATCCTTATACATGTTATGTTAGCTTATGAGATGAGTATGGGTATGCCTCCCTCAACAAACAAAGATGTCATGTTGTAAATGAATTGTAGCAAATGAAACTCGTCGGTTGTCCTTGATCCTGACTTGTCACAAGGTAAAGAACTTCAGTCATCATTCATCACATCTGACTTTGCACTTTAGGGGGCATTCTATTATACGACATTTTTTCATAACTGATCAGCGAGCCTCCTAATGGGATCAATCAACATCTTATTCCCCCTGTCACCATCTTGCACAAATCCCTAAGCATGCTCCATTCATCCCCTAGAGTTTCAGCCCTAAATTGTATCATTTGAGCCAGTGTGAGGACCAACGCTCCCTATAAGCCTATCGAGGCACGTTCACCTATAGATTGCTCCACTATGGACTACATTGGTCACCAGCAGGTTCCTCCCCTTTACACTTGCGTTGGTTCTAGAAATCCCGGAGAATGATTGGGATTCCAGAAGCTTCCCCTTATATGAGTTTCCAAAAGTTGTTTTAACTACTTACCTTGGATAAAAAAATTAGATCCTATCCCACACTACTTTGGAGTTTTCACCACTTATCCTTTGATCCTATCCCTCCATCAAAGGTGGATCTCCTACCCTAGATTGGTAACTGGATAAGAACTCCCAACTTACCCTACTTTTCCATATATTCCTAGCCTTCTATGTGGTTAGGGGTTGGATTTTGGAGAGTGATTCTGCCCTTATGTTGTTGTAGTGAGTGGTCATCATCTCATTCATTTAGGGTGATTGGAGGTGCATATCGTGATAAGGAAAGGACAAGTCAACAACTTGGAAGAGCTCTTGTACAAGATCAACTGCTACTTATGGTTGTAATCTCCTTCCATTTATTTTAATGCAAATAATTCATTGCTTTCATAAATGTGATGTTGTTATTTCACTTATTTCAATACCATGTTGATCTATTGAATGAAGTACTTAGATGATTCTGCATAGATCTCGTAGTTTCTTGGCTTGTGTTATCTAACTTTGCAGGTTTAAATTTTGGCATTCAGAACTGGAATTGGATCTTCCAAGCTAAAGGAGTGAAGTGTGAGAAGGATTCCAGTTAGGCCTCACTCCATCATATATTTACTTTAAGGAAAATCATTGGGTTCCTTGTCTCTCTGTTGTTCTAGGTTAGCCACTGACCTAGGAGAGATAATTGTGTCCTCGATTCTAAATTCAGTATAACAATCATCATCATCATCATCATCATCTTTTGTATCAACATCGACCTTGTTATCATCTTATTCATGTCATCATGAGCATCATCTTCCATCTCAACATCAAAGCCAATGTGGTCTAGATCTATGTGATGAGGATCATTCAGATATTTTCGAAGATCCTTGTTCTGCAAAAAAAAACATTTAGAATGAAAATTTATTATTTATTTCATGCAATAATTAATTTCTCTGTCATGTATCTACTATTAAAACATATAAAATGAAACAATAATCATATTACATCATATCAAAGTGCACATACTATAATAAAATTTCAAATAAGTTACAACTAAAATGTTGTAACAACAGATGTTATAACAATGGATGTTGTAACAACAAACCATTTCATCTTGCTTGCCAGATCTTGAATGTGGGCAGCCAAAGAGGTGTTTCTGCCACCAAACACTACATCAAAACTAGGGGGGCCAAGAAAACAAATTGAGAAGCACAAACATAGGTAAGAACGAATTGAGAAGGAGATGTTGTAACAATGGATGCTGTAACAGTAGACATTAGAGAAAATTTCATTCTAAAATTTTCACATACATAATATGTAAACCAATCAAAATACTTTAAATATAAAAATAGGTACATGTAAATATTTTGGAAAAAAAAAAAAACAAAAAAAAAGCCCACTTTTTTAAATTGTATTTTGGCTTATATCTTTATAGTTTTAATCAAATTTCAAGTGTAGACACTTGTTGGATGCAGAATTTCTTTTTTTAATTGTATTTTGGCTTATCTCTTTATAGGTTTAATCAAATTTCAAGTGTAGACACTTGTTGGATGAAGAATTAAATTCTGCATCCAACGAGTACCTATTATGCATACTTTTGAGAATACCCACATTGATAAAAAAAAATGAAGATACATTTAAAAAATATATTGAACACATGTTTTTAATGTATCTTCAATTTTTATCAATGTGACTCTTCTCAAAAGTATGCATAATGAGTATTTGTTTGATACCAAAATTTAATTATGCATCTAACGAGTGTCTACACTTGAAATATGAGTAAACTTATAAGGAGAAAAGCCAAAAATACAATCAAAATAGTAGTTTTCTCCATTTCCTTCTAAAATTCATAACTCTTATTTTATTAATTTTCCTTAGGAGACCACTTTTAAGCTGAAATTTCCTTTAATGTGTTGTAATGATTGATGCCATAACAACATGTCAATGTTAAATATGTTGAAAATGTTTTAACACCCGTTACTATTGAAAATGTTGAAACTTTTGTAAAAGTTAATGCTATAACAATTGTTACTATTGAACTATTGAAACAATGACCATTAGAGCAGATGTTGTAACAGTGAATGTAACAACAAATGTTGTAACAATTGAGGGGGTAGAAAGCCATTTCATCTTGCTTGTTAAAGCTTGAAAGTGGGCATCCAAAGAGGTGTTTCTGCCACCCAACACTACACCAACATTTAGGGGACCAAGAAAACAAATTGAGGAGCACAAACATGGGTAACAATGGATTGAGAAGTAGATGTTGTAACAATAGATGTTGTAACAACAAATTTTGTAACAACAATCCATTCCATCTTGCTTGTCAAAGCTTGAAATGGGCAACCAAAGAGGTGTTTTTGCCACCCAACTCTACACCAACACTTGGGGTCAAGAAAACAAATTGAGAAGCACAAACATAGGTAACAACTGATTGAGAAGTAGATGTTGTAATATCAAATGTTGTAACAACAAAAGTTGTGAGAAAAAAATCCATAATAACGTGTCAATGTTAAATATGTTGAAAATGATGTAGTAGTTGATGTTGTAACACCCATTACTGTTGAAAATGCTGAAATTCTTGAAAAAGGTGATGCTATAACAACTGCTACTTTTGAAACTACTGAAACAATGACCATTACTGTGGATGATGTAACAATGGACGTTGTAACAACAAATGTTGTAACAATTGAGGGGGTCGAAAGCCATTTCATTTTGCTTGTCAAAGCTTGAAAGTTGGCAGCCAAAGAAGTGGTTTTGCCACCCAACACCACAACACTTAGGGAATCAAGAAAACAATTTGAGAAGCACAAACATTGGTAACAACGGATTGAGAAGCAGATGATGTAATATTGGATGTGTAACATCACCCAACCCCTCATTCTGTTAGAGGAATGGGGTAAAACATATTTATTTATTTTTTTCCTTCGAACTCTACTTGACTTCCCAACTCGTCATAAGGGCCTCTTAACTAGAGTTGTTACTATATATATATATATATATATATATATATATATATATATATCAGGCTCTATCGAAAGCAATGACCTCCGCAACTGTATGAGCCCATCGTCGACCTGTCAAGAGGGTCCACTTCTGACCAATTGCAGAACTTCCTTGTTGTCCTGTCAGTTGACCTCATCTCAATCGATCCCATAGCTGTGCCACACAAGCCTCTAGGGTAATATTTCGGTTGTGTACCTCTGGGCCATGTCCTCATTTCCTCATCTAATTGCGTTAAATGAAAAATTAGGCCACGCCAATGAATAGTCTCCACGGCTAGGGTTTGGAGTGATGCAAGGTTTTTCTGAATTTTCATTATACGTTTAAGGTTTGCCCTCCTACGCCACATTGATTTTTCCTTCAACCTTTGTCATGGATCGACTAAGGGATCTTGACCCTGCCTTCTTTTCATTTTGAGGGTGTTTTTTGCACAATTTTTGCACAAAAAATTGGTTTTTGCTCCCATTTTTAAAACATGTTGAAAAATAATAATAATAATAAGTGTTATTCCAACATCAACAACTTTCATTTTTAGCACTGTTTTTCATGTTTTTTTGGGGATTTTTGGCTAGAGTTCCCGTTTTGAGTTTAAAGTTCGTGTTTCAAAGTTTACATTGTTTCGAGACTTGCTCTTATGACGGTTGTAAATATCCCAGTCGAAATCAGTGTTGATGCTGGAATAACACTTTTTTTTTTCTAGGGTAAATTTTCAACATTTTAAATAATGGCGTAAAATATTTTACAATGACTCTGAAAAACATTAAAATTTCAAAAGACTAATAAAAAACATAAAATTAAAAATAAAAACAAAAACAAAAACAATGAAAAAAAAATAACAAAAAAAATCAAATATATAAAAAAGGCAACAGCAAAAAAAATCAAACATAAAAAAATAATAATAGAAAAAAAAAAAATCAATCATAAAAATGTTAAAAACAAAAACAAAATTAACCTATAAAAGATAAGAACTTAAGAAAAAAAAAAAAAATAAAATAAATAAATAAATAATATAAAATAAAATATAAAAATAATGAAAAAGAAAAACTTATTTTCAAAAAAAATTTTGTTATTTATTTATTTAATTGATAATTCTCGTAAACCATAAAAAAAAAATAAAAAAATAATAATAAAATAATAAATAATAAATAATAGAAAGAAAAAAAAAAAAATAATATAAATAATAATAATAAAAACAAACTAGATTAAAAAACTATAAAAATTAAGATTAAAAACATTAAAAAAACCAAAATATTGTAGGAATTTACAGGGTAAGTTCCTCAGATAGAACACCAAAGGACACCGCTCACAAATAGATCATAGATCAATACAACGGTGTTCTTGACATGGTTAAAACCCTCAAAAAGGGAAACAATCCACGACCTGAGCTAACACGACCACTTCAAGCAATTTATTAATAAAAGAAAGAAAATTTACATAAGCTTCTCATAAACGGTCACCTTACAAATGACCCTCCATTCTCTTTAAATAGAGATCATGGACCAATTGAGTGTTAAGCTACGAATTAAGTGTCGTAATACCGAGGAGAGAATGAACTGTCAGATCACTTCATGTCTAGAACATATCGTGACCGTCAGATTGTAAGTTACAAAAGTACATAGTAAAGAAACACACTTTACCTAACTCTATACTAGACCAAGTTATACTTAACTATTTCTTATGTGTCTGAATATCCTAACACCCCCCCCTTAAGAATAACTTAGGATAGGATTGAAGGATGTACAAATATGACACAATAGGAAAAGGAAGGAGGCATTAGAGCCTATCCCCCCTTAGTGACAACTTCCTGAACTCCAACCATAAACTGAAATTTAGTAAACTTCGCCTCTGTGAGAGCCTTTGTAAAGATGTTTGCAACTCGATCATCGGTTAAACAATATTGCACCTCAAGAACATGGTCATGAATGAGCTTTTTGATGAAGTGCATGTGTAGTTCAATGTGTTTGTTATGTTGATGTTGGAGTTCAAGAAGTTGTCACTAAGGGGGGATAGGCTCTAATGCCTCCTTCCTTCTTCTATTGTGTCATATTTGTACATCCTTCAATCATATCCCAAGTTATACTTAACTATTTCCTATGTGTCAGAATATCCTAACAAAT
>APFE030632186.1:258318-271166 GCA_000404065.3 Pinus taeda | reverse complement strand
AATTTAAAGTGTTAAAAAATGTTTAAAAAAAACATTTCCACACTTAATATATTAAAAATTTTAAAGTTCAAAAATAAGCCCTCTAAAAAAAGAGGTTGATGCTACATCAACACGTGTCAAAATCAACATGAAAATCACTAACATTTAAAAACAAATATTTATATTTAATACATATGAAAATTTAAAGTGTTAAAAATATGCTCCGAAAAAAGAAAAAGTGTATTTTGCATCACCACTTTTTAAAATTGGTTGACTTTTTTGCTATCTCAACGAAACGGGTAATCGTATCAATTCTCATTTCAAAATTTATATTGTTTGGACTCGACCATAATTTACTTGAGCTAGTTATTTTGACCAGGGGTCATTCTCAGAGGTCTTATAGACCTCCCGATAAACGCCAATAATTGGTACCAACATCGATGGTTTATTAAGGTGTTAGCCCTCCTGAGTTTTAGCCAAGGGGTAGGTCTTGAATCTGATTGCTTAAATGTTTTCCATAAAATACATTTTTTAGGCATTATGAAGTCAAATCCTCAAATATAAATTCAGTGCCATCAGTATGTATGAGAAGCTCTCCATTCAAGTGATAAACCTCCTTTTTATTCTCATCCAAACATGTTATATCCGCCACATGGATAAATCTGAGATATCACCTCCAAAGGGAATGGTTTTTGAAAGAATCAATGTAAACGGAGCTATGCATTTCTTCAAATTGGCAATAATATGTACATGCATAAATAAGCATTGTGCTTGATGGATATATTTGTTAAAAAAATTGTATGTACTTTTTTCATCTACTTCTACAAATGATTTGGAGCAAACAAAGTAACAACTGAGTGATGATGACATGGGATTTTTCATTTTTTCCTTTCCACCATCCTTGATTAAGTGTTATAGGGAGAAGGAAGGTCTAGGTTTTAATGCAAGTGTGACAGGTGGTGTAGTTGGATTTGCGCAATAAGCCACAAGGGAACCTCTAAACAGAGGGATCTTAGGACAGTTGGGCAGCAAGACTACTTGGTTCATAATGGTAACATCTAATGAGGGAGGAAACATCTAGTCCTGTGAAACTTATATCAAGAAAGGAAATATCTAAATAATGTATTTAGATTTTTCCTATTTGGCAACTCACAACAAAGGAGGCTGGTTCTAAATATGTATTAGTAATATCTTTAAAAAGGCTATCAATCCTCGTGATAATACATGTGAATGTTAGATTCATTTATCTTATCTATGTGATTGTGTTTGATTCATTAATTCTCAGTAGAGTTTGTAAGATCCAGCTGAGAGGTGAGGCTCTCTAAGCCTCACCTCCAATGAATTGTAGATCAATTGGTATCATAGCAAGTTGCTCCTTGGGGCTTGATCTAATGGGGAAGGAAACATCTAGTCATAGGAAACTTATATCAAGAAAGGCAATATCTAAATAAAGTATTTAGCCTTTTCCTATTTGGAAACTCACAACAAAGGAGGCAATTTCTAAACATGTATTTGTAAGCTCTTTAAAAAGTCTATCAAGCCTCATGATAACACAAGTGAATGTTAGAGTCTTTTATCTTATCTTGTGTATTGTTTGTGATTCATTTGTTTCTGAGTTGAGTTTTTAGAAGATCCGGTTGAGAGGTGAGGCTCTCTAAGCCTCACCTCTGATCAATTTCAGATCAACAGTGTTGTGAGTAATAGTGATAGGCCCACCAAGATAGCTCATCGATTATTGCTTTCCCATTTAGGGAGATCTTACTTATGCTAGATAACAAGAATTCTATTTATGTTCGGTTTAAAGTAACCTTATTTCCTCTATTTCTTCACGTGAAGGTAACTATAGTTGTCTAAAGGTGAGATCTAGTATGACGGCGGAGTGGGTTTAAGACGTGAACAATTTTCGTCATATGGATGTAGAAAGTCGAAGGAATCGAAAGGGGTGAGTGGTATAAGAGGCTCTTTATAACGCCAACCAAGGTCAGTGAAACCATGAATGTTTTTTTTTGTTGTAAACAATAAATCACAATAAATAAATGCACTAGATTTCACAAATGCAACATTTTTTTACCTTAGTTATGGTATACTAAGATAACTAACCCAAGCATATAATGATAGAAATATAGTATTATGTCACCTCAATTGGTGTCATCAATTCTAAATGCTTCTCCCAACATGACTCTCTTGTATTCTTGTTAAATTAATATCTACACAAGATCAGAAGATTACAATTCACTCAAAATTTCCATTTACTTTTAATTATTGTAAAACCTAGAAATAATAGGTACTAGAATGTACAAATTAAATTTCTTCCTAAAGCAAGCAAGTTCACAAAGCTTCTAATGTATTAGATACAAAAGTTCTTTATATAAAATTGTAAATGATTTTAATGCTTGTAGTATTTTTGTTGAAGGTATAAACTAAATAGAAATTGAACATGTAAGCAATGGGCAATAGCACAAAATCACAACTACATGTATCCCTCATCTTGCTACTCATGATATCAACCCCATTCCATCTTCTGACTGGATAGTGACAATTAAAAACAAAAAATACACCTTTGAATTACCGGTTCTCATACCTTCTTCCGTATGTGGTAGTATGTTCTTGACAATCTAAAGAACTTTGTAAGTTGGAATTACTAGGTTGTACAACAACTCCCTTTAAAATACAGGAAAAAAATGTCAAGTTAGTGCAAATATCTACCACTCATATGACTACAAATATGGTAAGTAGTGTAGTGCATTATGCAGAAGAAGAAAGGCATAAACTTGAAAGCAACTTACCTTGAATGCGAAATGCAATGTTACCATTTTAAGCTATTTTCTTCCGATAATCGTTCCACTTCAACGTCCAAATTGATACTAGTTGTCCTACACATATTCATGAGACTAATGAGGCAAACTTAGATTAAATTTGATCAAATATTAAATTTAATTGCACGAATAAATAATAATTTAAAGGACCTGAGTGCATGAAAACCTGAATGATCTCATCTTGGTTTTGAGAATTAATTATTGGAGTAATTTAATATTTGAGCAAACCTCCTTCCACTCGACGAAGTAGCAGAGAATTCCACATTGACTTTGTTTTTTTCTCTTTTGGATCGTGGGTTTTTTTCTCTAAGATTATCCAAATCCTAATTTATTATCCATTGAACAGGGCCAACCACATGAAGGTGGAAGCTCTCATGGCCCCTCGCCCCTCTCACATCACTCTTAATTCCCTAGTACCAAAACTATATACTATATAGGAAATAGTAGAAAGCAAGACATCATGATACATAAAAAAACAAATAGCAAACATTCATTCATCCGTAGATCCAAAAAATATTTCATATCAATAAATTTTATTATAAAAAACATGTTTACATAATATGAAACAAGGTCGTGTACATAAATAAACATATAGCAATTATTCATTAACACAGAACATTCATTCATTCATTCACTAATCATAGACACAAAATACTTCATATTAATGAATTTTCAGATTGCTTATCAAAGCTTGAAAGTGGGCAGCCAAAGAGGTGTTTCTGCCACCTAAAACTACACCAGCACTTGGGGGATCAAGAAAAGAAATTGAGAAGCACAAACATAGGTAGCAACGGACTGAGAAGAAGATGTTGTAACAACAAGCCATTTCATCTTGCTTATCAGAGCTTGAAAGTGGGTAGTCAAAGAGGTGTTTCTGCCACCAAACACTACAACATTTAGGGGATCAAGAAAACAAATTGAGAAGCACAAAAATAGTTAACAATGGATTGAAAAATAGATGTTACTGTAACAATGATGTTGTAATAAAAAATGCCATAACAACATATCAATGTTAAATATGTTGAAAATGTTGTAGTAGCTAATGGTGTAACACCCATTACTGTTGAAAATGTTGAACTTGTTGTAAAAGTTAATGCTATAACAACTATTACTATTGAAACTACTAAAACAATGACCATTACACCAGATCCTGTAACAACAGATGTTGTATCAATTGAGGGGGTAGAAAGCGATTTAATCTTTCTTTCCAAAGCATGAAAGTGGGAAACCAAAGAGGTGTTTATGCCACCCAACACTACCCTAGCACTTGCGATGTTGTAACATTTTCTTGTTACATTGAAAATTTCAAAATTTTGATTAAAATATATATACATATATATATAATATATATATATATATTATAATATATATATAATATTATATATATTAATAAATATATTGCACTTTTTAAACTTTACGCATAAATATATAATGTTGCAATATATTATTTTGTTTTATTTTTATTAATAAATTGTCAAATCGCTGCACACTAACTATCATGCATTTTTTATTGGTGGTGATTGACGCTTCGGTGATTGACCACTCTTGTTGTATTATGCGGCCCCCCACTTGCTCGACATCTAATGGGGGGGAGGCAAAAAATGTTTTTTCGAAAAACATTTTTTTTTTTTTAATTGTTTTTTGTTTCTTGTAATTTGAGTTTTTTTTCTTTTTTTATTTCTGAATATTAATAGGTTTTAATTTTTTTTTTTTTTTTTTTAATCTAGTTTGTTTTAATTTTTATTTTTTTTAGTTTTTTGTTAATGCTTTTTTAAAAAAATTTCTATTTTTATTTATTAATTTTTAATATTTTTAAATTTTGTCTTTTTTTGTTTTTTTTCCATTATTTTTTTAGGTATACAAAATAAATTTTTTTTTTTATTTACATTTTTTTATGGTTTTTTTTTCATTTTATATATATATTATATATATATTATATATATATATATCTATATTAAGTAAAAAAATAAATTACAAAAAAAAAAAAAAAAAAAAAAAAAACAAACTAGAAAAAAAAATGTTAAGTTAATCATGATTTAAAAAAAAAAAATGGACTTAAAACAATTTTAAGGTGTCAAAAAATGTAACATTTAAAAAAAAAAATATCCACACTTAATACATTAAAATATTTAAAGTGTTAAAAATAAGCCCTCTAAAAAAAAGGGTTGATGTTGCATCAACCCATTTCAAAATCAGCATGAAAATCACTAACATTTAAAAACAAATATTTATATTTAATGCATAAGAAAATTTAAAGTATCAAAAATATGCTCCAAAAAAGAAGTGTATTTTGCGTCACCACTTTTCAAAATCAGTTGACTTTTTTGCTACCTTAATGAAATAGGTAATCGTACCAGTCCCCATTTCAAATTTTACATTGTTTCGACCCGACCATAATTTACCTAAGCTCGTTATTTCAACAAGGGCTTATTCTCAAAGGTCTTACAGACCTCCAGATAAACACCAATATTTTGTGCCAATGTCGATGGTGTATTAACGTGCCCTATGGTGCTAGCCCTCCTGAGCTTGAGCCAAGGGGTAGGCCTATCGAATTTGATTGCTTAAATTTTTTTCTTAAAATACATTTTTGGGGCTTTATGAAGTCAAATCCTCAGATATAAATTCAATGCCATCAGTATGTACTAGAATCTCTCCATTCAAGTGATAAACCTCATTTTTATTCTCATCCAAACATGTTATCTCTGCCACATGGATAAATCTGAGATATCACCTCCAAAGGGAATGGTTTTTGAAAGAATCAATGTAACCGAAGCTATGTATTTCTTCAAATTAGCAATAATATGTACATGCATAAATAAGAATTGTGCCTGATGGATATATTTGTTAAAAAATGTATGTACTTTCTTCATCTACTTCTGCAAATGATTCGGTGCAAACAAAGTAACAATTGACTAATGATGACATGGGATTTTTCCTTTTTTCCTTTCCACCATCCTTGATTAAGTGTTATAGGGAGAAGGAAGGTCTAGGTTTTAATGCAGGTGTGACAAGTGGTGTAGTTGGATTTGCGCAATAAGCCACAAGGGAACCTCTGAACTGAGGGATCTTAGGACAGTTGGGCAGCGAGACTACCTAGTTCATAATGGTAACATCTAATGAGGAAGGAAACATCTAGTCCTGTGAAACTTATATCAAGAAGGGAAATATCTAAATAATGTATTTAGATTTTTCCTGTGTGGCAACTCACAACAAAGGAGGCAGATTCTAAATATGTATTTGTAATATATTTAAAAAGGCTATCAATCCTAGTGATAATACAAGTGAATGTTATATTCGTTTATCTTATCTGTGTGGTTGTGTTTGATTCATTAATTCTGAGTAGAGTTTGTAAGATCCAGCTGAGAGGTGAGGCTCTCTAAGCCTCACATCCAACGAATTGTAGATCAATTGGTATCATAGCAAGTCGCTCCTTGGGGCCTGATCTAATGGGGAAGGAAACATCTAGTCATAGGAAACTTATATCAAGAAAGACAATATCTAAATAAATTATTTAGTCTTTTCCTGTTTGGAAACTCACAACAAAGGATGCAAGTTCTAAATATGTATTTGTAGTCACTTTAAAAAGTCTATCAAGCCTCGTGATAATACAAGTGAATGTTAGAGTTTTTTATCTTATCTTGTGCATTGTTTGTGATTCATTTGTTTCTGAGTCGAATTTTTGGAAGATTCGGTTAATAGGTGAGGCTCTCTAAGCCTCACCTCTGATCAGTTTTAGATCAACAGTGGTGCGAGAAATAGCGGTAGGCCCACCAAGATAACTCATCGATTATTGCTTTCCCATTTAGAGAGATCTTACTTATGATAGATAACAAGAATTCTATCTATGTTCGATTTAAACTAACCTTATTTCCTCTATTTCTTCACATGAAGGCAACTATAGTTGTCTAAAGGTGAGAACTAGTATGATAGTGGAGTGGGATTATGCCGTGAACAATTTTTGTCCTATGGATGTAGAAAGTCGAAGGCATCGAAAGGGGTGAGTGGTATAAGAGGCTCTTTATAACGCCAACCAAGGCCAGTGAAACCAGGAATGTTTTTTTTGTTGTTGTAAACAATAAATCACAATAAATAAATGTGCTAGATTTCACAAATGGAACATCTTTTTACCTTAGCTATGGTATATTAAGATAACTAACCCAACATATAATGACAGAAATATAGTATTGTGTCACCTCAATTGGTGTCATCAATTCTAAATGCTTCTCCCAACTTAACTCTCTTGTATTCTTGTTAAATTAATATCTACACAAGATCAGAAGATTGCAATTCACTCAAAATTTCCATTTCAATCTAGTTATTGTAAAATCTAGAATTAATAGGTAATGGAATGTACAAATTAAATTTCTTCCTAGAGCAAGCAAGTTCACAAAGCTTCTAATGTATTAGATACAAAAGTTCTTTGTTGCATAATATAAAATTGTAAATGATTTTAATGCTTGTAGTATTTTTGTTGAAGGTATAAACTAAATAGAAATTGAACATGTAAGCAATTAGCAATAGCACAACATCACAACTACATGTACCCCTCATCTTTCTACTCATGATATCCATCTTCTAACTCGATAGTGACAATTAAAAACAAAAAATACCTTTGAATTACCGGCTCTCGTGCCTTCTTCTGTATGTGGTAGTATGTTCTTGCTAATCTAAAGAACTTTGTAAGTTGGAATTACCAGGTTGTTCAACAACTCCCTTGAAAATACAAGAATAAATGTCAAGTTAGTTCAAATATCTACCACTCATATGACTACAAATACGGTAAGTAGTGTAGTGCATTATGCAGAAGAAAAAAGGCATAAACTTGAAAGTAACATACCTTGAATGCGAAATGCAATGTTACCATTTTAAGCTATTTTCTTCTGATAGTCGTTCCACTTCAACATCCAAATTGATACTAGTTGTCCTACACATATTCATGAGACTAACGGGGCAAACTTAGATTAAATTTGACTAAATATTAAATTTAATTGCATTAATAAATAATAATTTAAAGGACTTTAGTGCATGAATACTTGAATGAGCTCATCTCGGTTTCGAGAATTAATTATTGGAGAAATTTAATCTTGGAGCAAACCTCCCTCCGCTCGACAAAGTAGCAGTGAATTCAACATTGACTTTGTTTTTTCTCTGTTGGAATGTGGGTTTTTTTTTCCAAGATTATCCAAATCATAATTTATTCTCCATTGAACAGGGCCAACCATGTGAAGGTGGAAGCTCTCATGGCCCTTGCCCCCCCCCCCCCCGTCACATCACTCTCAATTCCCTAGTACCAAAACTATCTACTATAGAGGAAATAGTAGAAAGAAAGAAATTATGATACTTAAAAAAACAAATAGCAAACATTCATTCATTCGTAGATCCACAAAATATTTCATATCAATAAATTTTATTATAAAAAATATGTTTACATAATATGAAACAAGGTCGTGTACATAAAGAAACATATAGCAATTATTCATTAACATATAACATTCATTCATTAATCATAGACACAAAATACTTCATATTAATAAACTTTCATATTGCTTATCAAAGCTTGAAAGTGGGCACCCAAAGAGGTGTTTCTACCACCTAAAACTACACCAGCACTTGGGGGATCAAGAAAATAAAGTGAGAAGCACAAACATAGGTAGCAACGGATTGAGGAGAAGATGTTATAACAACAAGCCATTTCATATTGCTTATCAGAGCTTGAAAGTGGGTAGTCAAAGAGGTGTTTCTGCCACCAAACAGTACAACATTTAGGGGATCAAGAAAACAAATTGGGAAGCACAAAAATAGTTAACAATGGACTGAAAAATAGACGATGTTGTAACAATGAATGTTGTAATAAAAAATGCCATAACAACATGTCAATGTTAAATATGCTGAAAATGTTGTAGCAGCTAATGGTGTAACACCCATTACTGTTGAAAATGTTGAAACTATTGTAAAAGTTAATGCTATAACAAATGTTACTATTGAAACTACTAAAACAATGACCATTACACTAGATCCTATAAGAACAGATGTTGTAACAATTGAAGGGGTATAAAGCGATTTAATCTTTCTTTTCAAAGCTTGAAAGTGGGAAACCAAAAAGATGTTTATGCCACCCAACACTACACTAGGACTTGTGGTGTTGTAACATTTTCTTCTTACATTGAAAATTTCAAAATTTTGATTATATATGTGTGTGTGTGTGTGTGTGTGTGTGTGTGTGTGTGTGTTTTTATTGCACTTTGTAATAGTTTGCGCACAAATATATAATGTTGCAATATATTATTTTGTTTTATTTTAATTAATAAATTGTCAAATTGCTCCACACTAACTATCGTGCATTTTCTATTGATGGTGATTGACCACTCTTGTTGTATTACGCAGCCCCCCACTTGCTTGACATTTAATGGCGGGGGGGGGGGAGTTATTTTTTGAAAGAAAATTTTGCAATGTAGCAACAACATATGAATTGCGCACCCACCCCCCCTCCACACGAAAGACCATTCTCAGTTTTCGGTAATAAATATCACTCGCTACCATTTTATTGATTGTTTGCCATTTAATTCTGAATAAAAATCTGATGTTGAAGACAAAGGAAAAGTGTGAAAATATTCTAGTGCAAATCAATAAATTCTACATAAAATTTTCTATTCTGCAAGAGGGAGGTCTTCCATCATTTAAGAACTCATATGGTCAGATGGTAACAAAAGACCAAAATGAAAGATTGTTGAAGAGGGAGGTAGGGGACAAGACAAAGTTTGTTGGAATCAAGGGAGAGATGAGCGATCAGAATCTACTTCAAATGCTAGCTGATGGGCTGAGGTTGGCAACAGTTGAAGGAATAACACAATATCAATCTTTGGAGATTCACTTATTACCATACAAAAATGTATTAAATGGTCTCAAAGCAAGGACCCTAATCCAAACCATAGAATTTTATTGTATTAAATGTAGTAAATATATGCAAAGAATATATTTATTATTGGACAAGTTTTAAAACATAGAATTTTATCATATTAAAAGGGAAAATAATATGTCAGTGGATGAACAAGCTAATTGGACCGTCAACCAAGAGCATGGTGAAATTAGGGAGGATGAGAATACATATTCCAAATGTCACATTCCATGAACATATATAAATGGAAAAGGCTGGAAGAATATGGAGAAGGGTGAATTGTTTGACAAGATGATTAATTACCTAATTTATTCCTTGACACATCTGTTCTGCGGTGGGAGTTCTGGCGATAAGCTGGATTCATCAATCTCATGATGGATAATTAAGAGGAATCAAGACAAGATTAAGGATAATTGGGAGTTTGTAAGTTGAGATTTAAGGAAAAGATGTAGTGAAGTAATTATGTTCCCTGAGCTCAAGGAGGATTTCCTCAAGTTGATCATGCGTGAATTCATCAAGAAGCAATGAAAATTAATTTGGTTGCAGGGAGTGCACTACTAAAGAGCATTAAAAATGAAGGGACCTCTCACACCATCAGTATGGAGCTGATTTTGGCTATAAGAAGATGGTTATGGAGGGTATATGCGTTGTGGATTGATGCACATCCTCATTGTGCCGAAGAAATGGATTCTCTATCTAGAAATGGTGTCAGAGACTCTTCTGAGAATTCCCTTGATGCGTTCAGGCATAAGGTGGAGGAAATGATTTCATGGATTGGAGGGAAAATTATATCTGAATCTTGATATACTTTACCCTCGTTTTAGGTCAGATGGAAGGCTTGAGGAAAGATGTGGAGAATGTTTAGACGAAAATGGAGCTCATCATGTTGAAGATAATGAATCTTGACCAAAAAGTGGAGAATTTGGAAGAGAAGGTAGAGATTACAGTTGTGTCTGTTCTGAAGGAAGTGTTTGGAATTTGGGAGAAAGGTGACAATGAAACAACTTGAAATGAGAAGGGATCCCCCCCTTTGGAGTTCATAGTATAATTGGAAATCCAGTAAGAGGCTGAGCAACATGAAGTTGTGGATGCAGGGGGAACTAGAAGCGGCTGATATTGAGAAATTCAACCACCAACATGAGTAAAAGAAACGACTAGTAGCATATATCAAATATTATATATATATATATATATATAATATAATATCTGTATAATCTGTATATAATGTATAATATGTATATATCTGTGAATATCTGTATATATGTATAATATGTAATATATATATATATCATATATATAATATATATATAATATATATATATATATATATATATATATATAATATAATGTAAATATTAATGGGTTTTTTAGAGAATCTATAAGGAAATGATCTAGAAAATTTGGAGAAGAAAACTCTAAAATATCTCTGTCTCTAGTCAGAGCATTTTTGGAGGGATGTGGAACTTTTGTTACTTTTGAATGTAATGGTTTGGGCCAAAATCGAAATTGTTTAATATAAATATAATTGTTCCTTAAAAAAAAGAGAGAATACTTTGAATGTAAATATTTAAGGGAGAGGATATTTTGTAAAGAACTCTATATTTACCTTATTTTCGAATAAGAAAGGGTTGATACCTGGAGCAACTTTTTGTATTATTGTTGTAAAAAATTCAACTT
The DNA here is from genome assembly GCA_000404065.3 of Pinus taeda. Taxonomy (NCBI): domain Eukaryota; kingdom Viridiplantae; phylum Streptophyta; class Pinopsida; order Pinales; family Pinaceae; genus Pinus; species Pinus taeda. Next base: position 259,799 of record APFE030632186.1, on the reverse strand, counting down.
GGATATAATCAAAGGCTTCTGGTTTTTGTTCATGACAACAATTGTGTACTTCTGAGTATCAAATGTTAGACTAAGTATCAATCTCCTTTATGTCCCTTAACAAAGTTATGTTCACTACTGAGTTAGAAATTGAACAATCTATTTAATTTACTTCTAAGAAATCTTTAGATTGTTGATTCTATGTTGTACTTGGATATATTTGTGTTGACTATATAGGTCCATCTATACATCTCTGCAATTATTAGATGATTAAATGTTTAATATTCTAAATTCCTCTTTCAATTCATCTCAATTCCTCACATTAATGCTTTGGCTTAGTTCTTTAGCCAAGGACTGTCTACAAAGATACAACATGGGGGATCAAGACAAAAATATTGAGAAGCACAAAAATAGGTAACAACGGATTAAGAAGTAGATGTTGTAATAGTGGATGTTGTAACAACATATGCCATAACAACATGTCAATGTTAAATCTACTAAAAATGTTGTAACAACTAATGTTGTAACACTCATCACTGTTGAAAATGTTGAAACAGTTGTAAACGTTGATGCTATAACAACTGCTACTATTGAAACTACTAAAACAGTGACCATTACAGAGGATGGTGTAACAACAGATGTTGTAACAACGGACGTTGTAACAACAAATGTTGTAAAAATTGAGGGGGTAGAAAGCCATTTCATATTGCTTGTCAAAGCTTGAAAGTGGGTATCCAAAGATGTGTTTATGCCACCCAACACTACACCAGCACTTGGGGGATTAAGAAAAAAAGTATAGAAGCACAAACATAAGTAACAATGCATTTAGAAGAAAATGATGTGACAACAAATGTTGTAACAACATATGCCATAACAGATGTTGTAACATCAGATTTTGTAACAACAAGCCATTTCATCTTGCTTGTCAAAGCTTGAAAGTGGGAAGCCAAAGAGGTGTTTCTTAGTAATTTTCCATTTGTGTTATTCTCCTTCTAAGACCTATGTAATAAAGCTATCGATTTATTTGAACTTTCATTAACAAATTTATCAATGATGTGTGAATAGTTGAGATACCTGTGATTTTTATCTAGGAAACCTTAATGAAGCACTTTGTAGTCTTTGCATCTTATTTTCCTTCATTTCATGCTCTCTTCTATAGATCTAATGCATAGGATTTTGTTTAGCCCTATGCTTTAAACCTCAAATTTCTTTATGTACTTCTCTCCATACTACAATGTCAATTTTAAAGGTTGTAATCACAAATAAGTAGGCTAGTTGAATTTATTCATTAATTTCTCCAAAAACTAGTTCACATTACATCTATAGGTCTATCGTCACCTCCCCACTTGTCTGATTGTTTTAGGATTAATAAGGGTCTCATAGAGCTGGAATAGTGAGAAGGCTTATGTTGCAGTCTAGAATGTAGGAAGATTTTCATTTTGAAAAATCACCAAGTTGTGTGCTAAACATACTCCCCATAGGACTAAAAAAAGAAGTGTCAT
>APFE030632186.1:198663-258147 GCA_000404065.3 Pinus taeda | reverse complement strand
ATATCGCTACAAAACAAATGTTTTAGACCTCAATACACCCTTCATCCTACCATATGGAAAATAATTTCTAAGACAAGTGCTACGACTCAAGATCATCCCTAATGCTAGAATTCGTCTTCATTTCTTCACTAGGGTTTACGTGACAAACTCTAGGTCTTCCTCTATTGCACAAGCACTAATAAATCTCCATGACAATTATATAGATGGAATACTGAGTATAATGTAGACAAAGACATTCTCTTCCCTCTATACAGCATAGGTGAGGGAGGCCAACATTGGTAAAGTGGACTAATTACAGAATAAATTTAATTTAATGCATAAGATAAGGTCTCCAAGTGAAGTGCTCTCTCTCCAAGGTATACATGTCAAGAGACCAATCCTCAGGTGGTGCACTCTCTAAGCATGGGTTGCAAGTGTCAAGTGTTCTTCATCATAGGGTTTCTTTCTTTCCAAGCAATCATTCCATTCTCCTCAACACATGTATCTTGGGTCGATAATCAATCCCATGTAATGTGCTCTCAACCCAAGCATCTATAATCAATCCCATGCAATCTGTTTGGTTGTCTATGAGTTATGTAGTACATGGTATTGTTGCAACCCTCCTTTGGACTAGGGTTTTAAGCATAGAACTTAATAAATCCATGATTGGATATTGATTCTGAAGGACTTGATCATAGTGAAAGGTTTGTGATTTATAAGGGCGCTACGACATATGGGAGCACAAAAGAACTCAAGGTACACATAAATAAAAACTCAACACAAGAAATGAAAATTGACATATTAACATAATAATATCCAGGTAAGTTATTGAAAGTCAACGAATGATACCTTAATCTAATCCAGATAACATCATATTTCGTCATAGATAACATCATAATCTACCGCGGTTTTATATGTACCAATGCAACATGCATAAGTATCTGTACTAGTGGTGGAAGAAATTTGTGTCCCAGTAGTGGGTGGGACATTAGACATCTCTATTCCTTGTTCCACATTCTTAGAGGTTATTATGATTTATTTTTTCCTACATTTTTTGCTCAATTCAAGAGTTGATGGGGAATCAATTGATTCCCTCTGACGGGGTTACCTTGGTTGGTTTATTTTAGTGCCTTTAGTATGTTCTTCCATGTATGTGGCAAGCATGGAAAATTCTATACCTTCTAGTTTATTCATTTATTTTACCCCCAATATAGAAGCCATTTCCTCTTTTAGTTTCTCACTGTCATGTCCCTATATATGTACAATATTTTTTTTTTTAATTCTATTTTAAATTAGAAATAAAAAAAAATAAACCCTAATTTCTTCTTTTATAGTTTTGAAACTAAAATATAAAAAATACAATTCAAACAAGCAATGGAAACATGTGAAAATCTATAAATTGAGTATGAAATACCTCATTCTCGCAAGAATCAAATCCCTTCGCTCATTTCCCTTTGTTGTTGCTTGACATTTTTTGGTATCCTAAGGAAATATTTTTCCTCTACACTGTCGAAAATCCTTGCTCCCTATGTTTTACTCCCTTGCCTCTAACTGTTTTAAAAAATAGTAGTTCAAAATGGATGGACATGGGTTTGATTTTCGTCTCTGGTAAGGGGTGAATGACATGCACAAATTGATTTCGTGACTACTAGAGGCCAAATCACACCCACAGATCAATTTTTTTTTATTGAAATCCAAAATAGGGGGGGAGAGATCCATCAATATCTTTTCCGACCATCAACAAAGATCCAATTGATTAGTTATTTGATTTCGTAGCTTCAACACATTGCTCCAACCATGGCCTGCTCCAATTCCACACATAACTTCAAAGCTCCCTCAATTTGCAATTGGTGAGTATTAGAATGGAAAAATGATGAATATACTACATTGTTTTGGTTGAATAGTCATGATACACAATATGTTTATCCATTGTGCGTGCCAATTATAGATTGGTAGGTTTTCGTTTTTAAATTTTTTTTATTTGGTTTATTCATTGTCATCTTTGCACTTTGCATCGTCAATGTGGGAGGCTTTCATGTTATTGTCATTTTTTATGAGGTTTAATTGAATACCAAATTGGATGTGAAATGCACATAGGCACATGGGATAATTATAATTATATAATAAATAATAATAAGTATTATTATTATTATAAATATTAATAAATGTGCTTAATATATGCCTATCGGTGTTTGTCAACCACATTTTTTAATGTGGTTGTGCTAGTTGAATACCAATATTGGATGTGCAATGTGCATAGGCCCATGGAATAAGCTGAAATGTTGGTGGATGTAAAGCTCTATAAATAGTGTTTTGACCCTGCAATGAAGGATGTTTTATGTCATACTTTCCTAGCCCACTAATAAATTTGGTGTAATTTCAAACTTTCTAATTTTGTTTTAATAGCCAATGACTCATAATGTAACAATCCACTAGTTATACTCACATACACACATTTTCACCTCTAAAGGTTGTGTTGCTTAGTGATTATGTATACATGTGACACAAACATTTTTGATCTCGCCACTCACTCTTTACTCCTTTATAGGGTGAATGGTGGCATTGCAAATATATCTCATCCACAAGTTCACTTACTAATTATCATATTATATATTGAGTTTATTTAGAAGACTTAAAAATTAAAATTTGAAAATAGTATATTCTATAACATATAGGGTCAAATGATTTTTTTTTTAAATATACAACAATACATATATTTGGTGGTTTAAATTATGGATGAAGGGTTTGAATTAAGTTAAATGAAAACATGAAAAAAAAATAGAAATAATTCCATTAGTTTTTATAATCCTCATCTAATATTTATAAGACTTGTGTCATGTCACCATATTGGGAGTAGAAATTAACAAAAATGGTATATATTGAAAATAGGGGCATTTTAGTTAGAAAGGTGCAGTGAAAACCAGTTGAGCTTAAATCGATTGTGCGTTCAGAAAATTAGATGGAGCAACAACAAAGTGCATAGATGTTATGTGACTAATGTCATTGTTGTGTATCATAAGATCGAGAGGAGGCGATGGGTAGAGAATGTGGACAATGTAGACCTACTAAATCAACGAGAGGAAAGTGGGTGGCCATAGAATCAAGTACAAAATCTGCAGATACAATAAAGGTAAGAAGAAAAATGAAACTCAACCAAAGGAGGATGGTGTATATGAATTCACAAATGCTACAACATAGACAAGATAAAGTTATATAAAATATGTTGTTTTTTTTCAAATCCAAAACATGATATTGATATGTCAAATATATGAGGAAATTGAGGCTTTGTGTTGGATAACATATTGGTTGAAATTATATAGTTGGTGTACTAAACATCATTGACTATGTTATGTATTATAGAGGCAAGACAAGTTCGTGGCAACAGCTCGTGTCATATTAAATAAGGACACAAAAAATATCGCAGGACATCAAGTAATTATCAAATTTTGACTTAACTTAGGAAACATTTTGTGATACGTCCATCCTTTTTCATAGTATTATTATAATTTATAGTGTATTATCCACTCTTGAAATAAATTAATGCATGTTGTTTATATTTCATATGGAGATTGGAACAAGTGCACAACCTAAGCGTTTAACTAGCAAAAGAAAAAGAAAAAACATATGTACGTGGGCGTGGACCTAAGACTATTAAATCATGAAGAACACAATGGGTGGAAGAGGATATGACAAAGGAAACTTCAGACACAACAAATAATTGCATTGAAGAAGAGGTTGGTCAAAACTATAGTACATGGGATGGGATTTGAGAAGGATCTCCCTTCAATTTTCATGAACCTACAAGTCCATTTACTTATACACCTAGTCGATGACATTGAATTCGTGGGTGTCATATCGACGAGGTGGATGTTTTTCTTTGAGAGGTATATGAAAACTATAAAAAGATATGTCTGACAAAAGGCACATCCAGAGTGTTGCATAGTTGAAGGGTATGTATTGAATGAAGCATTTTTCTTCCTATGTGAATTCCTTGGTAAGGATTTCGAAGATGGGCCACGTTTCTGGGATGAAGAACGAACATTAGATATTATTGATGGAGAGAAAACTCGATGTAATGGTGTTAAAGTAGAAATTAATAAGTAAACTCATGATCATTATGGTTTTTTTTACTGCGATCATTAATTTACTCTGTAATTTATTTATCAAATTAACAACATGGCCTTTGGAGTTTGAAATAAGCATGTTGACATGTAATAGGTGAAGATGAAAGTGCTATACTTGACAAGTTCATTCTGTACCACATGGACTTTATGAACAAATGGATTGATTTGTATGATAAAACGAGAGAACAAGTGTTAGAAGAAAGGAGACAATTTAAAATATAAAATCCAAGGAATACCCCATTTCCTATTAATCTGAAAGGGTAATGGGCCAAAGATTGCACACTAGAATGAGTTACTGAACAAATTCAAAATCAAATAGAATATGAAGGTTAGGTTCAAACATAATAGAAGATTAAATCAACATGTCTAGAGGATGTGAAAGAAAAGTACAGTTGGAATTTTACATAATGTTGTTTCCTTACAATTTTGACACTATTAACTATTTTAATATTCATCATTCTATTTGTTTTAACCGAAATAAATGGTCTTTCACAGGCAAGGAAATATCCAGCAATGTGGGCACATGGTCGACATTATCATGTAGAACGTGTAGATGTAAAGGGAAAAGCCTTCAATTGTAGCATCATGGTTGACTTCAAGCAATCCAGTTGATCAAGCTCAAAAGATAATAATATTATTGAAGTCGGGAATCTACATTGGGAATATACAAGAAATTATTGAGTTGGATTACCACTCTTTTAAATGTTGTATTTTTAGTTGTAGATGGTATGAAGCATTTGAGAGGACACAAAGACACGATACCCATAATGGATTGTTTTCTATAGATTCCTCCAAGTTCCTACCAAAGGATAAGGAGTCTTATGTTTTACTAATTCACTGTAAGCGGATATTTCTTTAACTCAAAGATTAGAAGCAGTAGTGATCAATAATATATTAATACATTGTTTATTGTGAATATATACATGTGTTTATTAATCAATAAAATTGTTATAACATACATTTAATATATGTATGTACTCGTTCATGTGCAGGTATTTTTATATGAAGATATTTTGGACTCAAAATGGATATTGGTCATAAATTATGATCCAAGGTTAAGGCATGTATTTGATGATGCATTAGTGGATACTGAGAAAAACAATGGTGGAAAAAAAATTGAGAGAGAGGGATTAGAGATCATTGAATAAATAAACATCCATGATGATGCTGAAGATGGTTATGTTCAGGCACAAGAAGACAACATTAATACAAAGTTACATGATGTTACGTAAGACAACAAAATGAATGGTATATAAAATGATGATCCAAATACATATGGTAACAATATGGATATTCTACAGTCATACTTCAATGATGTTGAAGATGATGCAAGTCAAGACGAGGATGACGATAATATTAACTACTTGAAAGATCATATGGACATTGACAATGATACACTAGATGACATTGTTGCAGAAAATGTTGTTAATGAACAAGACTTGTAACTTTTCAGAATTATTTGTAATCCGTGTTTAAAAAATGATGATTGTTATAGCCTAAACTTTGAAATGATTTAGTATTATTTGTGTTAATACAAATTACCTATTGCAATATCATTGAAGTGTTCAATATATGGTATGAATTGTTTGGAAAAAAAAAAAACAATTACTTAAATGCTTCTTCCATTCATTTTGTATCAACATATGTTCGTGAAGACATAAAAGTTAATAAAATATTAATTCCCGTATCTCAGAATGACTTAAATAAGAAACTGTGTTAGCTTCAATATTTTTATATTGTTTGTAGTTTAATGTTGGTCGAACCACTGTTACATTTAATTATCAATCTAGGTAGGCTGTAATTTTTACAAGACTATCACGCAATGTCTATGCTAAGGCAGATGATGACTAGTATAAAATAATCTCAATCCAAAGTCATTGCACACAGAATCTCATCAATCAACAAATTTGTTACACACTCCACATAGATTCAATGTTAAGAAATATCGCAAAATAAACTACTCTGTCATTCAACCACTCTCGAAACACTCCTGAAAACCATCACTCATTTAATATGCACACATAAAAGGAAGCAAAATTGATATGCAATTGATCGGAGGTGAGGCATAGAGTGCCTCACCTCTCAGTTGGATCTTCCAAAAGCTAGACTCGGAAACAAATGAATCAAACACAATCAAACAAGATTAAGATAAAATACTAACACTCACTTGCATTATCATGAAGCTTGATGGTCTTTTAAAGATATTACAAATACATATTTTAGAACTTGCCTCTATTATTGTGAGTTGTCTTTCTTGATATAAGTTGCCTAGGACCAGATGTTTCCTTCCTAATTAGATGTTACAATTATAAGCCAGGTAGTATGGCTTCCCAACAATCTAAATTGTAAAGCCAAAGAAAATAATTCACTGCCACACTAAACTTAGGGATTGGTCTAGGACTTAAGTTGTCATGCCATCCAAAGCTTACTGCAATTAATTAAATTACACATAATTAACTATAACAGCAGTAATCCCCCGGATCCAAGTGACCTATGGGTGATCGCCCTAGCAAACTTAACAGCTACATGCATATGCCAGGCATCCTTAAGCTCATGGAAAACAATGCCTCATTACTCTAGTCGTCACGTCACCTTGAAATGTGCGGACCACCTTGTCAATCGAGGCTCTTTATCCTGTAGTGGCTTGGACTCCCTATCATTATTCCTTTGGTTTCATGCCCCTGTGATCCTCGCCACTGCTTCTCACCACATCTGTACACTTTGCTTCCCTTGCATCACACCCATAAGCGGTGACAAAGGGAGAGGTCATTGTCCAGGTCAGGTTAGAGGTCGTGGATGACCCCCAACCACCTTGGATGACACCTCCATAGCCACTCTATTTGACCAAAACATACCTGATCACATTCATAGAGAGGTGGTGGCCATGGAAGAAGAATAGACTTGTTGTGGTCGACGTTCATCCCTCTGGGCCCTCTGTAACCTCCTGGCTAGGCATCTGAAGGGAAATGAAGAAGCTAAAACCAAGGCCACCAAGTGAATTGTTGAGATCTTCACACTCTTTAGCCACTCATCCTCCTCCCTGAAGCATATGGACAAAAGCCTGGATATCGACTATCCTCCCAACCCCTACTGTGTCTCATGTGCACTCCCCTCAATCCAATTCACCTTCTCCCCCCTTTCGCAAAGCTCCTTCACCTCCTTTTATGCCCCTTTCTCCCCAACCAACAACTAAAGCTCCCCTCCTTCTCCCCCTCATCCCATCTCATACAAGTGTTTCATTGTGGAGGAGCTTATGGAGGCTACTAGTTTGGTGCAGGCTCATGGAAGCTCTCACGCACGTGGAAACTCTAGTTCAGCATTAGTTTGCCTTCAAAGTGACACATGTTATTTGCCAACCACTTGATCAACACAAGATTGGTTCTCTCTCCTCCTTTTTGTTCTATTGCCTCCATAACAATATATTTTGGCTTAGTCGTGATAAATGCGATAACACCCCTCATGCTCGACACATAAGTGACCATTTTATGACTAAGGCACCCCCAATTTTGTTGCAATTCACTTTTTCTACTACCCCTTAGGCTACTAACTAAACGCCATGAGACTCAACCATCTTGTGTAATTTGTATGGCCACACATTTTTGAGAAACAATTTGGAAGTTGTAAGCTCTAGTTCCCCCCTTCAGGGGTATTTAACTTTTGGTTTTTCTCTCTGGTTTCCTCGTCCTAGGGTAGAGATGAAACCCATGGCCATAAATACTGTATATTTTTTTGAGTTAATATAATGTTCAAGATATGGTATGAATTGTTGGAAGAAAAAATAGGATTACTTTAATTCTTCTTCTATTCATTTTGTATCAACACATGTTCATGAAGACATAAAAGTTAATAAAATATTAATGCCCATATCTCAAAATGATTTGAATAAGCAACTTTGTTAACTTCATTATTTTTATATTGTTTTAGTTTTAATATTGGTCGAATCGCTCTTACATTTTATTATCGATCCAGGTAGGCCTTAATTTTTACAAGACTGTCGCACAAAGTCTATGCTAAGGAAGATGATGACTGGTATAAAATAATCTCAACCCAAAGTCATGGCACAAACACTCTCGGTAATCAACACAATTGTTACATACTTCACACAAATTCAATGCGAAGAAATACTGTAGAATAAGCTACTATGGCATTCATCCACTCTCATAGTACTCCAGAAAACCATCACTCAATCAATATGCACACACAAAAGGAAGTGCAATCCAAAATGTAACAACAAAGAAAATAATTCACTGCCACACTAAACCAAGGGACCATTCCAGGGCTTAAGCAGTCACACCATCGAGAGCTTACTACAATTAATTAAATTACAAACAAAATAAACTATAACAACAACAGGTGACAACAATCACATAAATGAGAAATATTTATGCAATCTATCATTCAATGACTCTCATAGCACTCTTGAAAACCATTACTCATTCAATCTGCACACATAAAAGGAAGTGCAATTCAAACTGTAACAACAAAGCAAATAATTCAATGCCACACTAAACTGAGGGATTGGTCAAGGACTTAAGTTGTCACACCATCCAAAGCTTATTGCAATTAATTAAATTACACACAAAATTAACTGTAACAACAACAATAACAACAATCACATAGCTGAGAAATATTTATGCATTTTGTCATTCAACCACTCTCACAACACTCTTGAAAACCATCACTCATTCAATTTGCACACGTAAAAGGAAGTGCAATACAAACTGTAACAAGAAAGCAAATAATTCACTGCCACACTAAACTAAGGGACCGACCCAGGACTTAAGCTATCACACCATCCAAAGCTTATTGTAATTAATTAAATCACACACAAAATTAACTATAACAACAACGGTAACAACAACAATCCCATAACTGATAAATATTTATCCAATTTGTCATTCAACCACTCTCACAACACTCATAAAAACCATCACTCATTCAATCTACACACATAAAAGGGAGTGCAATCCAAACTGTAACAACAAATAAATTAATTCACTTCCACACTAAACTGAGGGACTGGTCTAGGACTTAAGCTATTACACCATCCAAAGATTACCACAATTAATTAAATTACACATAATTGATTGTAACAACAACAATAAAAACAATCAAATAACTGAGAAATATTTATACAATTATGTATTCCACTCTAACTAACCAATGATCCCTGCTAAAAAGGAGGGCCCTTCCTCCTCAACAGGGTCTAGTGTACTAAAAAGCACACAAACTACTTAGAGAAAATTATTGAACCACAAAGTTGAGATTTGCATTAATAAAAGTATAAGGATTACAAAGATCTGGTGTTTCCCCTTTCCAATCCTATTCTCTAATTCTTCGCTCTAGCCCTCATAGGAAAACAATCTTCTCTTTTAGAGATCTTAATTACAATGAGAAGATCATCATGAAAATATTTTGATTCTCATGTGATATTAAAATAAAATGATATCTTAAAAATTACACAATGATTTCCATGGAAGGGGTAAAACTATAACAATTTCCTTTAATAACAAATAAATTTACAAAATATCTTAACCAAATGGTCTGGATGCTCCACAAATATCTCCAAGTGATGAGATGTTTCTTTTGACTTTGACGTGCTCCTAGATCGAGTCTAATTAGGAAAGGCATCATGTGCTTAAAAAACTGTCTTTGTAACAACAACAACTCCCAGAACCTTAATTAATCTGTTGTAGCAGCTATAACCACCCTCCAAAATTTTGGCCTGCACCCAATTTCAGAGCCTTCCTTGAGAGTTTCACTTGATGGCTATGAACACTCAGGTTCACTCCGTGAGCTCGTGTGAGCCTTCGCACCCACCTTGCTTGATCATTTCACCCAATTTTTGCATGTTGATGTCAATGTCATGCTTGTGACCATGTTTTGGTTATACTTAGGGTCTTCGCTCCATGTGTAATTGTTGTGTTCTCTATGTAAACATCTGTCACACTCACACATGGAGTCACATACATTGTCGTGCAAGCGTCGTGACGGTTGACCAATGATCAATCACAAGTGTCGTGCTTGTCGCTTACACCATTGGTCAGTCGTGGTTAGCATGTGTGTCTAGATGGTTCGAGTCATCTCGTCATCAAAGCATGTAAGTGTGTGTTTGCAAGATTACGTATGCATATTTCACTCATTCACACACTTAGTCACTTTGCTGAAGTTCTTATGACTGGATTCCCTTCTGACTGCCAGACCATCACCCCACTGTCGACTCAATCGAATGTCACCCAGACAGCACAAAAGCCCCAAGCTAGCCATTTCGGTTGTGATGTCTGCAAGCAAATCAATCAACCTTCATGTTGGTCAACCGGAGAGTTTGACCCGAATGTGACCTCGGGACTGACTCCCCCCAAAAAATGCGTAGAGGCTGCAAACCTTGCCCGCTCTGCTGACTGAGAAAGTTGCGCAAATAGGCTGGACAAACACCAAGTGCCTGTCCCTGTCTCCCTTAGAAAATTGTGCAGTTTTCCATCCAGCCCTCCTGATAGTTGACCGGATGCTCACCAAGAAAATTGCGTAGTCTTCATGAGAAAGTCCTCTGCTTCCTAATAGTCCGCTCAGTTTAGAAACTATACAAAGGTGACCAACATGCCAGCTTCCCAGTATTAGCGCAATTTTTCTCGCCAACAGTTGCTGATAGCCAACTGATAGTTCCCCTCAGGAATTGCGTGGTTTTTGCTGCCAAGCTAGAAACTAACTATTAGTTCCCTCCAGGAATTGTGTAGTTTTTTCTACCAAGCTCCCAACAATGGACTGCTAGTTCCCCTCAGGAATTGTGCATCTTTTGTTGTAAGTGACCCAGCAGCTAACTACCAGTTCCCCTTAGGAATTGCGCAGTTTTTTTTACCAAGCTCCCGCTACTTGCTCGTTTCGGAAATTGTGCAGATCTTGCCTGCCCAGCCTTTCCGCAGCCCATACTATTCTTCTCAAAAACTGTGCAATTTTGTCCTCCAATTGAGCTAGACCCCGTAGATAGTCACTGTTGATCTGAATTTCCCATCTTCGTCACCCAGTGACCCCTACGTAGTTTTCATCAGTAATGCCTGGAACCTCCATCCCAACTCACAACCTTGTCTCCTTTCCCGATCACCTACATGCGAAATAATCATGTATCATGGTAGACTAGGAGGTTTTTGGGTTTGATGTCGTCTCATCATGAGTGGCTACATATACATGTACACAAACAAACATGCCATGAAAATAGATGGGATGAATGAAGGGAGCACATGAAGAAGGACAAGTTCGCCAACAGACGAACAAATGATGCATGCAAAGAGATGTGCTCGCGAACAGACAATCATGCAAAAGATGTGTGCACGGATGGATGAACGAGCAAAAATGTAAAATATTTTCACGAATGGACGAACGAGCAAACATGTAAAATATGTTCACGGATGGATGAACATGCACTTTTCGTGAACAGACGAACCTGTCAAGCCTTCCAACATACAAGTAAGGAGCAACGTGTGAATGCAACATCAAGTGAACCCAATGACCATTGAATACTTCACTCATGTTGTCATGTGAAGATGAAGCTATGACACACCATGAGGACATCCATCACTAGCAACACTGCAACTCGACATGCACACTAGCAGCAGCACAAATGTACCATCATTGTCATGTCGAGTCATGTCGTCCACATCTCTACTGTGGGCCATATTGTCAATCAATGTATTGTAACGTGGAAGTCCAAGAGACGCACTTGTTGTATGAAGAGTCATGTAAAGTCTAAAAGTCATGGAAGTCAAACAATCATGAGGGTAATCAAACATCCAAAAGGGTCAGTTTCACCCTTGGCTATAAATACCCCCTCATTTGTACATGGAAAGGATTTTTTCACCTCAGCTCCTCCCGTATAGCCTTGAGAGTCTGTAATCTTTTCTTTGAGGAGTAAGTAGTGGCTCCAATGCCCTGCACATGGGGTTAGTGATGTATGGTGTAACAATGTGTCTTGGAAGTTTCGCTTAATTCAAAATCCTGCTCACAGGCCAACACGTTTTCACACATGTATTGTCACTGTTGTAAGACTAATCTTTAACACTTGTAATGCATGTTTCTTTAACCTGTGTTTAACACGTGAGCTAATTCACTTGTTGTAATACATATATGTTAATGAAAATGTGTTGTATATGTTGTTAATTCTATCTCGCCCATGTAGACTACTCTCCCGGACATCAGACAGACCTTTCACATAAAACTTGCTATAACAATCTTTGCACTTGCACGGACTAATACGATGAGTATTATATGTGTTATCTTCCCTTGTGTGTTGTGATTGTCACGTCCGTGCCAACTATTCTACTGAAATTTGTGAATGTCCTATTATGTTGTGTGTTCCTAGCAGAGTCGAGACTTCTCCCAACCAACTTGGGACTCACTCCCACCCTCTCCCTCTATGGTGAAAGAACCATTGACACAAGAGACACTTACAATCACCAGGCACGCAAACCGCAAGACAAAGCAAACCACTCTCCTGTGCTGACAAGCGAGAGTTGAGAAAAATCTAAGATAATGGCAACTGGGCCATCATACTGGATGGAACTCCCACACCAAACGGTGTGAGGTCTAGTTGGGACTTCATACTGGGATGATCCCCTGATGTTGGTGGGTCCAACAACGTCAACATTTTGGCACTAGAAGGAGGGCCAGATGACAAGTTGAGCCCATACATCTGGGTTGAATCTCTTACCTAATGAATAATACACAATTCATGCTCCCAAGGTGTTTCTCTCATTTCTCCTTTCATCAATTATCAATCCCCGATGAGCTTCTCAATCACTTGTCCTTGCTAAAGTTTGACGGTGAGGACAAAACGTCCGTAACCGAGCACATTTATGATTTTCTTCATTTATGTGAATCTCATGAAATTGATAGTGATGAGCTTGTTTGCATACTCTTCTTCCTCACCCTTGAAGGTCGTGGTAATCGGTGTTTTCATACCTGCCACCTTCTTCCATCCATTCCCTTCTCACTTCCCTCGAGGAGCTCCATCAAGCCTTTGATGAGTGTGACCACCAAGATGTCTATGAAATAATCTCTCATTTAAGAATGAAGCCTGGTGGATCAGTTGAGGAAATTCTTGAATAGTTTGTGGACCTTGACTTCATGAGCCAAGAGTTGAAACACTTGGTTCATGTCTCCCGAAACGATGAACCTCCTGATTTTCCTTCTTCATTGACTCTTGCAAATCGTGACATACCTCATGTCTTGAAGAGGGTTCCCCCTCGTAGCAACCACAATTCTAAGATATCTGCACATCGGATACCCCCTCGCAGTAATTTCAAATGTGATAAATCTACGCAACATGTTCCCAACCCATCTGCTCGGCTGTCTCCCGCCCCAAAGGAGGATATTCCAGAATGATGCAGAAAGCCTATGGAGAAAACTCATCCCTCCATTTCACAAGAGGACATCACCATTCATAACCCAAGTCTTGAGCCTAATCTACATATCTACCATCCTCCATCATTTACAAGCCATGATTCCTTGCACCATGACTCGCTTGAGTGATTTGCTTCACAAGTTAGCTGCGCGGACTCTCCTGATTCTCGAGCTGCTCGCTCAAGTTGTAATCATGTGCAAGGAAGTCTCATCATACAAATGGAGGAGTAGGATGGTGAAGACATAATCAATTCCTCTCAAGACATTGAGCCTCCATTCTTGGTCGATTCTCAATTTGCAAATCTTGTTGAAACATCATGCAAAATCAATTCTTTCGATTAACCACCAGTCTTGGGTTGTCATCACTCCCACGCTTCCGTATGTTGTGATGAATGGTTAAGCACATCATATGGTCTATTGTAATCTCACGTATACACTAACTTAGATCTGGAATGCACACCAGTCAAAGCAGACATCCATATCGAAGCTTCCTATGCACCTCACGTGCCCGTGTGTCCTATCATTCACATCGCATCAACATGCGTCAGAGATATTACACGTTCTCTTGCTTCTTCATCCCATGAGTTATCTCCTTGATCAGCACACGGAAATGAGGTTTTCCATGATGAAAATAGTCTCAACGCACAGGACTCTTCCCACTCTTCATCATCTTGTGTGTTGCATGAAGACAGCTCGTCAAGTCAGCTTGCTAAAAATTTTGATGATGCATGTGACATAAATGGTTGTCATCCTAAGAGCAGTTTTGAAATCAGCGACAACAGCCATCCTCAAGCCATGCATGATCTGGTTCACATCTCAAAATGCAAGTTTTCAATTCTGGAAAGTTCCGGGACGTGCTAGGGAGTTAAGGCACTTCAATTTCCATTGATGGTTATGTCACAACCTCATGACTCTGGTAAGCCCTCCAAACCAAATCAGATCTCATTTCTCATGCAAAATTCGTATATCTGCATGGTTCCACTCGAAGTGGATCCCCGTGTAAAGAATATTTACTATTTTGGGTGTGATATTTCAAAATTTCAGATTTTTGCTAATGATCGAATCCATGAGTTTGTTACATCATGTCCATTTTCATGCACCTCTCTTACATCTAATTCGGGTTGGGAGTGTCCATCCCTCATTCAATCATGGGACAATGAAGTTGATCATCTCAAAGACTATATTTATCTGGAATCATATTTATAGGATGTTCTCTCTCGTAATCAACCCCTTGGTCTTTTTGCAAATTTCGCATGCCAAATCTACCCACTCATCACACCAGCATTCTCCCTGTGTGATGACGAGCACACAACTTATCGCGCAAATCAAGTTACTCTCATTTCACCACACCCCAACTGGTTTCACACATTCATAGTGTTGGCATCCTTTCTACATTTCTTTGATTACCATGATGGTTGCGCACTTTTTCACCAGTTGCAGGTGGGTGTTCGATCATGTCTAGCAGACAATGAATTTGGTTCCCTCATTCGAAGCATTCACATAATTGTTCAAAAAGTTTCTTTGTTTATGTCAGACTGGGAATCTGCCATCTCGATCGACTGGTCTGATTTTTCTTCTACCTTGGGTGGTTGTCATGCAGTTTATCATTTTCCCAACATTACATCCAATGACAAGGGCTTCGCTACCTATGATTTTCACTGTGTAACATCTTTATTCTTAGATTTCTGTCAAGCAAGTAAGGGACCTCAGCCTGCGTTGATGGCTATGGTAGGCCCTCATTGTCTTGACATGACTGATGTGAATGAACAGATCTATCTATCTGTATCAGCTTCCCATTGTGATCCCCTCTCTCAAATCAAGAATCCATCTTCTCAAAGATCACGAATATTTCAAAACAACCATCACGAATTTTATGATCCAATCGCTGAATGGTTGGAACAAGCTTACTTACCGAGTCATGTTGCAGGTAACAATATTCACTCCTTCCTCGCACTCGCTAAGAAACTTGGTGCAGAACAAAACACACTCACAAGAGGCCTCCAAGGTTTGTTGAAAAATGGTAGTCATGGAAGAGCTAAGCGTGTGTTGGGTGGTTGTGACACATTCTTATGCCCACATGTGAGACCTTCTCTCTCATGTGCAAGTTTTTCAAGTTTTTTCATTTTCTGTTGCACACTATTTTTTATTTGTTTTAATCGCTCGTATCTTTGTGACTGTAGGTTGGGTACACCTATGGTGGCTTCACTGGAAATTTCATTTCACGTAACCCTTGACCGTTTAATGTAGGAGTAGGAGTAGGAGTAGTGTTTTCTTTTTCGCTTGTCTTTGCTTTCCGGTTTGCATGTTTGTTTGCTTGTTGACTTGGTTTCTTTTCTTGCTTGTTGTTGTTTTCACTTTGTTTGCTTTGCTTACTATTTTTGTTTACATTTGTTTTGTTTGCTTAACACCTCTTACTATTTTTGTTTCTGGAAATAACTGTTGCCAACCACTACATTCTGGATTTTGAATGAGTATGTGGATGAGATATGAAGAGACTTGTGACACTGCAGCACTTGGCCAGTCTTGTGTCTGTCTTCTCTGTGCTTGGTTACAACCTTCGGCCGATGTAGTCTTGATGGAATATACAAGCCGTCCACAAGGGAAGTTTTGGTACAACCATGAACTTGTGTCCACACTGGGAAGCCTCATGCCTGTACTCAACTTTCTACTTTGTGTGTTCAGTCTCATCCAACTAGTAGAAATGGAGAAGGGGAAAATATAAACAAGCAAACCTATGTCAGAGGTCTTACATGCTTCTCTGAAGGAACAAACCTTCTGCTCTCAATAAGTCGGGATCCCTCTTAACCCAAAAAATAAATAAGTGCTTATGCACAGTCCTCTTGAAAAAATACAAAGGCGAAAGAAGAGAAAGGCTTCCTGCGCAGAGAGGTGAAGCATGCAACTCTACCCAAGTACTAACTAGGATGACTGGTAGTGGAGCAATGCAGGTGTTCTTGCATGAATCTGCTAGGGTATTGTCCAGGCCTACTGGCAGCGGAGCAACACCAGAGATGAAAACTTATTCTCTAAAAATATTCAACTCACGAGCTAAACTACCCTTCCCAAATTCAAAACATTATGATCAAGATGAACTCTTGATTGTGTTTGACTGAGTTGGCAAAAGGTGAACCATGTATGTCCATGGGGTAAGTGGGGAAGCCAGAGTAATGTGCACAACGATTCAATACTTCCCGAAAGACCAAGGCCCTATGCTATCAATGAACCAAAATAGAGAAGTTGGAGTTCTACGAGTGTTTCACCAAGTGTTGTAGTGGCTACAACCACCCTCCAAAATTTTGGCCTGCACCCAATTTCAGAGCCCCCCTTGAGAGTTCCACTTGATGGTTGTGCACACTCAGGTTCACTCTGTGAGCTCGTGTGAGTCTTCGCACCCACCTTGCTTGATCATTTCACCCAAATTTTGCATGTTGATGTCAATGTCATGCTTGCAACCATGTTCTGGTTATACTCAGGGTCTTCGCTCCATGTGTACTTGTTGTGTTCGCTATGTAAACATCTGTCACACTCACACATGGAGTCACATACACTATCGCGCAAGCATCATCATGGTCGACCAACTATAAATCACAAGTGTCGCACTTGTCATTTACACCATCAGTCAGTCATGTTGAGCATGTGTGTCTGGATAATTTAAGTCATCTCGTCGTCAAGGCATGTAAGTGTGTGTTTGCAAGATTACGTATTCATCTTTTGCTTATTCACACACTTAGTCACTTTGCAGAAGTTTTGATGACCAGATTCCCCTCTAACTGTCGAACAGTCACCCCACTGTCGACTCGATCAATTGTCACCCAGAACAGCGTAGAAGCCCTAAGAAAGCCATTTTAAGCTACGTTGTCTGCAAGCAAATCAATAAACCTTCATGTTGGTCAACTGGAGAGTTTGACCCGACAGTGACCTCGGGACTTACTCCCCCCAAAAATTGCGTAGAGGTTGCAGACCTTGCCCACTCCATTGATTAAGAAAGTTGCGTAGACAAGCTGGACAAACACCAAGTGCCCATCCCTGTCTCCCTCAGAAAATTGTGCAGTTTTTCCAGCCAGCCCTCCTGACAATTGATCGACTGCTCACCAAGAAAATTGTGCAGTTTTCATGAGCAAGTCCTTTGCTACCCAGCAGTCCGCTCAGCTAAGAAACTATGTAGAGGTGACCAGCAGGCCAACCCCCAATCAGTTCGCTCAGCTCAGAAACTGTGTAGAGGTGACCAACAGGCCAACCTCCCAGCATCAGCGTAGTTTTTCCCTCTAGTAGCTCCCGGCAATCGACTGATAGTTCCCCTCAAGAATTGTGCAGCTTTTGCTACCAAGCTCCAGCAGCTGACTACCAGTTCCCTCCAGGAATTGTGTAGTTTTTGCTTCCAAGCTCCTGACAGTGAGCTGCTAGTTCCCCTCAGGAATTGCACAGTTTTTTCTGCCAGTGACCCAACAGCTGACTGCCATTTCCCCTCAGGAATTGCGTAGTTTTTTCTACTAAGCTCCCATTGCCCACTCATTCCAAAAATTGCGCAGATCTTGCCTACTTAGCCTTTCCACAGCTCAGACTGTTCCTCTAAAAAATTGCATATTTTTGTCCTCCAGCTGAGCCAGACCCCACGAACAGTCACTGTCGATCCGGATTGCCCATCTTCATCACCCAATGACCCATGCACAATTTTCATCAACAGTGCCCGAAGCCTCCATCCCAGCTCACATCCTTGTCTCCTCTCCCGATCACTTGCATCTGAAACGATCATGTCTCATGGTAGACTAAGAGGTTTTTGGATTTGATGTCATCTCATCATGAGTGACTACAGATATAGGTACACAAACAAACATGGCACAACGACAAATGGGATGAATGAAGGGAGCACATGCAGAAGGACAGGTTCACCAATGGACGAACAAACAATGCATGCAAAGAGATGTGCTCGTGAACGAACGATCATACAAAGATGTGTTCACGAACAGATGGATGAGGAAATATGCAAAATGTGTTCATGGACGACGGACGAATAAACATGCACTTTTTGCAAACAGATGAACCTATCAAGCCTTCCAACATACAGGCAAGGAGCAATGCGCATATTCAACATCAAGCAAACCCAATGACCATCGAATACTCCGTGCATGTTGCCATGCGGAGGTGAAGCTATGACACACCATGAGGACATCCATCACCAGCAACACTTCAGCTCGACATGCACACCAGCAGCAGCATGAACGTACCAGCATTGTCATGTCAATTCATGTCATGAGTCATCTCGTACACATCTCTACTATAAGCCATAATGTCAATCAATGTATTGTAACGTAAATGTCCAAGAGACCCACTTGTTGTATGAAGAGTCATATAAAGTCAAACAGTCATGACGGTAGTCGAACAACCATAAGGGTCAGTTTCACCCTTGGCTATAAATACCCCCTCATTTGTACATGGAAATGAATTTTTCACCTTAGCTCCTCCCACATAGCCTTGAGAGTCTGTAATATTTTCTTTGAGGAGTAAGTAGTGACTCCAACACCCTGCACATGGGGTTAGTGATGTATGGTGTAAGGATGTGTCTTGGAACTTTTGCTTAATTCAGAACCCTGCTCACAGGCTAGCACGTTTTCACACATGTATTGTAACTGTTGTAAGACTAATATTTAACACTTGTAATGCATGTTGCTTTAACCTGCGTTTAACACTTGAACTAATTCACTTGTTGTAATGCATATATGTTAATGAAAATGTGTTGTATATGATGTTAACGCTATCTCGACCGTGTAGACTACTATTCTAGACATCGAACATATATTTCACATAAAACTTGCCATAACAATCGTTGCTCTCGCACAGACTAATCCACTAAGTAGTATACATGTTATCTTCCCTTGTGTGTTGTGATTGCCGCATCCGTGTGGACTGTCCTCTGGAAGTTGTGCACATCCTATTGTGTTGTGTGTTCCCAGCAGAGTTTGGACTTCTCCCAACTGACTTGGGACTCACTCCCACCCTCTCCCTCTATGGTGAAAGAACCATTGAGACAAGAGACACTTACAATCACCAGGCATGCGAACCTCACTTCTCACAAGACAAAGCAGACCACTCTCTTGTGCTGACAAGCAAGAGTTGAGGCAAACCTTTAAGATAATGGAAATCGGGCCATCGTACTGGATGGGACTCCCACAAAAAACGGTGTGAGGTCTAGTTTGGACTTGATACTGGGGTGATACCCTGATGTTTGAGGGTTTAACACCGTCAACATAATCCAAATCAGTAAAAGAATTGAAATGTAATCCTGTAACACTAAGCTTCGGCAGACCATCCAAACCTGAAGCAACCCATACATTAGTTTTATGATAAAAAGAAACCTAAGAAATTAGTTCTAATGTCAAACTATAAGTAGAGTTGGACTAAGAAAGAAAAAAGTAAAAAAGGACATACTTAGGTGAATAAGGGTTGTTACAATAATAAGATATGGTCCTGTTGGTCAAAAATGGATAAAAGAAATAGGAAAATAAGTAGGAAAAATGACAATTTCGTGACCCAACATTTATCCCCATCTTCATTGGTGGCGGTTACATCGATTTAGTTATAAAATATGATGGTGCAAGAATGATCTAATCATGCAATATTATGACAGGGTGAGGTATGTATTAATTGGAAGAATATGTGGGTTTCCTAGATCTGGTTTGATTAGGAAAGGAAACACATGCTTAAGAAATTGTATGTGTAACAATAGTAGCTCTCGAAACCTTAATTAATATAAATCAGTAAGGGAACTAAAATGTAATCCTGTAACAACAAGCTTCAACATACCATCCAAACCTAAAACAACCCAACCATTGACCATTAAACTACCTAACTCGTAAGCACCAAATCCCTTAGCTATCGACCCTTAATCCCTTAAACCCTAACTCCTAATCCGTTGACCCTTAATCCTTTTGCCCTAAATCCATAAATCCCATAATCCTTAAAAGCCCCTATCCACTTAACCCCCAACACCTTAATTAATTAACTATTTAGGCACATTTGGTGCTAATTATAGGGCTAAAAAGGGAGCTAACCAAGGAGGTAATGTAGGTGCCAAGAAAGGAGCTAAACCTGATGCTATCACTGGCGCTAATGACATTACAATTTACAATGCTAGTATTTCCTGAATTAGCACCTAAATGTTTTGGCATGCGAAAGCAATGCCAAAAATTGCACCATCCTGATAAATAGAACTGACGTTTTCAAAAATATGGAGAAAAATACACTAAAACAATATTTGGAAACACAAAAGGGAGCAAAAAATGGAGCTAATAACAAGGATTTGCTATAATGTCTAGATCCCCTACAAATCTCCACATATACCTAAAGAATCCTGATCTGATACCAATATGATCCTTAAACTACTATGGATATTCCACTAGACAATTTGTCACAAAAATATGATAAAACTGTATTTAAAATTTTGAAATCTACATTATTAGGGTTTTCTTTTTATTTATATTTTTGAATTTGTAGATTAATGTTAATTGCATATGCATGCAAATTAAAATTATATAGAAAATAGAGAATAGTGAAATAAAAACTCACAAACAAAAATTTGACATAAGATATGACCTAGGAAACACTTTCGGGAGAAAACCCAATTGGAAGGTGAGGTCGCTCTGCTCTCTTTCTCTGAATAGAAAATGGTTTCAAGTATAAAGAAGTATGGCATGTGGCCTATGGGATACTACAGTGCACGAATCCTCTCTTTTGGATCTATATTTTATCCCTCTTGGCTATTTTTTTGTGATATATGGAACAAATGCACTCGAAAGAATGGAACCCCTTTCCCTCCTAGTGGTCCAGTTATAACATAGCCTGATAGCTTGCTAGTGGTTAGGTTTGACCACCTTGTAACAACCCCAGGTTAAAAGTTCATGCAATAAAGGATAATAAAGGGAAAATAAGACCAAGGTCATGGGACACATATTCCAAGCTAAAGGTTGGGAAAAACTCTATAGTAAGCATCACTTGTTGTTTATTATGGCTAAGGAAATTGGCAAAGGCATTGGAAAAGCAAGAGGCATTAATTGGCATTTATTTATAAAAATAAAGGAAAATAGGAGAAAAGAAAGGTGAAGAGACACAAATTTGCATGAGAGGGAAATTAGAAGGAAAATGAAGAAAATAGAGGCCTCAATGATAAAAAGGCTTCTAAGGATCAGTTCACAACTTTTTTCAGTTTAGTTTTGGAGCTCTCTTATATTCTCTCATTCTCTCATACTCTTGCACATATAGAGCATTCTTGGAGCACTCTAGCATTGGATAAAGGAAGGCAAAGGAAGGACAAGGAAGGAAGTTTGGATCAAGTAGCTTTAGTAGGAGGATTTTGCAGGTAACAGGATGCATGTGTGATTTCCTAGATAAGGTGTAAGTGCATGTTACAATCATCTGTTCATTTGATTCATTTGTTGTTATTGGCATGGGTTTTTCTTGGTTTGACAGTGGTTTCATCCTTGCCTTTCCATTTCCTGGATAGCCATGCTGTGATCGGATTAATTTCTTGGTTGAGCTTTGGATTGCCGAAAGGTTTTGGGACTAGGTGAGGTGGTCTCTGGAAAATTCCCAAGGGTTGGGGGTGGATATGGTTTTCTCCAGGAAGCCCTCGAAAGGTGGGTGGAGACGTGAAAATTTCTCAAGGTAATGGTGAATAAATCTTGAGGCATCCAAGCTTGTTTGAGATTCGTGCTCTACACTAGTTTTGGCGAGATCGCAGTAGCCTGAGGGTGGAGGTGGCTTAATATATAGGAAGCCCTAGTTGTTTATGTCTTGATATCCCACATTCATGCTTGGAATATGGCACAAGGGTGATTGGTTGAAAAAATGATTTGGTTCGGCTCAATCTATGGTTGGGTGGTACATGGAAGTCCCTGACTTGGTTGGCTTTTGCAAAAGTTAATAAGATTTATTTTCCTATTGTAGTCTATGAGAACTTTTACTTGTTATTATTATGATTTGATGGTTGTTTTGTCATGGTTAATAATCTGGTTATATGTCTATAATAAGCACGGATTTGCAATGTCCTCTAGTTATGACTTGTTCAGGATTTGATAAATATATGAATGGATGATGAATGCATGGACCAATAAGTGTTATTGCAGCTAATATGTGAGGGAATTAGACCTTCTTGATGATTATCAAATGGACCATAAACCCTTATGATCAGATATGCATCTGTGACCTATAACTCTTATGTTAGACATGTGTTTGAAAAAATGTCTACTATGGATAAGGCATGTTCTAAGTCATTTATTGTTCAAGTTTTGTATGAATGGATTCATCATTATGTAATTTTTCATTCTAAGAAGTTACAGGTAGTTTTGGGCAATGGTTTGGAGGCTAGCTTGGAAAAGTGGCTCGGATCTCGGGACCACACCCTATGAACTAGAGGATTTGGGTTGCAACTGCATGGAGGCAACATTGTGCATGCAGTTGGAGGGTCATAACCACACCCTTGCAGGATTTTTCATGTGGTTGGGGTGTTAGGTCAAAGAAAAATAGCTTTAGCTTAGGTTTTGGTCACCTGGGGTGGTTCTTTGGCCCCTGAGTGTCTTGTAAGCCTTGAGGGATGTCTGTGAGTTTTCAGTTGTCAGCCCCACTTTCATAGCTAAAACTTAGAAGTTGGGTCATGTCATAGTGGTGCTCCGCTTCACATTTACCTGGAGGGTTTGCAAAAGAGAGTAAATGTGGGGTGGTGGTGTTACATATTGATATCATATCATGGCTCATAAATACTTTGACTTGATTGGATAGACGCATGTTGTTATGCATGCGTTGTCATGGTTATGGTTATCATGCATGAGGTCATTGTATGAAATTAGTGTTTTCATGCATGTTGTCGATATATGAATTTGATCATGTATATATTTGTGTGTGTGTTTGTGTGCATCATGATAATGTGGATTGATTTTTCAGATGAGATAGCCTCCCATGAACTCCACTGAGGTATGTTGATATGTTTATATTTGGTTATCTGACATGGTATGTTCGTAGGAAGAATAAGAAGATCAACAATGACAGGCAGAATAGTGGATTATTGTTCATGTGACTTTCCTTATAGATCAACTGGGAAACATGGGGAATATTACTTTCGTAACATAGCAGATATCTTGAGAAGTCTAAAGGAAGAAATCAAAAGTTGCAAGGAAGATAATGACATGATCATTCAGTCACAAGAAAGACTTGCTAGGGAATAGGCTAAGCAAGCAGAAGTCAACGTAGTTGTCCTTCAAAGCTTATCAAATTTTGCAAAGATAGGGACAACCACATATCATTTATGGGTAGGAGGAAAGGACTAATGGGGGATATGGAAACAATTCTTGCGAAGGGTATAGGTTGGACGAGGATGACACAATCAAATATTTTAGGTTCTTGGATACACTTGACATTAGAGGAAGCAGTTATGGGTTATATTCTAGTTCTGGTTCAGACATGTATCATGGTCATCATCGTTACCATCCTTACAAGAGGAGTGAGAGGGGATACTTGCAGGATAAGTTGAAGAAATCCAAGCCTCCTATAATTGATGGACAGCTGAAGAAATTGTAGGATGCAAAAGCATGGTTGCTTGAAATGAATAAGTTCTTTGAGTTGCATTATTATACAAAGAATATGAAACCAAATAAATATATTTTTAGTCTCAAGGGAAAAGCGTACATCTGGTGGGAAGATGTGAAGCATGTCAGGGCATCAGGATAGAGGATTTGAGTTGGAATGAGTTTTAAAGACTCTTTCGAAAGATGTACTTGTAAGAGAGATAATATGAGGGTAAGGCTAAGGAGTTCTATGAGTTTAAGATGAGATCTATGAAAAACAAGGAGTACAAGACTAAGTTTATTGAATTTTTGAGGTATGTGCCTTACCTCAATGATGAGAAGACTAAGATTCAAAGATTTATTAGTGGACTGCCATTAGCATTCAAGGATTAGATTGAGTGGGATGAGCCTCAATCGTTAGAGGAAGTCATTGGGATGTTGAAGAACTGTTATGAGTAGTGGAAGTGTAAGGCTAAGCCTAAGCGTGATTGGAAATGAAATGACAAAACCAAAGGAAAGTGGTCGCTGAAGCGAACAAGACCATATGATGCAAGTGAGAAGGAAAATGTTACTCTTTACAAGAAGTTTAATGTGGTAGAGAAGGGACACAAACCTCATCCTAGAGAGAAAAAGAATAAGGGTAGTGGTAGAGAACAATTGCAGTGTTGGATTTGAGGCAAATATCATCACAAGAAGGATTGTCCGTTGTATCAAGGCAGTAGAACTCATATCTATAGTGCTAAGGAGGTGCAGAAAATTGGGGATGTTGGTAAGAGCATTTCTTGGATCTATGAAACATTAGACAACAAGCAGGTGGATCACCAAACATACATTATTAATATGGAAGGTAATCTTTGTGATTGAGTTATTTCCATTTCGTTTGACCGTAGATCTAATTATAGTTATGTTAATCCTGACCTGGTGGATAAGTGTGGTTTAAGAAAAGAAGTGCATGTAGAGTCTTGGTTGGTGTAGTTGGCTACAGGTACTAAGAAAATAGTTCATCATTGCGTGAGAGCTTGTGCATTTGAGCTAAATGGTATCTCTACATCAACGCATCTAAATTTACTTCCGTTGGGATCATATAATATGCTTTTGGGTATGGATTGGTTGTACCTTCATAGGACCAAGGTAGATTGTCGAGAAGGCTATTGAGTGCTTGGATGATGATGGAGAAAAGGAAATATTGCAAGGAAGAAGAATCCTACATTAGTAAGAATCGTTACAACTATGCAAGCAAAGCACAGTTGCAGGAAAGGGTGTGTATTGTTCACAGTGCATGTTTCCAGTGACAAAGACAAGGATGTTGAGGATGCAAAAGTATTGAAGAGGTATCTGGTATTACACCATTCTTAGGATGTATTTTCAGCATAAATTTTAGATTTCCTCCTCATAGGGAAGTAAAATTTATCTATTGAGTTGGTACCAGGAGCAACACCGACATCAAAGGATCATTACAAGATGAGCACTCTAGAGTTAGTGGAACTAAAGTTGCAGTTTAAGGAAATTCTTGACAAGGGATATGTAAGGCCAAGTGTACTGACATGGGGTGCACCACTGTTGTTTGTGAAGAAGAAGGACGATATTCTTAGGTTTTGCATTGATTACAAGATAACTTAACAAGGTGAAGATCAAGAACATGTACCCATTGCCTCAAATTGATGACTTGTTTGATCCGTTAAAGGGAGAAACACTGTAATCAAAGACTGATTTGGGATCAGGATATCATTAGGTATGCATCAAAGAAGAGGACATTTAAAAGAATGCTTTCTAGACCAGGTATCGGCATTACGAGTTTGTTGTGGTTCCTTTTGGTTTGATTAATGCTCGATCTACTTTCATGTGTTTAATGAATAATGTGTTATGTCCTTATTCGGAAAAGTTTGTGATAGTATTCATTGATGACATATTAATATATTCTAAGAATGAGGATGAGCATGCAGAACACCTAGAAGCAAGGTTAAGATGGTTGAGAGAACATCAATTGTATGCCAAGCTTAGTAAGTGTAGTTTCCAAGGAAGGCATAGTAGTGGACCTAGAAACGATCAAAGATATCATGGAATTGGCAACTCCTTGGAATCCGGATGAGGTCTGATCATTCATGGGATTAGTAGGTTATTATAGGGGGTTCATCAGGAAATTTTCATGGATTTCCTATCCTATTACACCTTTGCAGAGGAAAGGAAAGACATTTGAATGGACAGAGTAATGTGAAACTAGTTTTGAACAGTTGAAGCAGTTGCTTACAAATGCTCCAACTCTAAAGATTGAAGATTCAGATAAAGAGTTGGTAGTGTGTATAGATTCTTGCAAGGGAGGAATTGGTGGAATCCTGATGTAGGAGGGACATTCGGTATGCTACGAGTCAAAGAAACTAAATGAAAATGAACTAAACTATGTGACTCATGATATTGAGTTGGCAACGATCATTCATGCATTGAAAATGTGGAGGCACTATCTTCTTGGTGGGAGGTTTGTTTTGATGAGTGATCACTGTGGGTTGAGATACTTATTTGACCTTGCAGTCGATTTCAATTCCATAATGGAAGTGGGAGGTCATTTCCATGTATTTCATTATGATTTTGTGAAGGACATATAAACAACATGATTCCATTATGGTTGTGGTTAACCAATGTATCTCACTTCATTCTAGTGAAGTCTACTAATTTAGCTAGTGAGGTAGCTCAAGTCTTCATCAGGGAGGTAGTGAGATCGTATGGTGTTCATAAGAAGATCATATCAGATAGAGATGCCAAGTTCACTACCAGGTTTTGGCTTTCAATATAACTTATCATCCGTAGAAATATGGAAAAACAAAGAGGGTCAACGAGATTCTTGAGGATATGTTGAGAATGTATGTCATGCATCAACAGAGGAGGCGGCATGTGTATTGACATGAGGTGCACCACTATTGTTTGTGAAGAAGAAGGACGATATTCTTAGGTTGTGCATTGATTACGAGATAACTTAACAAGGTGAAGATCAAGAACATGTACCCATTGCCTTAGATTGATGACTTGTTTGATCCGTTGAAGGGAGAAACATTGTACTCAAAGATTGATTTGAGATCAGGATATCATCAGGTATGCATCAAAGAAGAGGACATTTAAAAGAATGCTTTCTGGACCATGTATTGGCATTATGAGTTTGTTGTGGTTTCTTTTGGTTTGATTAATGTTCGAACTACTTTCATGTGTTTAATAAATAGTGTGTTATGTCCTTATCCAGAAAAGTTTGTGATAGTATTCATTGATGACATATTGATATATTCTAAGAATGAGGATGAGCATGCAGAACACCTAGAAACAAGGTTAAGATGGTTGAGAGAACATTAGTTGTATGCCAAGCTTAGTAAGTGTAGTTTCTAAGGAAGGTATAGTAGTGGACTTGGAAACGATCAAAGCTATCATGGAATTGGTAACTCCTTGGAATGTGGATGAGGTCTAATCATTCATGGGATTAGTAGGTTATTATAGGGGGTTCGTCAAGAAATTTTCATGGATTTCCTATCTTATTACATCTTTGCAGAGGAAAGGAAAGACATTTGAATGGATAGAGGAATGTGCAACTAGTTTTGAATAGTTGAAGCAGTTGCTTACAAATGCTCTAGCTCTAAAGACTGAAGATTCAGATAAAGAGTTGGTAGTGTGTATAGATTCTTGCAAGGGAGGACTTGGTGGAATCCTGATGCAGGAGGGACATGTGGTATGCTACGAGTCAAAGAAACTAAATGAGAATGAACTAAACTATGTGACTCATGATATTGAGTTGGCAGTGATCATTCATGCATTGAAAATGTGGAGGCACTATCTTCTTGGTAAGAGGTTTGTTTTCATGAGTGATCACTGTGGGTTGAGATACTTATTTGACCAACCTAATCTGAATGCCAAGAAAGCTAGATGGTTAGCCACACTCATTGGGTTTGAATTTGAGATTAGGTACATTAAAGGTAAAGAGAACATGCTTGCAAATTCTCTTAAAAGAAGAGTGCAGATAAATCACATTCTAGCTATGAGTTCATATGGGAGAGACTTGCATGAGTGGATCTTATAGGTAGGGTAGCAGGATGACCGATACCAAAAACTTAAGCACATGTTACACCAAAAGAGTACAAGTGATGATAATGTCGATTATCATCTCATGGTAGATGGTTTGGTGAGATTAAGGGACATGATCTGTGTGTTGGACAACAATGAACTCAAGAAGCTTATCTTGAGCGAATTTCATGTAAATCCATATTCAAATCACCTAGGATATTATAAGACATTGACATCTCTGAAGAAGTTTTACTACTCGCCAAACTTTAAAAAGGAAGTGGTTGAGTTTGTGGCTAGATGTTTGGATTTTCTATAGGTAAAATAGAGTGAAAGAATCTAGGTGGCTTATTGCAGTCGATATTCCATAATGGAAGTGGGAGGTCAGTTCCATGGATTTCATTATGATTTTGTGAAGGACATTTAAACAACATGATTCCATTATGGTTGTGGTTGACCAATGTATCTCACTTCATTCTAGAGAAGTCTACTAATTCAGCTAGTGAGGTAGCTCGAGTCTTCATCAGGGAGGCAGTGAGATCGCATGGTGTTCATAAGAAGATCATATCAGACAGAGATGCCAAGTTCACTACCAGGTTTCGGAAAGATTTGTTTGTAGGTTTGGGGACAGGGTTGGCTTTCAATATAACTTATCATCCATAGAAATATGGGAAAACAAAGAGGGTCAACGAGATTCTTGAGGATATGTTGACAATGTATGTCATGCATCAACAGAGGAGGTGGCAATAATACCTTCCACTAGTAGAGTTTATATATAATAATGGGTATCAGGAATCTTTGAAGATGAGTTAGTTTGAGGCACTTTATGGGTGGAGTTGTAATACTCTTATTAGATGGAGTGATCAAGTAAACAGGCTATTAATTGGACCTAATATGTTGGCTGAGATGGAATAGGAAATGTAGGTTATCAAGAGGAATCTAAAATCAACACAGGCTAGGCAGAAGATCTATGTAGATTAGAATAAGGCATTTAAGGAGTTTCAGGTTGGGGAGCATGTGTACTTGCGCATGAATCCCAATAGGAGTTCCTTGAGGATTGGGTCATGTGCCAAGTTGGCACCTTGGTATTGCGGGCCTTTTGAGATCCTTTGAGAGGATTGGACCAGTGGCCTACAAACTTGCACTACCGTCAATAGTGAAAGTCCATGATGCTTTCCGTGTTCCATTACTTAAGAGATATGTGAAAGATGTCGATCATATGATTGACTAGTTTGTATTGCAGGTGGAGCCAAAAGGAGAATTCTAGTCAGAACCTTAGTGAATATTGCAGTGGAAATAACTCATTCTCAGGAACAGAGAAATCGAGCAAGTTAAAGTGTAGTGGAAGCACATTGGGCCCGATGAAGCTACATGGGAGATGGTTGATCATATGCTACCTTTGTATCCTTCATTATTTCTTGGTTGAGGCAAAGGCATTTTGGTATATGTACATATCTATGTAAGGTTTTTATTGTAGATACCGCAATGAGCTATGTTATAAAGCTCCAATAAGTGGTGTGATTGTCATGTTGCCACATTTATCATATTGATTTTGGCTTTTCAATAGGTTTTTATTGTAAATATTGCATCGAGCTAAGTCAAAATCTCCATAGACAATATGTTTTAGTTTTCAGTGGTTTTTCTGGTCATAGGTGTCATAAAACACCAAGGAAGGTGTTCCCCCAAGGGGGAGGGTTTTGTAATAACCCTAGGTTAAAAGTTCATGTAATAAAGGACAATAAAGGCAAAATAAGACAAAGGTCATAGGACACATATTCCAAGTTGAATGTTGGGAAAAAATATATAATGGGCATCATTTGTTGTTTATTATGGCTAAGGAAATTGGCAAATGCATTGGAAAGGCAAGAGGCATTAATTGAAAATAAAGGAAAATAGGAGAAAAGGAAGGTGAAGAGACACAAATTTGCATGAGAGGTAAATTATAAGGAAAATGAAGAAAATAGAGGCCTTAATGATAAAAAGGCTTTTGAGGATCGGCTCACAACTTTTGTTAGTTCAGTTTTGGAGCTCTCTTCTATTCTTTCATTCTCTCATACTCTTGCACACATATAACATTCTTGGAGTACTTTGGCATTGGAGAAATGAAGGCAAAGGAAGGACACGGAAATCAAAGGAAGGAAAAGGAAATTAAAGTACAAGCAAGGAGGGTTGGATCAAACAACTTTAACATGAGGATTTTGTAGGTAACAGGTTGCATATGTAATTTCCTAGATGAGGTGTAAATTCATGGTACATGCATTTTTTCATTTGGTTCATTTGCTATCATTGGCATGGGTTTCTTCTGGTTTGAAAATGGTTTCGACCTTGCCTTGCCATTTCCTAGATAACCATGGTGTGATGGGATTCGTTTCTTGGTTGAGCTTTGGATTGTTGGAAGGATTTGGAACTGGTTGAGACGGTATCAGGAAAATTTCCAAGGGTTGGGAGCGGAGATGGTTTTCTTCGAGAAGTCCTCAATAGGTGGGCGGAGACAGGAAAATTCCTCAAGGTAATGGTGAATAAATTATGAGGCATCCAAGCTTCTTTGGGCTTTGTGATCTCTTGACCAATTTTGGCGAGATCGTAGTAGCTTGAGGGTGCAGGTGGTTTAATCTTAGGGAATCCCTAGTTGTTTATGTCTTGAGATCCCACATTCATGCTTGGAATATGGCACAGGGGTGATTAGATGAAATAAATGTTTGGTTTAGCCCAATATATGGTTGGGCGGTACGTGGAAGTCCCTAACATGGTTGGATTTTCCAAAGGTTAATAAGAGATATTTTCCTATTATAATATATGAGCACTTGTACTCTTTTTTATGATGTTTTGATGGATATTGTTTCATGGTTAATAATATGGTTATATGTTGGTTATAAGGATGGATTTGTAATGTGTTCCAGCTATGACTTCTTTAGGATCTAATAAGTATATGAATGGTTGATGGATGGAATAAAAAGTTTTATTGCAGTTAATATGAGAGGGCATTAAACCTTCTTGATGATTATTAGATGGACTGCAAACCCTTATGATTAGATATGCATTCATGACCTGTAACTCTTATGTTATCCATGTGCTTGACGAAATGTCAGCTATGGATTAGACATGCTCTAAGTCAGATCTTGTTCAAGTTTTGTATGAATGACTTCATCATTATGTCATTTATCATTCCAAGAAGTTACAGGAAGTGGTCTGGAGGCTAGCCTGGAAAAGTGTCTCAGATTTTGGGACCTCGCCCTCTAAACTGGAGGATTTGGGTTGCAAATGCATCGAAGCAGTGTTGGGCATGTGATTGGGCTGTTAGGTTAGAGAAAAATAGCTTTAGCTTATGTTTTGGTCACCTGGGGTGGTTCTTTAATCGTTAAGTGTCCTGTAAGCCTTGAGGGATGTTTGTGAGCTGTCAGTTGTTGGCCCCACTACCATAACTAAAGCTTGGAGGTCTGGTCATTTCATTGTGGTGCTTCACTTCACATTTATCCGAAGGGCTTCCAAAAGTGAGCAAATGTGGGGTGGCGGTGTTACCTACCTCAACTCTTAACCAAATTTACAATATGGAATATTCTAGAGCCTTCTTGATCATAATCATGTGGCTAGCCCCGTTTCCATGAATAATTGGGGTTGACTTAGCATCCTCTCAAGTATGGTGGTGATGTCAACTTCTTATTGGCATAACTTTTGCATAGACTTTGATTGACATGATTGTTGTGTTGTTGGAAAGGTCTCTATGTGTAGAATATGAAAAAAAGGGAATCGCTAAAGAAACAAAGTTTTATCCCCAAAAAATGTCATTTAGTGCCTCGAAATGCTCTCAGAATGTTTCAGACTACAGTTTGCCAAACTAGGTCCCACCAACAAAAATGGTCCTGTGAGTTGATTCCTCCACTTTTTCCACTCTGAAAGCATGAAGATGGATGACAAACAATATAATGATTCAATATGGATCATGTGTATAGATACCATGAGGTTTTCTAACCTTAACACTATGAATCTTCTATATTTCATGAACACATTAATGATGAAATAGCTAAATGTTGTGACACAAGTGGCATGATGGAAATGGGAGCTCAGGAAGAAGATAACTAGGAAGGAATTGCAGTCTGTGGCACTTTGTTTAAATCATGGGACAAAGTCATAATTGAGACATCCACTATAAGACTCCATGAATAATGTAGGGCAACATGCCAAATCGTGACTTGACCTTAACACTCCATATACATGTCATTAGAGCATGATAGATGACTACTGGGATATAAGACTCTAATGACTACCCCACATAGGAAAGCCCTTAGATAGATAGACTACCTGGAATGGGGGTTTCCTAGGCCCAAAAGGGTGAGTGATTGATGGGGTGGCCATGTAGGAAAGCCCTTGGATAGGAAAACTACCCAGAATGGGGGTTTCCTGGGCATGGAAGGGTGAGTGACAGACAAGGGCCCATGCAGGAAAGCCTTTGGCTAGGTAGACTTCCTATAAGGGAGATTTCCCAAGCTTATAAAGGTGAGTAGTTGGTGGGATAAGAAATATTCCTATGTTCAATGGATCTGTACTAAAAGATTGCATGGAGCAATGCAATTTCCAGTGAGTGCTTGCATTGGGGCTGAGAACTACTCAGTCAGTCAGAGTTGAGGGAAGAGTTGGCTGAAAATTATGTGGATCACACACAACACTGAGTTCTTGCTTCGGCTGATAAACCATTAAGTGAAAAAACAAATAAGAAGCTATAGAGACAATTATTAATTGTCAATTTAGTGATTTTTTTTAATATTATGCTTTAATTTGGTTTAAAGTTTGTATTCGTAATGAATTGAGTTATGTTTTAATATGATTGTGTTATGTTCTAAATTGATTTAAAACTTTATGATTCTCTCTCATGACATATGTGTATGTGATATATGAGAATAATTGAACTTCCTAATAGATGAATATGATGTTGAGTGCAAGGTAAACAACACCATCTTAATGAAATCAAAGTGTGCAGTAGCATAATGGTGTTGAAGACTTCAAAAACTAGGCCATTATGGTGACACTTGAACCTTGTGATATGCTCTAATCACCATGAGGTGTTCCATGACACATGTGTTGTTTTATTAAAGAAATGCAAAGGGATGCCTTGGTTGAGAGAATTATTCATGTGCAAGAAACCCTTGTCAAGGGATGGATCGCCTAAGGGACTAAGGAAATAAATAAGGGGATGCTAGAACTTGGAATGTGAGTGATTGAATTGAAGAAGAAATAGATAGCTCGAGGAGCTAATGAAGCAGAGAAGGGTATGCCGAAACTTGAAAGATGAATTGGTTTTCATGGAATCATGTGCATATTGATTGGGATCATCAATGCATTGGGTGTGTCTTGGAAAGAAATGAGATGAAATTGTTTCCTGAAGGAGGATTGAGCATAGTGGATGGCATGGATAGACATTGGAGGAAGATTACACTTTAGATTCAAGTGACCAAACAAGCTAAGGTTAGTGGAGGAACTTAGAACATGATGAAGCCACTAGGGAGATGGTTGAGTGAATAAGGGTTCCATACCCATATTTTATTTGTTGAATAAGTGGTTGTAAGAGCTGCTTATAAATCTTAATTTTGTTTTAGTTTGTTTGTTGGTAAGAACGCTGAGGATAGTGTTCCCCTTAAGAGAGTGGGTCTTGTAACACCCTTTGTATACTCCCCCTAATTTTTGTAGTGTAATTATACTTTTATTATAAATGATTATAAACTTATTTGAATGGGTTGAAGGGTGGGACCACAAATCCACGATCTGAGGGGGAAAAGAAAGAAGAACCCGAGTGGTGTTAGTTGCCACCATTGCTTAATCAAATGTGCAGCTAGCAAGAAAGATATTTAAGAATGTTCCATGAGGAACATGAAGTGAAACACAAGAAAAAAGGTTAAAATGCATTTGAATAGCAAGAGGTGGTTGGATTTTTGGTTGAATGAAAGAAGCTCGAGGACAAAATTGGAATTTTGGGCAAGGATCCAAACTCGTGAGCATTATTTCCAGCTGAGTTTGCTTGAAAAATCCCCTTGGATCATGGATCTGAATCAGGGATGACTAATACAAGAAACACATGCAACAGTCTATGTTTGGGTGGAAAATCGAATTCCCACTTTCAGTTTCAACCATTGTTATATTTCAGAAGTGTTATTAACTATGAGCTATGAATATGATTATTAGTTATTTATTGAATTGTTGTATAGATTTTTGGTAATTTTGCATGGATATAGGAAACTATTGCATGGAATCAATAGCCAAAATACCTTGACTATTATGTTGATTATATTGAAATTCTACCTTGAGACTATAAGAAATATGTCTTGATTTTTATGTGCAAGTTAATACGTTGCATGTGGACATGCAGGGCTTTGTGATTACTATTGCTCACTTTTATGCTATAAATTTTCTTCTGGGAGGTTCTAGAAGCTTAAAATTGGACAGTGGTAAGAGGAAATAATACTGATCCTCTGGTCTAGTTTTCAGATCTTGAGTCATGAAATTTTAGGAAATATGATCAGAGGAAGTAGGGCTTCCTAAATGCATCTTTAAACATATTATGTCACCTTTCTTCTATAACTTTTCTTCTAGGAGGTTCCAGAAGCTGAAACTTGGACCATAGCGAGGGGAAATCCCAATGATCATCCAAACCAACTTACATATCTTGGGTCACAATATTTTAGGAGATATGATCAAAGGAAGTCAAGTTTCTTGAATTCTCCTAAAATCATGCATCAAACAAGTCATGTTGGTGTTTCACTATATTTTGTATTTATTTATTTATTTTTATTTTTATTTTTATTTTATATTTTATTTATTTTATATTTTTATTTTATTTATTCTGGGGGGTTTTAGAAACTCAAACTTTGACCATAGTGAGGGGAAATCCCATTTATCATTTGGTTCAAACTTTAGATCTTGGATCACAACACTTAAGGATATATGATCATAGGAAGTTGAGCTTCTTGAATGCTCCTAAACTTTGCTTCAAATAGGGCATGTTGACATTCCTGCGATAACTTTTCTTCTGACAGGTTCTAGAAGCTAAAAATTGGAACAAAGTGAGGAAAAAACTCATTTATTATCTAATTCAACTTTCAAATCTTGGGTCACAAAATTTTAGGAGATATGATCAGAGGAATTTCAGCTTCCTAAATGGTCCTAAAACTGTGCTTCAAACTGGTCATGTTAGCATTTCTGCTATAACTTGTCATCTGGGAGGTTCCAGATGTTGAAATGTGAACCATGGTGTGGGGAACTCCCATTTACCATTTTGTTCAATTTTTAGAACTTGAACTACTATAATCTAGGATACATGCCCTGAAGAATTTTTTATGTTTATTTGTATGCAAAGTGTTTGAAGAAATGACTAAATGGTTTAATGATTCATTGTATACAAATTGTTTCATGAAATTTCCCAATGAAAATGTTGTTTTATGGATGGGGAAAATATTATTGTATGATAGTACTTTTGTAGTTGATATATTCCTATTTGCATGCAAATAATTTCTATATTGGTTTCATGCAAAGTATTTGAAGAAATACTTAAATTCCTATGGACTCTCTTGGTAGTTCGAAATGTTGGGTTCATAAAACTCTATAACAGGTCATTCCTCCTCTATTTAATACTTAAACGGTTTAATGATTCATTGCATACAAATTGTTTGATGAAATACCCTAATGAAAATGTTTTTTTTGGATGGGGTTAGTATTGATATACAATAGTATTGTTGTAGCTGATATATGACTATTTTCATGTAAATAATTTGAATAAATGTATTAAAGTTGTTTTATTACATGTTTACTACAAACTATTTTATAAAACACCTCAAAGACAAAAATCAAAAGTTGCATGATTGAGTGTGTTTTTAGGATATCGATGACCACTATGTCCATAGAAATGGTCCCGAGTCGATCCACCTAAAGGGATCAGTCCTTTCGGCTCATTTCGCAGCCAAAACCTGAAGGTGTCGAGGAGAATTGACCCCATGACCTCTAATAGCGAGGTGCCATATGCAATGGGTACTTAACCAATTGAACTAACCCTCAAGGCTATGTTATGTTTTAGTGTTATACAACAAAATGACCTCCTCATCAGCTTAGAGGAGAAATACACTTTGGTTGGAACAAATACCTAAGTTTCAGGCCTATTTTCCAGGTAACGCACCCTAGAAACAGACAAAATGAGTCATAATGTTGCTCAAATCTAAGCAAAAAGCGTTAGTCCCTAGGTTAACGGTCTATTTTGCCTAAAGGAAAGCATTACTTGATTTTCATAAGGTCTGGAGGTCAAAACATAATTTGATTGACAGACATCCCCCTTTTCACTCAACTGTCAGCTCAAAAAGTAGGAAACTTGCGTCTCAGTCCTGACTTGGGATATTGCTAATCTTATCTAAAGACACATGGAAAGGGAAAAAATGATAAAGCAAGGCAAGTTCCTAGATTATGCCTCTCTCAATCTATAAATTGGAGGCTCAGTCATTGTAACAGGGGTCAAATGGTTGTCGAAAGATTGAAGAGAT
Source organism: Pinus taeda (assembly GCA_000404065.3). Classification (NCBI taxonomy): domain Eukaryota; kingdom Viridiplantae; phylum Streptophyta; class Pinopsida; order Pinales; family Pinaceae; genus Pinus; species Pinus taeda. Next base: position 221,547 of record APFE030632186.1, on the reverse strand, counting down.
TAAGTATTGTTATGCTGCCAAGTAGTTGAGAGAGAGAGAGAGAGGAGTTGAAGGATTATAGGAGGTTGATCTAGCCAAAATAGATGTAATAATCCTTCTTCTATCATAAAATATAGATCATAATCATTTCTTTCTACTTGATGGTGTCGATATTGTATTTCTTTACATGTTGGTTCAATGGCGCAATTGATAAGTAGCTTAGGTGTATGATACTTTATATTCTCATGTATGTTAATGCATTGATTGCTAAGGTTTGTATGTTGTGAAGATTACACTTTGTCTTGTTCATGTGCAGGTCTTGATCTAGGAGCTGGAAAAGAGGCCTTACACTTCACCACACTACGATCTCCAGGAGGGCTATATGAAGGACTAAGGTAACTCTTCTCACTTTTGCTTTGTCAATCATGGGTTAATATGAATTATGTATGTTTCTTTGTGACAGTTGCAGTTAATATCAAACAGTCTGCCTTGGGTCTCAAGAAGACCCAAAAGGGTATTTCATCCACAACTACCCATGCAATAAACCCTATAGCATAATTGGCGACTCCGTTGGGGACTACTACTTAATTCCTGGTTGTGATATTTCAATTCCCAGATCTGTCTTTCTCTCCAGGCCTTCTTGTTCTTCTTGGTTCCCATTCTGACCACTTAGTATGCTTCTCGACCTCCTCTGCTATTCACAACTTTTTATCAAATCTTGACTGACCCTTTTTGCAACCTTTGTCTTTGAAACACACCCTAACTATGAAATCTAGGGCGTTATAACACTCCACACTCTCTTAAACAGAGCGTTAGTGCTACTACTAACACTCTGCTTTTTCTTCTAAGAAGCGTTACTTAGCCAATATCTTGACATTCACCCAGTCCTGTGGATTCCAGTCTGTCATTGGGATCTACAACTATGCACTATATTTTGCTTGGTTGTTTGCATGATCATTTTTCTTTTTAGGAAAATAGCTTAAGTGCATTTGTTTTTCAGAAAAGAAATTAAAAAAATAAATAAATAAATTAGCTTTTTGTTTTAGCAGGTTTGATTATGTATATATTAGGTTAGTTATTATAGAGCATTGTATGTCTACATTTTTTTGTATATGTTTGGACTCATTTTGGATGAATGTTATTGAAATGATGTATAGATAAGCTCTCATTTTAAGATCTTTTTTTCATCGAATGAAAATACGAAAGCATTTATCTTGCATGGTTTGTGTCAAAGTCATAATAAACTCCATACAAAAAAGCATGTATACGAAACTGAAACAAAGGAAACTCACGTATACATGAGTTTCTTTCAAGAAACTAGAGTGTATACATTACTGTATCCTCTGAAAAGTGCATATATAAAGCCCAATAAAGAAAAACAAATAAATCCAAGTTGAATCCAAACGATCAAACTTGATGCCAGGAAGCAAACAAGTCACAGAAAATGTAAAAGCAAGAAAAAAATCAAGCAGACCATGATCAAGAAGAAACAACCCAATCTAGGAAAAATAATAATGCTTTCCCCAGCGGAGTCACCAATTTTGTTTCTGGTATAATCACCCTAGGGTCTTGGGTTGGTAACCCCAATAGAGCGGAGGGCATACAGCATAAAGAGACACACAAACAAGCAGTCTAAATACTTAAACAATTAAACTTGGTACAAAATGTCTTACCCGTAGGTCCTACATTTGAGGTCGTTCCCACAGGGTTCAAACCCTCTGCTTCTTCCTTGCACTTTAAGACTTGTAACTCATTCAACGCAAAGCATATACACCAAAAATAATTGAAAGCATGTTCATGAAATCAAGGTTAGATCATATAAGCATTTAAGAAAATAAGCATTAATTTGAGCTTTATAAGCAAATCATGGGCATAAAGACCATAATCATCAGGAACAAGACAACGCCTCTTTATTAATGTAAGCTAAAGAAAATACAGAAGAACTACAACATGATCCGTCCATCGGCTCCAAGCGAAACCGTCCTCTGGATCTATCCTACCCAGGCCTCAGCAATCCTCCTCCATAAGTATACACAAGGATGTCATGAAGGGATGATGAACATCTCAAGAAGGAAACAGGGGTTTCCTATGACTGGGAGTGCAAAAGGCACAGGGATATCTTTAGGCTTGATCAGGGATGTAATCAACTATAATATCAATATCTAATCCTTCCTCCTCAGGCCTTCCCATCGAGATGTATTTATACTTCTACAAATTAGTGTTTTCAGTTGGGAAACAGTTGGGCCATGGGTTATAGTAGGTGGGTATCCATTCAAACCCGTAAACCCCACCCAAATTAAGGGAGATTATCTATATTTTTATTGCTTTAACACATATACGTGGGTTGGGTATAGGCTGACCCACATGTACACGTGCTTTAGATAAGGCATAATTAAGTATGGGATTTAAAACATTGTTTTTTAGAATATGGACCAAGTCTGGTCAGGAAGGGTTGTCCTAGTCCATATCATAGAGCATCAAATATACCAAGGGTGGTAAATGGTGCTATAACACACCCCTCAGAAGAATTTAATACAAGTTCACATAAAATCAACGCTTAATAAAAGTAATCATCAACTCTTTTTTGAGTTTACACACATATTAGTCTATGCTAGGGTCTTGGGCTACGAAGTGGTGAGTAAACTGCCCAAGATCACAAAACTGAGAATAGTGTCATTAATGAGAGTAAAATCCTATTGCACTCATACCCTTCGAGACTGTTGCCCTTACAAAGGATTTAAATGTGAGGCAACATTGGAGTGTGAGAGAAGGTATCCGACCTTCAATTACATTTCTAGTGGGTATTCTGTGTACTCGGGATCCCCTCGGGGATATCAAAGTTGAGTCGGTGACTCAAGTATCTTTCCCACATAGTGTAGTGTCTACGACCATGTTGCCCCCTGTGATGTCTATGATTTTAGGTAACCTTAGTGGCCAAATTTTTTAGGAATGAACACAAGGTAAATGGGGCGGGATGCACTAGTACCTAAACAGATGAACCTACTCCGTATTCAATTTTTGGGAGGGTGATCCTCTTCACGAGATTACTTGGCCCCTTAATCTAAGCTCCAGGCGAAGCTCAAGAGTAATCATAGCTATACATTTTGTTGGCTCTCTCTTTCAGCCATTGTGATACTGGGTTTCATCTCCAGCAAGTCATGGTTATCAAACATAGCTATATCCCATGGTTGCTTGTTGATTGTCTTTTAGAGTATTTTTTTATTTTTAGGTGCTGGTTTGTTATCACTGAGACTATAATAAATGTTAGTTTAATTATTTTTTGATAAAATATATCTTTGATTTTGGCTACATTGGGTCCTGGTCGTCTATGTAGACAACAATGAGGTCTTCCTCCACTAACCTTGGAGAATCAATTGAGCCTTGGTGATCCAGATTCTCCCTCTTCAGGAAATCAGTCTCCAATGTATAACACTAAATCACATAACACTTCCCAAGAAACCATATTGCCTGAGGACTTCTTTAACGAAGGAGTAGTACCTCCTTATAATCCTCCCCTCATCGATCCTCTTGGACCAGTGTTGGTTCAAGTAGCACTTGTACCTGTCATGTCTTTGTCAGTACCCACATCCAATATTCCTTTAGCGACTAATGAGTCATGGTCCTTTATGGAAATTTTTTCTATACCACCACTTCCCCCACTTATGGTCAGTACTACATAGTTGATTGGTTACCCTACTATGAGACTATGCCTAGTATGAGCAACCTATATACACCAACTATGAGCGGAATCCATCACATCTTGGTTTATGCCCCTTTTGTGGCAGTTGATGGACCTCCGGCTATCACTCCTAGTAGCATTGTTAGCATGACTGCCTTCAACAACCCTTTTGGTTGGAACCCATTTCTAAGTTTGAACCCATATACTAGTAGGGGGCATTTCTATACCCCTATTGTTTATAGGAAAACCTGGATCTTCGTTGATTGACTTACCTCCCCCAAGTGGAAACTATTCTAGTGTTAGTAATGTGTCTACTACCAACTATATGGCTAGCGATATCCCTCAACCCAATCCTGCTACATCCATTTGGGCACCTTCTCTTCAACCTCAATTGAATCAAGGGTGTATGTTTTATCCTGGGGGAAACTAGCCTTTTACCCCCCAGCCTAATATCACATATGGACCTCCATCTTATATGATTTCACCACCACAACCTAGAGGTTATTATCCAATGAATCCTATGTATTCTGTTGAAAATAACTTGATGGGGGGACCTCTTAGTCCTTCAAGTCATTCTTCATCACCTTGGTTAGACTTAAGAGCACCTACACCTTTTCCTTTTATGGCAACACTTGATATCCCCAATCTGTATGAATTCACTAATGATCCCATCAACCATAACTTGCATTGGCCCCCAATCCCGCACAAAATACCTTACAACATTCCAAAATTTGAAGGGAAACAAGGGGATGATCTGACTACACATGTCACCACCTACCATTTATGGTGTGTATCGAACTCCATGGTTGATGACAATATCCATCTTAGACTCTTCCCTCACACCCTTACTGGTAATGCTACCAAGTGGTACATTGAGATACCACACATGTCAGCCAATACCTTTGGTGCCCTGGCAATGGAATTATTAAAGCACTTCTAGCTTCCTATGTGCTACGAAACTGGAATGGAACTCCTTACCACTCTACGCCAAGACACGTCTAACCACATCTCTAATCATATCCATGAATGGAGACATAGGCAGAGGCTTGTCAAAGCCCCCATTCCAGATTTCATGTTAACAGATTGGTTCTGCAAGTCATTGCTTTCCCAAATTTCAAAGGATGTTGCCTTAGGTGGTGCAGTCACGGAAGACCAATCCATTCGTCATGCCCAACATCTAGATTTGATCTACTCTAAGTCTAGCACACTCTATGATGTAATCCTTCATGCCCCTCGAACTTCTAATGCTCCCGCTACTCAGCAACCCAACGCGCATGTTGACAGCCTCTATTACTCAGTGAGCAAGCTGCCCAGTTAGTTGTCGATACCACTTCTACTATCCAATCGACTGCTCTTCAAACTATTGTGATAAACTATGTGCAGTCTACACAAAAACCCAACGGTAAGAACAAGAATAATAAGAAAAAGACCTTTCCTTCTAAGGAGTAGCCTGTTACACAAAACAACCCCAAACAGAAAGTTGTTGCCAAATCTAACAGTGGGAAAGAAAAAAACTATCAAGTTCCCTTGAAAAATATGTGCGAAGGACCATATGACTTACAAATGTCCTCATCTTTAGGAATGCACAAATTTTCTTGCTCAAAAGGACACTAGTCGAACCCCAACGGTCCTAAACAACCCTTTCCCTACTTAGCAGTAACACCATATTATTTGAAACCCACCGCAACCTTTGCAAGGGGGTAGCAATGGTTCACATCCTCCTTCCTCTAGTAAAGGATCGTCAACTCTTTACACCTTTGAAACAATTGATCTTCAAACACGAGCTAAAAATTATGGAACTCTATCCACTAATGCTCAGGACATTGCCTTGATTTCGATTCCACTACCACCTAATAATCTTCATATCAAAAGGTCTATCGTTGACCTTGTGATCCATCCCCCCAAGGGGGAACTTTGTTGCACAACACACAATACCTCTGCACATGCTGCCCAAAACTACAGTATTGTAGAATATTTGGTGTAAGCATTGTCATCCATGTCTGCCCTCGAAGATTAGAAACTCATCCAGCACAATGGAAAGCTTTGCTTTCAGCCATTGGTGGAATTGACCCTCAGGATTCCACGCTAGCGATTTTTGACATGGAGAAAATTAAGCCTCACCTTTCCCACCAATGTTCATTTCAAGTGCAAGTTATATCGAAAGGCAGAGCTATCCATCGAATGGTCATTGATGAAGGTGCTTCGACCTGCATAATGTCCAATTCATGTTGGCTCGCCCTGGGTTCTCCCAATCTCACACCGTCGTCAAATTCCCTTAAATAATTTGATGGCCGCATTTTCATCCCAAAAGGATACCTTTCCAACTACCCCATCACTCTGAGTGGGAAAATGGTAATGGTGGATATTGAAGTCATAGATCATCATCTTGGCTCTAATCAGATTTTGGGTCGCAGTTGCAATTATGCCATAACTACTATTATTTCTTCAGTCTTCTGACTCATCCTCTTCTCGTTGGATGGGAAAATAGTCATAGTGGACCAAATGTCCTTCTATACCCCAGATTACTCCCTGTATCCTAGCAGTATTGTGCCCTCAGTGGGTGGTGTACCTAACTCTTATGTCAGTGTTGGTACCAGTATTTTGAAGGGTCCCTCCCTGTTGGGTTGCTTCCCTCTCCCGCCACCCGAGGTTCAAAAAATAGTTTATATGGTCTCCACCATTCCTCATGCCCCAACCGATCCTTGGATCCTCCCTACCCCTTCATACATTGACTCTTATGGAGAACATATGCTAATTTCACCAGCAAAATTGGCTTATCGAGCCATTCAATCTGCATTTGATTCTTCCACTACTTTGGCTACGGCTAATGGTACCACTTCCTCTCCCATCACGAATCCTTCTTAAGATCTCCTCAATGAATTCCTACCTTCGGAAGAAGCCATTTGAGAGATCATGTCTTTAGAAGAGTGATCTTGGGAAAATTCTCATCACCAAGCTTCGATATCTGATTCAAACGTGACACCTCTACAAATCTTTCCTTCTGACCCACCTGAGATTGTTCCTTTGACTTATACAACTATCCAAACTATGGATTCAGAAGGGAACTTGGGAAATTTTTCAAAGACTATGCCCATCAATATCTCGGTCAAAAAAGGCATCATGGAAAACATTCATATTGGAGATGACTGCAGTCCTGAGGAAATTGCGAGATTCACCTACCTTTTCAAGGAATTCCATGATGTTTTTTCTTGATGTTACGAGGAAATTCTTGGCATAGATCCTTCTATTTTCGAGCATAAGATCAAGGGATATGACAATTCCAGGCTTGTCTGGAAAAGAATTTGAGCAATCCACCCCTGCAAAATTGTAGCTATCAAGACTGAAGTCGAAAAACTGCTAGTTCTTGTTTTCATCTATCCCATTCCCTTGACTAAATGGGTTTCCAATCTGGTTCCTATAGACAAAAAATAAGGTACCATCCGCATCTGTGTCGACTACCATGATTTAAATTCCGCATGTCCAAAAGACAACTATCCAAATCCATTCATTGACCAAATAATCGATGATTGCGCTGGTTGTGAGCCCTCCTTCATGGATGACTTCTCAGGCTATAAAAAAATTGCTATAAAACCCGCAGACCAGCACAAAACCATCTTCATCTATCCTTGGGGAACATTTGCATATCAAAAGCTCCCATTTGGTCTCAAGAATTCGGGTGCAACCTTTCATAGGGCTATGGACTATGCATTTCATGATATTAGACATATTTTTCAAGCTTACTTGAATGATCTTCCGTCTCATTCCAGGAAACAAGGCCAACACCTAGCTCATCTTCGAGCAATCTTTCTTAGGTGTAGGTTCTATGACATATGTCTGAATCCACATAAGTGCGTATTTTTTTTTAGTCTGCACACCTTCTTGGTTTCATTGTCTCTAAACATGGGATACAGGTTGATCCCGATAAGGTAAAGGCAATTAATCAATTTCCTGCACCACAATCCATCCTACAACACCAAAGTTTGCAAGGGACGGAAAACTTCTTACGTCGTTTCATCGTGAATTATGCCGAATTAACTAAAGGCTTTATGCACTTTCTCAAGAAAGGAGTATCGTACTTGTGGGATGATCAAGCTCAATAATCATTTTATGCCTTGAAACAAGAACTCATATCTTCCCCACTACTCAGTTCTTATTCATGCGACTTTCTCTTATACCTCGCAGCCTCGCCATCCTCCATTGGCATGGTGTTGGTTCAAACTCACAATGATCACAATGAGAATGTGGTTTACTATCTCTCAAAATGCCTTATTGAGCCCGAACTAAGATATCCACATGTGGAGAAACTATACTTGGCGATTGTTTTTGTTGTCAATTTCTTTTGACACTACAGCTTGTTGGGACAAACTACTGTAATTTCCCTGGAGAATGCCACGAGACTCATTTTGTCTCGTTAAGTTATTGGAGGAAAATATTCCAAATCGATTGTGATCCTCCAGTAACTTGATTTGGTTTTTGCCACTACCAAGGCTAAAAAAATCCCTAGCCTTCACTGAATTATTGTCAGACCTTCCCAAAGTTGACCCAAATGAAGTAACCCATGATCCTATGCATGATGAATTTTTCTATCTGATTGATTCTATTGATCCTTGGTATGGAGACATTATTTTCTACCTCCAAACACAATGTTTCTACCCAGATCTATCATCAGATGATCGTCATCGCATCTGCCACCAAGATAAGCACTACTTAATGCTGAATGATACTCTATACTATTATGGCATTGACTCAATTCTTTGACACTGTCTTACACTTTCCAAGGTGGAACACATTCTTAATGATTGCCATGCTGAGGCATGTGACAATCATATTTCTGGCATGGCTATTGCCTAAAAAATTTGCGTGCGAGATATTACTGGAAAATCTTGTTTAAAAATTGTATTACTGTAGTCTAGCAGTGTCATCCTTGTCAAATCTATAAAAATAAAATGTGTTCACCCCCTGTCCCTCTTCAATTGGTTATTTCCATCGGTCCCTTTGATAAATGGGGTATTCAACTCAATGATAGTTGTTGTAGACTACTTCATGAAATGGGCTGAAGCCATTCCCAGTTACTAGGCTGATGGAGAAAGCTTTGCTCTATTCCTATTCAATCAGGTAATCTGTCATTTCGGTGTACCCCGCATGATCCTTAAATACCATGGCTCCCACTTTCATAACCATATGATGTCTGACTTAACATCTTTGCTCGATTTTCGCCAAGAACATTCTTCCTTCTACTACCTACAGACCAATGGCCAAGTGGAAGTCATCAATGGCATCCTCAAAACAATGATCCATCGGTTAGTAAGCAATCATAAAGCCTATTGTCATCGAATGTTATATCCTTCTCTTTGGGCATACCGAACATGAGTCAAAACTGCTTCAGGCTTCATGCCATTTAATCTTGCCTACGGCCTAGAAGCAGTTCTTCCTATCAAGTGCCAGATTCCCTCCCTTAAACTAGTTGTTAAACTCCCGCCCATCACTACTATCACAAAAGAGTGCTTATTATACTAAATCAGCTGGATGAGACTCGCTGAGATACCGCATTGGCTCTCGAAGCACATAAGCGCAAGTCAAAGCCGAATATGACAAACATGTCAAGCCTCAATCTTACCAAGAGGGTGACCTCATTTTACTTTATGACTAGGAGCATGATCTCTTGTGGGTAGAAACCCTTCAACCATTATGGATCGATCCATATGTCATTACTAATGTTCTTTCTAAAGGCGCCTATGAACTTTAGGACTGTGATGGAATGCCATTCACTGAGCCCCATAATGGGCTCTATCTAAAAAAATAAATAAATAAATAAATAAACAAAACAAAAAACAAAAAAACAAAAAACAAAAAAACAAAAAACAAAAAAACAAAACAAAAAACAAAACAAAACAAAACAAAACAAAGCAAAACAAAACAAAACAAAACAAAAACAAAAACAAAACAAAACAAAACAAAAACAAAAACAAAAAAACAAAAACAAAAAACAAAAAAGAACAAAAACAAAAAAGTATTTTTCCTGGTGCTCTACTGGACATCTGCTTTGTAATTTTATGTGTATAAGTTTTACTTCTTTTGGTGTGTCTGGATTTTTTTTTGGCTTTTAAATGGGTATTTGTCTCATGCACGTCTCTCATTGCACAGATGTCTTCATTACCCTTAGCATATGTCAGATATGCCGGATGGTGCCAGTCGTCACACATGACACATTGCATTAGCTTCTTGGGTTTTTTACACACCTGAGACTGAACTACTTAGTTATGGGGGAGATTTTCTTGGTTCTGCCACCAACAATATTGCTGAGTACATCTCCATTATCAAACTCCTTACTGAAGCCACATCTCGTGACATCTCCAATCTATTAGTCAGGTTAGGCTCTCAACTAGTTGTTATGCAATTGAATAATCATTATCACATTCACAATCCAATCTTGTTATGTTACTGTTTAAGGGTATGACTTTTAGAACATCAAATCGAGTTTATTACTTATGAACACATTCCTAGAGAATCTAATGCATTAGCTAATTCATTGGAAAATTATGTATTGGATTGGCATCTGTCACATTATTTATAGTTACATGCATGAGTGTAAAATTTTCATAGTTACAAATTTACAAAAATCACAAAACACATACACCATTAATCGCCAAAAAACTATTTGTATATATAGATCATGTCCAGTCTTTTTACATAAAAAAGTCGCAAGACTTGGGTATTTTAATTACAAAAATGGCTTTGCTAAGCCTCACTTTGACACACGTTGGACATACCCTACTCCTGTTAAGCCTACTTCTCATGGTAACATATCAATGCTCTAGATAACCTCCTCAGAGGCACCAAAAACGGCTCTGGCACACCCACTGTGTGCCGCTGCATGTGAATCAATATCTCTCTCATGAGAGGAGGTGATGCACCCATGCTCAAACCTTCGAGATTCTAATGTGTGCAGACTCAAGTGAGTGTTTCACGGTCTCAAACAAGCACCCTGTGCATGGTACACCAAGATCGATAACTATCTCACCAGTTTGAGCTTCATCAAAAATAAAGCAGATGCAAACCTCTATCGTATCTCGATAAAAGGTAAATTGTTGATTATTGTCTTATATGTTGATGATTTAATTTTAACTGGTGATGAATAACTGATCAAATCTTGTAAGGAGACCTTGCAAGAGAATTTGAAATGAAGGACATGGGTCTCATGCACTACTTCCTTGGATTGGAATTATGGCAAGGCGATGGGGAATTGTTTGCATCTCAAGGCAAGTATGGAAATGAGATACTACAGAGATTCTACATGGAGAGTTGCAAACCCATGGAGACACTTCTAACAACTAACTAGAGCAAGGAGGATGCCACTTTAGGTGAGAAAGTGGATGTTATCATTTATCGGCAGTTAATGGGTTCACTGATGTATCTTGTGAACACAAAACTAGATATGTGCTATGTAGTTGACCAATTGAGCCAAGTTATAGTTGGGCCAACCAAATTATTTTGGAAGGCAGCTAAGCATGTTCTACGGTACCTCAGAGGCACTACCCAGTTTGGACTATGGTACAGACGGATAGAGGGAGTGAGTTGTTTGGCTTCACAGATGCAAATTGGGCGAGGAGTCCATTAGACCAAAAGAGTACATCAGGTGGAATTTTTAGTGTTGGGTACGCAACGGTTTACTAGTACAACAAACAAAGATTTGTGGCACTCAACTCGGTAGAAGCATAATGCATGCTTGACAATCAAGCAACATGTGAGGCAATCTGGATGAGAAAGATACTTGTTGGATTGTTTGGTCAGATGATGGATCCAACTATGATCTACAGTGGTAATCAAAGCTACAACAAGCTCTCTAAGGATCCTGCTTTTCACAATCGATCCAAATATACAGATATTCGGTATCACCATTTACGAGACTGTGTGTAGAGGTAGATAATGTTGTTGCAGTACATTCCGATAGAGGAACAATATGTTAACATTTTTACAAAGACCTTGTCAAGAGGGAAGTTTGAGTTCCACAGGTGTAGGATAGGGGTGGTTGATAATCCATTTCTTGTTGACAGGGAGTGTTGAAAAATGCAGCAAGAAATTCTCAATTTTATTTTTCCTTGATTAAATTGAGAAAAAATGAATTTCCACATCAGCAGAAAACTTGGATGCAGTCAACTTGTGTGACATGGCTTGTGTCACCCAGTTCACTCAATAAATTCAAGTTGCAGGATTTATAGTTTAGTTAAGCATGTGAGATTGCTAATTTGCAGTAATCAAAATCAGTGATCTCGACTTGTTTTTAGTTAAACTAGTTCTAAATGTTGAAGGAACTACTGGAAGGCCAGTTAAGTAGTCGGACTTCAATCAAACTCAGTGATCATCCAATTAACTGATCAATCAGCCCAAAGCAACTAGTGCATGCAGAGGATTCTAGTTCCCTAGGCTTGGTGGAGATTCCAAGGCAGTGTAACATCAGTTATAGACTAGACTTGAGTGTACATGTGTTGCATGCAGTTAGATGATCATCCTAAGGAATTGCACAATCTATTTTGTAGAAATTCCTAAATAATAGGGGCCTAATTTCTCAAGGAAAACACACAAGGAAATTGGAGCTCAAATAGAGACAGAAATTGACTAAGTCTGGGTCAGAGCTTCTCAGTGACCATAGAGATAGGTTATTCACTTGAAGGTTGTGCTAAGTTGAGAAAAGCAATTGTAATACATCTCTATTTATCGTATTAGTGCAAGCAGGCATTAGGATTTTTATTAGTTTGCTTTCCTTGGGAAAAATATTATTTGCAGATGTGTCATTTCTTATTGCATATATGAAATAATTGTTCTAGATTGTGAATTACTTTCCAAAGAGCAGCAGAGTAGGTTTGTGTCTTATTATTTTGATTAAAATTTCATGAGCAATTGCAAATATACACCAAAATTTCTACATATTTCATTAATGCAATCTCAATCATTCATGTGGCCATACCTTTTTGCTGAGTAGCTTGTGTGTTGTGTAGTGTATCAGCCCCTGCTAGGAAGGAAGGGCCATCCTTCTTAGCAGGGATAATTGGTTAGGAAGGTACTGTAGTTGTTTGATTTATTTCCACTTATTTATAATTCATGTGTGATTGTTGTTACTGTTATTGTTAGTCTTGTTCATGCTTTAGTGATTTCAGAATTCTAAGCTTTATATTGTGTAACAACATAGGTCCTGGACCAATCCCTTTGTTAGTGTGAGAGTTATATAATTCTTGTTATAGTTTGATGGTGTATTCATTTCCATTGAATGTGTGTTTCAGCATTTGTTGAGAGGAATGGTTTCCAAGAGTGTTTTTATTTCTGAATAAGAGTGATAGAGTGACATAGTGTTTTTATTCTACATCACGTGTTTCTTTCCTGGGAGTGTGAACAAGCTTTGAGAATGTAACAACCAGAGCGTTGAATTGTTGAGAGTGTGATTACAAAGATTGAGTTTGAGATTTATTAGCAATAGTCATCATTTTCCCTTGCATATATTTTGTGAACCAACCTTGCAATAACAAAACTTACATAGATTTACAATTAATGTGAAGATTTAGAACTATTGCTCTGAATTAAAAGGACAATTTTTCTGCCCAACAGTAAGTTGAAGCAAAACCTATGCACAACTTTCACATAATGCAAGTTGAAGAAAAACTTGGATTGTTGTATGAATCTAAAGAAGAATTATTTAATGATCAAAGTAAACTTATAATAATTCAAAAGTGTGTAAAATAATTAAATAAACAATCCACAATTTGAATCAATCGGCCTTGGCATGCATTTTAGTGAAGCAAGCCAATTTTGGCCTGCTTCAAAAAATGCATGCACAACCTTCATTACAAGACCAAATTGAATGATTCACATTGGAGAGTAGCTTTTAACTCATAATTAACATTAATTTTTCACATAGAAATTTATGTTGTACCAAAATCTTTTTTATCTGGCGCATTAACCTGGAACCACGCGCATCCAAGCACCTTTAACTAGGATCAATGTAGTTGTATGCAACCTAGAGCAATAGCATGATGAACCAAAAAGTCTCAGGACCAATTGTTGGAGAACAATGACAAGAATATGCCAAATTGTATTGATTTCATAGGGTTAAAGTCAAGGTTTGTGTGCCTCAAATAAATGCACACCAATACTTGTAATTAATTGACGGTGTGATAATGATCATTCCAATATAAAACTATTTTATGCAACATATATGTTGGAATAACAATTGATCATATCTGTCAATGATCAGAGTCGGAACAAATATGCATTTCCAGGCCAAACCAATTACACTCTTGGTAATAAAATTTGAAATGGGACATGATTGGACAATTCCTAACCTTAGGATATAACCTTGCATCATGTTTGATAAATATCCTACATAACTATGTTTCCCACTTATACACAACTTTCACATAAGGCAAGTCAAACCAAAACATAGAATGTCATATGAAATCTTAAGTATAAATATTTCAGCTCAAAGTAAAGATATAACAATGTAAAAGTGTGTACAATAATCAACTAAATAATCTACAATTTGAATCAATGAGATTGACCAATAAATGAAGCATGGGTGTGCATTCTAGTGAAGCAAGGCAATTTTGGCCTACTTCACAAAATTGCACACCCAACCTTCATTTCAAGGCCAAATTGAATGATTCAACTTGGAGAGTATATTTTTGCTCATAAGTAACATTAATGCAATTAATTTATTTTTTTAATTTAGTGATCTGAAGATCAAAGTTAATGTAAATTAAAGTGTTGGAGCAATCATAGTCCACGATGTCTCCCCAAAAGTGTCAACAGTTTGTGAACAACAAAAACTTATTGGAAGCAAATTAGTGTAAAATTATTAATTAAATAGTATACAATTTAAATAAATCAAATTGGCCAAGAAATTAAGCCTCGATGTGCATTTTAGAAAAGCAAGTCATTTTTTATCTGCCTCACAAAATTGTGCACCCAACCTTCATTTCAATGCCAAATTGATGGATTCAACTTGAAGAGTACTTTTTTACTCATAGGTAACATTAATACAACTAAATATACTCGTTTGTCTAACAAACAAGCACATTGATTCTATGAAGAGAAGCAACTGAAGGAGAAACCATAACAATGGTGATAGGGTTCAAAAATGTACAGGGAAATGGCAGCGGTGGGGAGATCATACGCTATAGTGATCGCGACGCATGGAGGTAGGTGTCAGGAGACGGCGGGCAGCTAGATTGTACTTGTCACCAGGATTGATTGCATCGGGAATGAGGACAGTGGTAAACGGGGGTTTATGGAGAAAGGAAAATGGAGTTTTTTTTACTGTTTAGTTTTCATCTTGTTGCCGACAGTAAGCGACTGCACACGCTCGCAGAAGGAGTTTACACTTACTATTTTCTGGGGAGATTCCAAACAACAGACAGGGGGAGAAACCATGGTCAACCATCAGGACTATGTTGATCTGGATCCCGAACATGGAGACATTCTTTCGGTATGGGGCTTGGACGTCACAGAGCAGAATATTGAGAAATATATTCGTCCAGCGGGGCTACAAGGCGAGAAGAGGCGAGGCTCGGGGGAGGGATGGAGGAAGGGAAGATGTTTAGGGCTTTTGGAGGAACTTTTATGCATGAAAAAACAAGAAGGTTGGGGAATAGTGAGGGAACCAGAGGAGAGAAAGGGACAATTATTTCCATTGACAGTCTACATAGTGCAAGAAGCGGGTGGAAAACAAGTAAGTAATATTTCATCTAGTTTTTACAAAGACAAAGTTTTCTTTTCAGGTGGGCTAGAATATATTGTCATTAGTTGTGGGATCAAGGGCTGGGAGGGTTTGAAATATTTTCTGGTGCAGGATTTGGGGTCGTCGGAAGCAATAAGGGGGAAATGGCTGGATAGTAAAATTGCATGAAGGAGTCCTTTTCATTTGCGGAGTGGAGAGACCATTCATCAAGAAGGAAATCCCAATTCATAGGTTTTAGGAGAAACCAGTCAGATGGAGCGTTTGAGGAATTTTCGTAAGTTTTATGAGGCCAGGTCAAGGTTATCAGTGAGCAACTTGGAGGAGAACTTTTTTCGTTCCTCTCAGCAAATCAGGAAGGGTTCAATCAGACAGTGCAGCATCTGAAGGTGGGGGAGATACCTCGCTCGAGGGGAGAAGAGGGCCAGACAGGGGACGGTATGTTTTCCATCCACATAAGCAATTGGGCAGGGGCATTTAGAGTCGCTCCCTGTAGAAGGTACCGATGCGGAGGAGACCTCACCAGGGACTGGGGAAGGGTGGGGAATGGAATACAGGGGAGAAGAGAAAGAAAAATAAATCAATTAAGAAAAAGGAGATTTCCAAAATCTGGTGCTGAGAGTAGACTTACAGATAGACAAAGCAATGGATGCAGCAAAAGTAACATTGGTAAGGAGGGCCAAAGGTAAAAAATACTCAGCAAATTACATCAAAAAATGGACTGCAAAGACTTGCAAGGAGGCACCCGACCAACTTTTTGAGGTATCCACATTGTTATGAAACCAGCTCACAAAAAGATAGATGAACGCCTTATAAATAAGCCTCTTCGAGGGGGCAACCTCCTTTACATTACACAAATGAATAATTCTTGGATGATACAAATGAAAAGACCTGCTTTCTATATATAGGAGTCTAAGGGGTCATCATATAATCAGATCCGACATAACAATAATAATGTAAGGGCACAATAATAATAATAGTGGGCTTCTATGGGGCATAATAGTAGCAATATGGGGACTACATGGGTACAACAATATAATAAGGGGGTTGTATTAATAACAATAAGGGGTTAAACTAGTAGTATAGCAACCTAAAATGCCCCTCTCCTTCAAAAAGTGTTGTTCTCAACGCTTGGGTAGTTCTTGATGCTTCTGTATAAAATTCTTGTCCTCCCATGTGGAATCTTCAGCGAGTAAGTTCTTCCACTTGATGAGATATTCTGAAATTGATCGATTTCATAGCTGTCGAGTTCTTGTTTCTGTGACTACTTCAGGTTCCAATATGATTTTTCCTTCCTCTTCAAGTTCTGGCAATATTGTTTGAATTCGGATCTTCTACAACTTTTGAATGAGTGGCCATACTTCTTCGTCCTTCTTCCATTCATCCCTTGCCTCGTTTATCTAATCCGGTTGGATAATAGAAATAGCACGAAACAATGCTTCCACATCCTCATCCTTTTTTGAGAGTGCATCTGCAACAAAATGTTGCTTCCCTTTTCTATAGATGATGTCAAAGTCATAACCCAACATATTTGTGACCCATTCTTTCTGTTCTTCTAAAGATAATAGTTGTTCTAAAAAGTATTTAAAACTATAATGATCCATTTTTACCTTGAAGTGTATTCCCATTTGGTAAGGTTGCCATTTCTTAAGTGCATGTAGTATTGCCAATATTTCCTTCTCATAAATAGCTTGCTTGAGATGTAGCAGTAAAAATACCCAATCACCTACATCAAAACATTTTTCACTACGATGTTGATCTACCTGTTGTTTCATTCGATATTGCACCAAAGTGGCATTATCCTTTAAAAGTTGGAGAACTTGTTGTTGATGCTCGATGTGATATTTCACTGCTTGAACCTTTTTCTTCTTGATAAGTCCTTCTATCTTTAGAGTTTGAGGAGTGGTAATTTCTTCTAATCCTTTACAAGATATGGTCGGATTCATTTCTTGATGCTCAATGTGATCTTTCACTTCTTGAACATTTTTCTTCTTGATATGTCCTTCTATCTTGATAGTTTGAGGAGTGGTAATTTCGACCAATGAATTACACCATATGGTTGGATTCATTTCTTCCTTCTCGATGTGATCTTTCACTTCTTGCACCTTTTTCTTCTTGATATGTCCTTCTATCCTCAGAGTTTGAGGGGTGGTAATTATTGTCAATGCTTTACAAGATATCGTCTAATTCATTTCTTCTTTCTCTAGGGTGGGGTCCTGGCGTATATCTTCTTCTTTTGATGTTTCCTGATCCTTTTCTTCCTCCTCTTCATACTCTATGTAAAATAATTTATTCTCAGCACACTTATGACCTTTAGTGAATTTTCTATCACAATTGTAACAAAGACCTTTTTCTCTTTTTTCTTCCAATTGTTGTGGTGTAAGCCTTGTAGGTTGTGGAAGGCTAGGAGAAGAAACACTTCCATAGTTATAGTCATGAGTGGTGAGATTCCTTGTTTTCATAATTTCGCTTTCAATTTTTCTTGCCAACTCGAATGCCTCCTCCAATGAATCAGGTTCCCAAAAACGAACCTCATGTTGAACATTATCCTTTAAAGTCCCTATGAAAACATCAACCCTTTGCTTCTCTGGAATATAATTTACCCTTCTATTCAATTTTTGGAAGTCTTCAATGTGCTCTTCCATTAAACCCTTTTATTTGAGATTTATCAATTGGCTAAAGAAGGAGTTTCTCTTTTTACCCTCATAATGTGCTATCATTTCCTCCATGAAAATTGACCACATGACAAGTGGTTTGCGAGAACAAAGCCCTTTATACCATAAAAAAATGATTCAATTCTCAATAATTAGATGCAATACATACCTTTTGTAACAATGGTACACCATGTAGATCAAAATATTTCTCCATCTGTAGTATCCAATTTACCGGATCCTTGTCATCAAACTTCCTTATCTCGCTTTTTCTTGATTTTAGGAGCTCGGTCTTGAAATGACTGTAACTTTGAAATTTTAGATCTTCTAGTTCTGAAATCGTGACCTATAGTAGCCCTCTGCGTCCTCTTTCCAATGCCACTAGTCTGATCCAAATTGGATTATCAAAGGAAGAGTTATGCCAAATCTTCCAAGATGACCTGATTATATACCTTTTCAGAAGAGCGAAATTGTATGAAGTTCCACGTGTCATTGTTTCGACCTTAGGATCTAAAAAATATACACAAGAAACTACAGTTCATCCTCTTTCTGCAACTTCTTACGAAATTTTAATCTGATGCTCAAAACAAAATTTATGACTATTTTCCTCAGGTCACCTGTTTGGAATGTAATTCGGGAGTCTGCAAAAATGCCAACTTCCTCAGATCATATATTCACAAATATAGCGTGAAAAAATCTATAGTGCAAATGCCAGGATGACCTGTTTGGAGCAGCGAAACCCTAGAATCAAAGCTCTGATACCAAATGTTATGAAACCAGCTCACAAAAAGATAGAAAAGATAGATGAACACCTTAGAAATAAGCCTCTTCGAGGGGGAAACCTCCTTTACATTACAAAACTGAATAATTATTGGATGATACAAATGAAAAGACCTCCTTTCTATATATAGCAGTCTAAGGGGTCATCATATAATCAGAGCCGACATAACAATAATAACGTAAGGGCACAATAATAACAATAGTGGACTTCTATGGGGCACAATAGTAACAAAATGGGGACTACATGGGTAGAAAAATATAATAAGGGGGTTGTACTAATAACAATAAGGGGTTACACTAGTAGTTTAGGGGCGTAACACACTCTTGCCAAGGGATGGTTCATGATTAAATTCAGCAAGGTTGAAACACTTGAATGGGTTCTGGAAAGTAATTGGTGTTTTGGGAAAATCCGAATTTTATTTAAAAGATGGAATCCTTTGTTTAATTCCCAAAGAGAGAAGGTGGATGAGACTTCGGTTTGGGTGACGCTTCCAAGTTAACCCCTCCACTTCTGGATAGAGTCAATCTTCAGATCAATTAGGAATACGTTGGGTTAGTTTCTGGAAGCTGGCATGTCTTTCCTGCATACCAGGGATAAAGGATTAGTAAGAATTCTGGTAAGTTTAAACCCAAGGGAAGGGTTGGCAGAGGAAATTCACCTCAAATATAAGGAGTTAGCCCTCACCTAGAAGATTGATACGACAACTTCCTTTCCACTATCATCAATGTCATAAATATGATCATCTTGCCAGATAGTTCCCTCTAGTTTTTATTAGAAGAATAAGGCAGAGAGGTGAAGTGGGAGTGGTAGAGAGACATTAGGAGGAGGAGGAGGGAAATGGCATTCCAGAGGAGACGGGGGATAGGAAGGAAGGGGACAAGATGTAGATGGAAGTTGATGAATCACAGGACATACAGAGAGAGGAGAGACCTATTGAGGAGCCTGAGCATCAGGGGGAGTCGACCCGAGCAGAGACAGTGGAAGGTGAAGAAGTTGTTTTTGCACCTCAGCTAGAGGGTACGGTTCTGGAACTTATCCTTTCTTTTAATTCATCCTTGTTGTCTTTGCTCAATTCATTTTCGAGGCCTCTTCCTTTCAAGCTTGTGAACTTGGATAATCTACATGTCGATTTTGTAAATGAACCTCTTGACAACATCATAATGTCTATACCTGAGATTCATCTGAACCATCCTTTAGTTTCGAGCCTTGAGACCCCTAGCCTGTCATGTGCTCCTTTAGAGAAGCCTCACTATAATCTCAGGCCTCGAGAGAAGAAAATTTTTCCTTGGGAAGCTGTGGGTGGGTTGGGTACCCATCCGATTTATATTGGCCCTCGAAAATCTAGAGGAAGGAAGTCAAATTTATCAAAGACTTAGCTAAGAGCAAAACTTGACATTGCAGAAAGGAAACAACTATCACTTTTAGGGGTGCTTAGAGTAGCATAGAACCCCTCCCATGGTTTTAAATGATAATAATGACCTTTAATTGTCGAGGGTTTGATAGTGCCACAAAAGAACTAGCTCTAAAGGCTTTATTAGAAACCTATGAACCTGATGTGATAATGTTTCAAGAAACCCTTGGAGCTGGAGAGGAGATTAGTGGGACATTGGAAAAAATGTTCCTAGGCTAGAATTTTCAGGCTATGGATGATAAAGGAATATCAAAGGGTTTGGCGATGAGAGTGAAAGAAGGAAGACTGAAGGTTTTAAAAAATTGGGGATTGGAACAAGCTTTAGGAGTAGAGGTATACTCACTGGATTTATGCTCAAATTTTATATTCCTAAACATATATGGGCCTCGTTAGGACAAGATCTCTTTTTGGAATACTTTTTTTTCAAAATCATTTATGGAGAGTCTGAACTTGGTGATAGGTGGGGACCTGAATTTCTCTTTGGGTCTTTCGGAAACCTAGGGACCCTCAGCTCATGCCGACCCTCTGGAATATTTTTTTCATGAACAAGATCAGCTCCAAGAATCTTATAGACATCAATCTGATTAAGTTTAGGAAAACATGGAGGAATAGGAGAATAGGGTAAGCTAGGGTGGCAAAGAGACTCGATCGTTTTCTACTTAAAGAAGAGTTGGTGTCTAGACTTCTAGTCTTTAGACATTGGGTGGGGAAAGGAGGAGACTCGGACCATCTCCCTATCCTGCAAGAGATGAAAGGCCAAAATAAAAAACCTGGCTCTCCTTTCAAGTTCAATCTGTTATTTCTCAAGGATGAATCTTTTAATATCATGTTCAAATCCACATGGAGGGCAAGGGTTGATGATCAGGGTAGGGACAAAGCTTATTTTTTCCTGGAGAACTTGAAATGTATGAAAATGGCAACCATTGAATGGGAAAAAAACAAGAAAGTATAAGAAGAAGTTGATCTAAAAAATATAGGAGAGGAATTAGACATTCTAGAGAGCTTGGAAGAAGATGGATATGAGTTAGCAAAGAAGAGGGATAGGATTAAGTTGTTGGAAGCTAATCGAAGGAAAATTCTCACTGACATGGAAGACCAGTGGAGACTAAAAAGTAGAGAAATTTGGTTGACAGTGGGGGATGAAAAATAAAAAATTTTCCAGAATTATGCCAAAGGAAGGAAAAATATAAATACTATCTGGGGCCTAAAATCAAAGGAAGGCAACACTGCAATTTTTTTGAGGATCTGTCCCTTCTGGGAAGGAACCATTTCAAAAATCTCTTTAAAACCCTAGTAGAGGTGTCTATCATTGAGGTGATTAGGGTTGCACAAAAATTCCCAAGGTATATAGAGGAGGAGGAGAATGAGATTATCATGAGGCCAACGACTAAAGGGGAGGTAGAAGGGGTCTTAAGGTCAATGTAGAAGGATAAGAACCCAAGCCCGAATGGGTGGACTGTGGATTTTTTCCAACATTTTTTTGAGACCATCGGGGATGAACTTACAGGGGTGGTCGAGGAATCCCGGGTCAAAGGATCGATTGAACCTTTTAATTCCACCTTTTTGGCCTTAATCCCTAAGATGGAGGATCTTTTGTCTTTTGACAATTTCATACCTATCTCTCTGTGTAATTGTATTTACAAAATTATTGCAAAAATAACAGCAGTCAGATTGAAACCCATATTCTCAAGGAAAATTTCAAAAGAGAAATTCGGGTTTTTGGATGGTAGAAAGATCCATGAAGCAGTGGGGGTAGCACAAGAGACCTTACATAGCATAAAAATAAGCCAGAAAAAAGGAACAATTGTTAAAATCATCTCTCAAAAGCATACAACCGTATCAGTTGGCTTTACATTAGAATGTTGCTGACTCACTTGGGGTCTAATATTGGATTCGTAAACTAGGTGATGGGATGTATCACAAACATCAGTTTTGCAGTCCTGATCAATAAGGCAACTACTTCTTTCTTCCAGAGCCAGAGAGGTCTTCGTCAAGGATGCCCTCTCTTCCCTCTTCTCTTTCTCCTAGCAGTAGAGGGCCTTAGTCAAATGATTTTAGAAGCAAGGAGAAGAGGTGATATAAAAGGTAGTGAAGTGGTTGTCAACCTACGTATATCTGACTTGTTGTTTGTTGATGACATACTTTTTTTCAGTGACGGAAATAGGAGTGATACCCGCCAGATAAAATCAATACTTGATCTGTTTCTTATAGCCACTGGAATGTGCATTAATGCACAAAAATATTCTTTGATCCTTGAAGGATTCACAAGGGTAGAGACTAGAAGGATATCAAAGGACCTCCCCTTCGAAACAAAGAGGATGACGGACAATTTTAAATATCTGGGTTTCCATCTGAAGCTAGATACATGTAGGATTCAGGACTAGTTCTGGCTGGTGGGGAAATTGAGAATAGGGTAAAGCACTAGATCTATAAATGGTTATTCAGAGCAGGAATGATGGTATTAATTAAGTTAATGCTCATGGTGATCCCAGTCTACTAGACTGCATTAACATGGGTACCCAAAGGAATACTCTCACGAGTAAGGAAAGTTTGCAATTGATTCTTGTGGGTCAGATCAAAAGAGGACTCAGTTCTCCCATGGGTGGCCTCGGAGAAAGTGGTTAGACCTAAGGAATGGGGGGGGGGGGGGGGGGGGGG
>APFE030632186.1:159644-198643 GCA_000404065.3 Pinus taeda | reverse complement strand
GATAATACACTATAAATTTTTATAAAATCGTGAAAAAAATATGGACGTATCACAAAACGCCATTATATCAATTTTTCCTGAGTTAAGTCAAAATTTGAGTACCTGATGTCCTGCATCATCCACTGTGTCCTCATTTGATATGACATGATTTGTTTCCATGGCATCATCTGGATCTCGTAATACACAACATAGTCGATAGTGTTTAGTACACCAATTATATCATTTCAATGAATATGATACCAACACAAAACTTCACTTTAGTCATATATTTGACATATTGATATCATGTTAATTTGGAGTTGAAAAAAGATTAATTTTATGACCCTCGATATATACATCGAGCCAAAATTTCGAAAAGAAAATATCCAACATCCCTATCCCACATGGCCATCCTAATTTTCAAACATTTCCCTTGATCATAAAATCACATTTAAGCACCATTCTTGTGCATTTTCAACCAATAAGTTTGACCCAAAAGTCCTCATGGCAAAAAAAATGACTTTCTCTCCTCTATGACTTTAGCATTTTATCCATCGTTAGCAGCAAAATTGGGATGGTGGCTTATATCTATGGAAAATATAGGGACGATGGTGGTCAAAAAAAAATATATATTGATCCGATCCCAATGGATGAGTGGCTCAAAAATCCAAAAAAGAGATACCCTCAAGCCTTTTTCGTGTGGAAAGCTACACTGGACTCGATCAAGATTATTGAACAAGGGCTTTCCTGGCACGTTGGGAATGGAGAGAAAATTAGACTGGGTCAGGATCCTTGGGTTGGATGCAACGAAGGATATGCCCCATCCCAGGAGATCATTGATCATTTAAACTCAAAAGGGGTGTATAGACTCTGCCATATCGAGAAGGTAGGTCAGTCGACAATCTGGCACCAAGCTTGGAAAACATGGGAGGATTTGCAACTAGAGCCCCAATGGTCAGAGGAATGGCAAAATTTTACTACGGAACTTCAGAGATCCAACGTTTGCCTCAGCAATCATCTATATTTACTGAGATGGGTTCACGCCCCCTCAAAAATATATTCACCAAAGTATGGATATAATTATTTAATGTCAAGGAAGGGATGGGATGAGCCGGAGTGGTGGTGTAAATCCATCTGGAAATTAAAATGCCTAGCAAAATCTACACAGTTTTTCAGGTGTATCTTAAGGAATAAAGTTCCAACTTGGGACAATCTCCAGAAAAGGAATAAGATGGGACGAGGCTGGTGCTCTTTGTGTAAGGAAAAAGAGGAACTGGTGCAACATATGTTTCTCAAGTGTCCTTTTAACAAAAGAGTATGGGAAGAGATCTTGAGGCTAACAAAGTAATCGCAGGGATGGGGTGGAGATAATATTAGAGAAGCTTGGCAAAAATGGTTGAATGATTCTGAGGAGGAAAATTTCAAAAAACCTTCCATTGATAATCTCATGGGGCACTTGGCTGGCTCAGAATAGGAATATTTTCAAGGACCTGATTCCTTCCCATGAGCAGATTGTGGTTGAATGTGCTTCAATCTATGAGAATGTCCCTTTACCAAATCCAAAAAAGAAAGAGAGGGGAATACGGGAAGAACAGATCAGGGGAGACATCCCTTGGGCATATTTTGATGGTGCCTCTGACCAACAGAATATATGCGGGGCAGGAATAGTTACCCATACAAATGCACAAAAAAAATTCAAAGCCTCGTTGGGCCTTGGAGCAGGAACCAATAATTATGTTGAATTAAAATCCTTAAAATTGTTACTATGCTGGCTTATTCATCTGGGCTTGAGATCGGTTCAGATATTTGGAGACTCACAAAATTTTATCAAATGGTTTAATGGAGATTTCAGATGTCAAAACTATATGTCGATTCCCTTGTTAGAAGAAGTCTTACTTTTGAAACATCATTTTAATTCTATTATTGTGTGCCATATTTACAAGGAATGAAATACTACCACAAACCTCCTATCTAAGGAGGGTGTACAACAAGTTGTGGATGTCTAGAGCATAAAAGAAACAGACAGTGATATGATCTGTGTGTCAAATCAACCACCTTTTGTGCATTGAAGTTTAAATATAGCTCCATTTTCCTTTATATGGTTTTTTCAGTTTGTATCCATGATGAGACTTTGATCTATATGTAACAAGGATTTTTAGGTCAAACAATTAAAAATATTTTGTTTTACTTTTGTTTATTATAGCATCATGACACTTAATTGCTTCGGTTCCTATTTGGGTTGTTTTCCTCATATATGAGGAGGCACGGGAACCAATATCAGCTCTTTTTTGCATACATTGGGGTGAGGGAAGTATTATGTTTTTACTTACCAACCCAAATTTAAAAAAAAATAATAATAATAATTAATAAATAATAAATAAATAAAAATAAATAAATAAAATAAATATTTATTTTTCACATATATCTCTTTGTTGCTCAAGAATACTCTAAATTGCATAGATTTCATAGGGTAAAAGGCAGGGTTTGTGTGCCTCAAGATTTCTGTCAAGATTGGATAATACACTATAAATTTTTATAAAATCGTGAAAAAAATATGGACGTATCACAAAACGCCATTATATCAATTTTTCCTGAGTTAAGTCAAAATTTGAGTACCTGATGTCCTGCATCATCCACTGTGTCCTCATTTGATATGACATGATTTGTTTCCATGGCATCATCTGGATCTCGTAATACACAACATAGTCGATAGTGTTTAGTACACCAATTATATCATTTCAATGAATATGATACCAACACAAAACTTCACTTTAGTCATATATTTGACATATTGATATCATGTTAATTTGGAGTTGAAAAAAGATTAATTTTATGACCCTCGATATATACATCGAGCCAAAATTTCGAAAAGAAAATATCCAACATCCCTATCCCACATGGCCATCCTAATTTTCAAACATTTCCCTTGATCATAGAATCACATTTAAGCACCATTCTTGTGCATTTTCAACCAATAAGTTTGACCCAAAAGTCCTCATGGCAAAAAAAATGACTTTCTCTCCTCTATGTTGTAGTATTTGTGATTCATAAAGACCTTCCTCCTTTGGTTGAGGTTATTTTGTCTTCTTACATGTATTGTGTCTGCAGATTTTGTTGTCATATCTTCTTCAACCCACTTTCCTCTCTGCGATTTAGTAGTTCTATGTCATCTACATCCTATGTCCAAGGCCTCCTCTATATCCTGTAATACACAATAATGACAATAATTTTTTGTACACCAATCAAATCCTATCATCGGCAATAAAAACAATAAGGGTAGGGTAGAATTATTAGTAGACTATATTTTGAACAGAGTATAATTTGTCCTTACAACATAAATATTAAATTAGATTACCATTTTTCCCCATGCAACACACTTTACCACTAGTGTGTATATCAATTTTGTTTCATTCCTCATGTATGACTTACTTTATGCAACCATTTTATACCTAAGTAAATTACTCTATAGTGAATGTAGTGGATTATTGAAATTATGGTTATTTTACTGAATATTTCCTATTAATCTTTGATTTTATTTGAGAATAATGTTATAATCTTGTAACATTTCTATGTCTAATTTTTTATGGAAAAAAACTAATATGATGGCACTCGACTAGGTATCATTTCTATTGACTTTTGTGCCTCAATTGGATCATATTATGAGACATGATTCAGTGCTAAAGTCAGTGATCACACCATTATTGACATAAGTATTGTGATATTCTACTTGAATGGCATTAGGTAACTACACAAGAGATTTTAAGAATGACATTTTTAGGGTTTGTTTTATATCAAGGTATGTGGACCATTATGTTTTTTTCTAAAGAATTTACATATGACTAATTTTTTTAAACAATATGTCACTCTAATATTATTTCTCTTACATGCTCC
The DNA here is from genome assembly GCA_000404065.3 of Pinus taeda. Lineage (NCBI taxonomy): Eukaryota > Viridiplantae > Streptophyta > Pinopsida > Pinales > Pinaceae > Pinus > Pinus taeda. Next base: position 194,773 of record APFE030632186.1, on the reverse strand, counting down.
TAGGTTATAATTCAAAGCATCATATGTACTAAAACTCATGAAACTTTTGTTTTTTTCTCTAAATAACTAAAACTCCCAATTGTGTTACTCCTAATATTCAAACTTGCACTATTGTTAAGACTACTTACATTAATTATTATTGTTCCTCCATAAGTAAGTTGATTACTAGGTGGACTTCAACCATTATTATCAAGCTAGTGTAGTTGACTGTAAAATTCAGGTAGATCAACTTGAAGGGATCCCTTCAGGTTGATCTGCCTGAATTTTATAGTCACCTAGTATTTGTAAACCACAATTAATAATAATAATAATAATAAACTAGTGTAGTGTTACCTAATTGTATTTAAGAAGCACAAGGGGCGGAGTTGGTATGAGGCCAACTTTGCTATTGTCTAGTGCCATGCCCTCTATTGGGTTCTTATCCTCCATAAATAGTTGGGACACATTTTTTTGCCTTAGGATATGGTTTCCAAATAGTTCATTTGATTCTTTCTCATCCACAATCTCATTCTACATTACATCCAACCTATAACTTTGTAATCACATATCTCTCGTAACCGCACTTCAGTGTGTTCATCAGACTTCACTGAGGTGCCTTGACTACTACTCCTTGACTACTACTCCTCGCCAATCTCATTTTGCAACTTCTCATTGCCTTCTTCATTTAATTACATCTAGTTTAACCACCACTAGTTAGTTATCTCTACTTACTCAAAGCTTGTTCAACTTGCTCTTTAGCTTTTGTGTCATTCATGGTCATTTGAGCCTTTGAGATCTCATCTTTGTCAACCCCATTGTAACCCATTCCTTAATGCAAGGTTTTACGCCACCGTGCTCAGTGGGTTAGTAGGAAACAACTTTTCCTTCACCAACAACATTTTTATCCTTGTAGGGTTTGTGTTCACCAATCTCTCTCAAAATCCCTTTCGAAACTGGTCCTTAACTTTTGAGCACAACCAATACAATTCTACTACAAACTAGATACAATGTATCCTTCCATTGTCTTCTCCCCCCAAAAGTCTATTGCTTGATTAACCAAGTGATCGCAACGCTCCAAAGTTATTGGATTTAAGATTCAACTTACGTGTCTTCTTGTCTCTTCAATGGTGTTGTGGAACTTCATCAAGCATATGCAACCATTCACACAAACTCACTAGGAAAACTCTATCCATAACATTTCAAAGATGTCTTCATACATAAATGTCTTCTTGAATTTTTCCATTCTCCAACAAAGCAGTGGGGCTTCCTCGCTAGCAAATATTTCATTCTATCATCAAAACAATCTTCCTCTTATGGTTTAGCCAATCATTTCTTCATTTTTCTAAGGCCTCGGAATCATGTTGTGGTCCCAATAACATAACCATTTCTTGGCTCTAATTTGTAAAATAGGGTCCACTTAAATGTCCAACAAACATTATACTAGTCTAGCATTGACATTATCAATTCCTAAAGTAAGGAAGTTCTCACTTGAGGAGTGTTACCAATGTGTTGGATAGGAGGGGAGCTCTACATAGTGAAGTTATCATGTTATGATGCAGTGCTTTCAAGTAGCATTCGATATACATTCATTTAACACTATGCAATCCAACGACAATCATAATTTGTTATTTAGCTATGCTATGACATTAAATTAGATTGTTGTAATTGATATTAATAATGGATAGAGATTCAAGCACTAATATAAATGTAAAGCATCACAACATAACATATAAATAATCATCATACAACATAAAACAAAAGAAATCCCATAACAAGAGGTAAAATTCCATTGTTCCTAAAGATAACCAACATATACACTATGATACGTACATCATATCAGTAGAAACATGATCAATGTTCAACCAAATATTTCCTTGACCAGTTAATATTTGTTGGGCCGCCAAATTAACATACATTTTCACTCCATTTTCAGCTTTATCCTCATTTTGTCACTTCATTATCAGTACATAACCCTATATTTCCAATATGGGTTTATATTTTCATTTTCCAAAGTTATTAATTTCAAGTATTTAAAGTGAATTTATGATTAGAAGTTAGAAAAATAACATGTATTTGCTTATACCTAAAGGTGGAATGAGTTTGGTGACATGTGTAGGTGATTTGGAAGGTTCCAAGATACTTTTATGTGGCCTCCAAGACTCAAATTCGAATTCTCTTGAAGATTTGAAGGAGATTTGGGATAGGGGTAAAGCATATCTCATGGAGAAAAATCATGGATAAAGGAATATGTGTCTCATATTGGTTGTAACCATATGAGGGATTAGTGGATCCCCATTAATGAGTTAGTTGCTTAAATTTTTGTATAAATAGGAGCACCTCCTCCATTCCAAAGAGAGGACTCTTGGAGCACGTATCCAACTTATGATGGAATAGAATAAAGCTTCATTTTACATAAATTTCCATTCTATAATTTTAGATATAAATTGTCTTAATGTAGTATATGGAATAGATTGTCACTTTGTTCTTAAGAGAATTGAGCTCACTCTAAAAAGATCAAAGAAACATTTTATTTCATAATAGATCTTATTTCATTTAGTTGCCCAGATGTTTGAGGATTTGTTTGTGATTGATGAATGGGTTTTAGATTAAAATCTTATCAGCATATGGGGAGACAACCAAGGGTCTAAGTTAGGCTCCCTCTCTATTTGATTTGCATGATAATTGGAATTCATTCTTTTGCTTTTAAGTTTCAAGTTATTTCATTTCTTATGCTTATGAATGAATCTTAGTTTAGTTTGGATCAGTATATGAGTTGACAATCAAGGGACTAAGTTAGTCTCTCTCTCTATTTGAATCTGAACAACAATTAAAATTCATTCTCTTGTCTTTATTTCAAGTTTCTGGTTTTATGTAATCAATGATTTCTTTTCAATCTATAATACTGTAGGGAAGGACAACTAGGACCTCCTCAATTAGGAGCCTCTTCCCTTGCATATTATATTGAATCAAAAAATCATTTAGTTAGTCATAGAGTTAGTTGCTTACTCTTGCATATATTTTGCTGGGATCATCACAAGCTTACGAGTGTCCTTGGTTGATAATTTAATGAAAGTAATTTAAGCAATTAAATTTCCCAACAATATTCACTCAAAGGGAAGTTAATGATGGCTCGGAATCAGGCAATATCATAACAAAGAGTCTATACATTTGATAAAGTATGTATTTAAGTATTGGGGGTTTCCGTAGTGCATTATATTAGAAATTTTGTGGGATTCAACTACGTTAAGTAAGTCATTCATCTATGACCATTTTCATGAGAGGTAGTCGTAACTGACTAATTTCTCATGATTTTTGAATAGTCCACTTAGCACTCATTGCATCCGGTGATGCTCACAGGGGTGAAGAAGTGGGATTGAAACTAGTGAAATAAATCACATAGCATCAATCATCACTTCCAAGGCTTGCACCCGGTAACCAAGACTTCCCGAGAGTTCATAGATGAATGACTTACTTAACGTAGTTGAATCCCAAAAGTATGTATTTATCGGTTATTTATCAGATTACCATGTGTGTTTCTTTGTGACCACAATGTTTGTAAAGGGGTGGCTTAGGCAAGGTTTGAAATTAGGTATGTTCCATTTATAAACCAACTCATACCCCTTGTTTTGATTATGGAGGTGATTTCATATGCGCCCCTTTTGTCAACCCAAAGGTTGACACATATGTATATACAAAATCCCTTTTTAATGAAGGTTGTAACAACATATAATATTGATTGCTTATAGGTTTTGCGTAGTGGACTAAGTCTACTAGTCTCTCTCTCTCTCTCTCTCTCTCTCTCTCTCTCTAAGCTAGGGTTTTAGAGATCTTAGAATATTGTACTAACTTATGATAATATATGAGTATGGTACAAGGAAAACGCTTTCTAGTGGATGGTTTGTAAAACTTCACCAAAAAATTCTCTCTCTTTCATTTATACCAAAGGCAACAAGCAAATTTTTCAGTGGAGGTATTTTTTATTGGTGTGCTTAAATCTTATTCAATGTCACCATGTTCTCACATATATGGTGCAACAATGCATTTCCATTATCAACAGATTAGAGATTGTTATTGCTATCATGTGATAATATAATGATTTAAGTAAGTTTTTAAACATCTCCTAATTGGTACATCTTTCAATAAGAATCACATTGGTGTGTCACTATATAAAACACACTAAATAAGGCTTACACTTTTTTCATACAACATCCAATTTTATTTTAAAAAGTACAAAACACTTATTTTTGTGGTCTCATATAGGGTGCATCGCTACATTCCCAAGGTTGTTATTACTATTCCATGAGAAAACCCTACTCTATCTATCTTTAAATTGCAAGCACATTGATGCATCATTATATAAGATGCAATGAATAAGGTTTATTTTATATGTGTATATATATACAATATTAGTTTGTTTTAAAAAATACAAAAACTTATTAGCATGCTCCCATATACAGTGCACTAATGTGTTCACCTTGTTTATGTACTGGAAATTGTTATTATTCACGAGAAACTCGAGTTTGTGCATCTTTAAAGCATAAGAATGCCACTATGTCATTATATAATACACATTGAATAAGATTTTGACATTTTGTTATATAATATCAATGTTTATTTCAAAAAATTATAAAAGTTGTTGGTGCATGTAATAGTGTTTGCACACATCAGTGTGCATTGGCAAATGACACACTAACTTATAGATTGTTGAAACCTTAGTGGTGCACCCTAAACCTGAGAACACACCACTGCATCTCAATATTGGATGCATCAAAGTAGGGTAAAATAAAACAAAATTTATCAAATTTTAATTTCAATTTCACTTTCCTTTAGTACTTCAAACCATACAAGCATCGACGTTCACATACCTGAATAACCACCTAGTTGTTAGCGTTATTGTATTGCCAAGTTTCTTAATTCTCTTTCACTTCCTTGGTGGATTTGGTTTGTTTTCAAATTTTGCAAAATGGTACCAAATTGTCATTTCTTCTCTACATGAAAATCGTGCTTCCTTGGAAAAGAAGAGATCAAGTAATTTAGTTTTATCCCCTTATATTTTTAGTGGTTTAAAATTTAAAATTTGTCTTTAAATTGTTTCTTTTTCATTTTTTTTCAATTTCAGTGGACCATTCAAGCCATTTGGCTTGCACTAAATGGTGTGATGCATCCCTATTATAAAAATAATGCATCATTTGTGATGTATCTAGTCAAATAGAGCGCATTAGTGAATCAAACAATAAAAAAAAAAATCTCACATTTTCTTGGTGCATTTTATAATTCTATGAGGCACCATTGGTGGTCCTCCTATAGTGGTGGTCCTCCTATATATTGTAAGCATATTGTTAAATTAAATTTAAAAACTATAAATTTCCCCCACTTTTTGATACTCTAGGAAATGTATAGAAGCAACATACAGAGGCACTATTGTTGGTGCTTCTATACATACCAATTACACCATAAAATTAATTTTAAAATACATTTTCCTACACGTATTAATGCGCTTGGAAATGTATTTGAGCATTGTATGTGGTTGTTAAATAGATGTGTATCATTAGGTGCTTAAGGTCCTAAAGAGCCTTTCACGCAACTCCCTCCATTTGTCAGCAAAACCATGAGCCAGCATACCCGCTTCACATGACAACCACATTTAATGGTGGAGATCCTATGAAATAATCAAATAGGCATGATGGTTGAATAACTTAGAAACTAGGGTTGAGATATTTGGTTTGTTCATTTTACATTTTGAATGTTTTTCTTCACTGATGACAGGGTTTTCACTTTGCAGAGGATTTGAACCCTGCACATGTCCTCTTGCAGACGTTCTCTTGACCTTATGACATTTTGGCTCAATGGTCTTTTACATCTGTTTGGGGGATTTCTCCTCCATGTGGATGCCTCTAACAAATTTTAACAGGTAACCCCTAGCCCTTCTCAATGCTTATTTCCCCCTAGGTTTTTATCTAGTAGTAGTATTTTTTTATTTTTTGCTACTATATTGTTCTAACATATATAACTTCCTCTGTTGTAAGGTATTAGAGATTCTATTTCAGAAACCCCCTCTTTTTCCTTATTAGATTCTTTATGTCTCATTTGGAGTTCTAATTTCTTTTAAATGGCGACTGGGAGTCTCACTTCAACCATTTATTCTCAGGCAAGGTTATTTGGACACTTTTCATATTATCGAATTTTTAATTTTATTTTCCTTACTATTAGTTTACATTATCTTCACTCTAAAAAATTTCCTTTGCAGGTTCAAGTGAGTTCATAAACCCACCTTCCTCTAGTGTCTCTCGGATCATATTATAGGTGATTTTTTTATTTGAATTTTAATAGCCCTCCTTAAAATCCTGACTCATTCTAGAGATGAAAATCCCACTTTTTGTGAAATAGGAAATTTGCATAGCTAGATATTGTTGGGCCGATAATTTATTTAGGGTTTTCTAAGCGATGAATCTCTTTTCCTTTCTATTTTTTTGTATCATGGACGTGAACAAACATTGACAAAAGTTGGGATTTCCTTTTGATTACATTTTTTCTTGTGATATTATCTCTAATTTATTCATTAAATTTCAGTATGATGGTCATTACAACTTTCTAGTGCTTTCTCTGGAAGGTATCCTCCTCGGTAATATGTTGCTCCTTCTGCTATTCTTTTGTTTAATACTTCTACATTTCATGTTTTGAATTTTTTTGGGTTACTCTATCGTAGGTATGGAATAATTACATTCGTATGGAAATCAACGCGAGAGTCTACACAATATGTGGACTAAGTCTCTTTCCACTCACAGGTTGGAACCTGCTGCTATTTGAATCCCTTCTTTAGTTTGATGGTTATGGCCATTTTTTTATACAATTAGGTATCTGGCAACTGTTAAACAACTAATGATGTAGCTGACAAGTCTATTTTTTTGGTTCTTTTATGTAAAACATTCTCTGAAAACAAACCCTTCACGGTTCTTAGGTTTGATGTTTAGTCAAGAGGATTCGATCCCTTGGTATGTATATTGGACAATTATTATCTTTTAATGAAAAGTGGTTCTTTTTCTTTTATTCTTCAAACACTAGCATAATAAGACTTTCCTCACCTTGTGGTTGTAATTATTTACCCCCTCTGTCAATAGAGGGTTTTATTGCATTTTAACCCAATCTAATGTAGAGCCTCAAATCATTAAGCTATGTATGAAATTCTTCCAATAATATTTATTTAACTTTGATATTTTATTAATCTTCTTGCATATATACTTTGATGCATATCTATTTTGTTTACAATAGATCTAAATATTTATGTTGTTATTCATTAAACTCCCTGAAAGATATTTGTATTCCCTTATCTCTCATGCTTGTCGACTTAACAAGAACTCCTTCACAATTTTCAGGAGAGATGACAATCCTAGAGCCATGGGTATCCCATATAAGGAACATGTAGAGTAAGCGATAACCTACACAATGTCGAGTAGACTAGTTGTTGCAACCATGAATGTTGTTACAACTCGATTCATGTAATAGGTGCATATTATGAAATCATATCGCGGTAGTAGATAGACACCAACAAATACTCAATTCCAACTTGTAATTGCAACCAATAGTCCATAGCTAGCAATAATTGAATACTAAGAGTGTAATAGAGACTACCAAACACTCAAAACACCACAACTTAATTTTACTGCATCAACAAGGTTTAAAGAATGTAATTTCTCTTGTACTACATAAGCATACTATTGTAAGACATGATTAACATGGTCGTAATTACCTTGTTATGTTCCTAGGCTGAGAATAGAATATCATGATACCTAATAATTAACTTACGATATTTGCAAAAAGGAAAGCTATTGTTCTCTATTGACTACATGGCAGTAGATCCAACGATTCTTCTGGTACCTATCTATTCTTTAGTACTCATGATGAGACTGTCTGAAGTCAATCATCATAGATTCAATTACCTAGTTCATAGAATGCTAGAGTTGGTACACTCGTAGTTGTACATGTAATGATGTGTGCACCACTCTTTTTCCCAAGAGGCAAAGATAGTAGTGCGAGATACAAAGAGAATGTAATTGATCCTGGAGTAAGCAACCAAAAGATGTAGTCCAATAGTTGATTGTGCAATGATTTAGATATTGTAAGTTTGTCCTAGAAACAAGCTAACTAGAATAGTTTTTGCTAACAACATGATTACATATAAGCCATGATGTTCTACGAATCTGTGCTACAAGTGATAGAGTAATAACGAGGTTTTCTTTTATAATCCTAGAATGGGCATGTTATAACCTATGCCATCCTATCTAAGAATAGAACGACGACAACTTAGTAATTAGAACTAAGTAAGGTACTATGACCAAGGTTAGGAGTCTTGTAATAGTATCCCACTTATTTCCAATAGAAGGACGTATGCAAGATTCATAGAATACAACCCAAATGTGTGACTTGTTAAGGAGAGCACTATGTGGCACAATGATCGTTGAATACTAAGTTGTGGATTCTGGTATACTAAGCTTCACGAGCACTTAGTAAGGCATACCTGCATGATGTTCACAATTTCATGGTAAATTTACTACTATGATAAACCAGGTCGATGAAATTACTAGAGTTATGTTGTTATTACCAATGTGACTACCAACTACAGTGAAATGCGGATAACTCCAAGGGTATATTTTATATTAACACCATGTACGCATAACAAGGTCTAATAAATTAGATAAGTTAAGTAGACTCGAGTACTAAGTGTATAATCTACAGAGTAAATTACGAGAGTCTAATATAACATTTTATCTAGTAAACGACATATTCTTGTACTAGGCTAGTAGACTATTTCCCGTAATGTTTGATGACCATATTTTATAATTATAAGCTTATATAGATTAAGCTTATTATTAAGGGCATAAAGGAGTATTTCGGTCAAATTAATAGACACGGTGTTGTACTCAGGATATAATTGATGTGGGCTTGTTCTTACTCAATTTGAGTCATGCTATTACTAAGTATCCATTGCATACTATAATTATAGTAATCATGCTCTTATTGATGTAGTTAATTCTAGTATATGACTACTAGAAATTAGCCAAGTAAGCTTAGAGTCAATTAATATTGTATTAATCTCGTAAAATAATACAATAAGCCATATACAGGTTACATCCACACAGTACACATTTATGGTTTATCACTTTTATACTAACGCCTTAACTTAGTCTATGTTCTAAGTCTAGTAGTGTGCTTCAGGTGGTTCATCTATCTAAGTTAATCATGACATGATTAAGATTAGAATAATCACTAGTATTACTTGTCGGCTGGTAAACTATATACAAAAATCCATGTGTCTATGGGCATTACCATATAGGGTTGTATTAATATGCTCGATTTAAAACCCACTAGTAGGATTCATAATAATAGCTTATAACTTAATAGGTGGTTGTTGAAACCATAGAGTGGAATACACTCTCATAGTTCCATATTATTATTGACTAAACCACTACTCAAATGTACCATGGATCACGTGAGCATTGGTTGTTCAGGCCTAAGCTTATTGGATTCACAGCTCTGATGCAATATTAGTTATGTTTAACTCGTACACGTATTTACGAGGTCCATGAGTAATCTACTAAGTTGGCCACTATACATTCACATGTTTCACCTAACATACCCGAGCACGTACTGGATAGAACTAGACTACCAAATTAAGGTAAACCTAACTAATAGCATTGTACACTAGAGTAAGCTTAAGCACACTACTTCTATATAAACACATGATAGTACAAATATAATTCTACATGGGATGACTATTAAGTGGTCTCTTAATGCATTCAACTGCCATATATCAATCCTAGAATAAATATACCATGCAACGACTGAAATAACCTTTCTGCACTACTAGTTTTATGGATAGATTAGTGCCCATGCGGTGATACTATGATAGGTGAGTGTAATATATTAAGGGTTAGCCATAATATGACTAATGGCATTATTAATAGGACCGTTATGTCATTAATGACTAACTAGCTGAGTTAACCACTATCTTACGAACCATAATGTAATGACCTAGCCTGTAATAATTACTCTAGTATTTTGTAGTTGGTCATGATATCATTGAAGCTATTACAGACAATACTTAGTGTTACAAGAATTCAACCTCGACCTCTAATATTTGAATCAATGTGGTAGGAAATAGTAATCGACTAACGTTTAACCTTTTTTTAGTGTATTTACTCTTATCCATAATTTAGTTAATACCTTTGTAGATTACGATCACTATTAGATGATACCTCTTACCTATCTCATCAACAAGTAAATATCCATATTGCTCAGCCTATTCCATGATTAATAATTAGTTAAGCTTAATCTCATAGTCAATTGTACTTAATTAGTCCATCTAATCATAAATACAACACTCAATATGACTCTGATGTATATTAGATAATTATGTCTAACATGTCCAGAGATAGGATCTTAGCCTAATTATACCATTTATTAGAGTCATAATCTTGTATATATTTATTCACTTTCTAGCTAAGGGTCCATATAATTGATTACAGTGAAATTATGTGTATCTCATTATGTATTATGTAATTTCATTTAACGCCTTTGTATTATTATATACATGTCATTGTTATAGTTTAGCTAAATTAGAATTATGATTTATCCACTAATTTAGATGGTATATTTATATTTAAGCTTACGTGTATTCCATCCAGTTCACTTGATATGTGGTATGTTACGGGGTAGAGAGATATTAGTGGCATCATAATGAATATAGCTTAATTATTCATATTATGAGTTGATTAGGCATGGGATATAAACTACTACTTAATTCATGATAGCATTGATTATAACCTGCATGAGTGTTACGCCACATAGTACTAAACAAACCATTGATTCAATATGCCTTCATTACATGATCGATAACATGCATACTAACTCCATTGTATGCAGTTGAGCTATTTCATGAGTCACTATTGCATGAAACATGACCATTTTACGTCATTCTCTTGGTACTAAGCCTAAGTAATAGCAAGTACTCAAATATTGAAAGGATAAAATAACTAGGTAACGGATAATAATAAACCTCTCTATAAATACTAATACAGATTACAAATAATCACAAGATGGTACATAGCTAATAGCATGAGTATTGTACTTAATATAGTGAAATAATAGTGCATTGTGGTTGCATTACAAAGGTTTAATTCCTTTTACTAGTTCATAGATTCAAGGTTTATGTACTAGTAGGATCATATTACTGGTATAATGAAATCGAGCACTGAATTATGAGAGTAATTTACCAACCTTGTAAGTATCAGTACAACTTACTAGTAATACCATGAACTCATAGCTAGAGTGGACTCTTTAGAACCTTGTACATTATTTTTTTGTGAACTAGTCAAATTGCAAGCCATAATCATGGATCATAACACTTTCAGTACTTGCAACGTGGTAAACATATGGTATAAGAACATAAGCCTTACCTATGTGCTCACTACATTGCGAAATTACAGATTAATATGTGAGCAGTAGGGAAAATTAACCATTGAGTACTATACATGGCTATCATATCAGTCACAGGTGCATTAAGCTAATCTATGTATGTTAATAGGTTATAGCTATTACATTAACTTTATCGTTTAGTAATCTCCTATGTTGTAAATTTCATTACTATTTCATAATTCACTTCTAAGTTGTAGGTTGGATAATTCATACTCACTTGACTTAGCATTTAACCCATTAACTGATACTTTGAAATAGTTTGAGGGTTAATCCATAGTAATAACGAGCTTATATGACACTCTATAAACCAACTAAGAATTATAATACAAGGCTCATACTTTAACTCAAATATCAGTAGTGGTTTCACTATATCCTGGTTTAATGGATTATGATTATCGCATGTGTTTTACTACCTAAAGTTAATTAAGCGACCAATCACTAGTTTGCTAGCTATTCATATTTTATTCAAATATAGAACAAGTAAATCTAATTAGTCTGCTAACCCATGATTTACCTTGCATGCTTAGTCAATAGTAAATTATTGGGTATTATTTTGGAAATATTAGCATTATATCATATAACACTTTTACTATTTGATAATTAATGAAAATCATTTACTTGTATTAACTTTAATTCATGATTCAACACTTAGATATGGTAATTTCATAACACATTAATTACAAGCTTTCCTACTAATGATTGGTAGATTGGATAATTGATACTTGCTTGATGTTGCATTATTAAGTTACTACGTTATAAGAATTCTAACCTTAGCTAGTTTATGCTAACTATATTTATATTCCTAAATTTTCAGATATAATAGTAAATTCATGACTATAGTTAAGTTGCCTAATAAGTAATTTATTAGTGTTTGTTAATCATGTATTCCTACTTAAATTATGCTCACTATTGCTGAATTAAACAACTTTCTAAGTTGATATAAATCATATAGTTGGATTCATTTTTCATACCTAAGCTTATGAAAATATGCTTATATTGAAACTTGCCTAACCTTAGTATAAACGCCTAAAATAAAAGCTAAAAAAATTTCAACATTGCGTTTATAGTAAGCTAACGTAGCTAGAATTAGTAATATATTATGTGATTAATATAGTTTGGGGTAATTCAATTGGCTCTAATATCAATATTTTACTTGGATTATTCAAGTCGTTCATGCATAACCATGTTTATCTTAGATTTTATACATATCTTGTCCTCAATATACTACTTTTGCTATAACTATTATTTGCTTTGCTAAAATAAGTGAGTAGAATCAAATTAATAGACATACTCCACTGTTGTATCTATATTACGCACTATTTCAAAGGCTTTTAATGTCTAATTTTAGTAACCTAGTAAAGTAATATTAACACTTTATTTAATATTAGCTATAATTGGGTACCAAATCCTTCAGTAAAGTATTATTAATACTTTATTTACTATAAATTCTTCAGCGACTTCTTTCATATGCAAACTTGTATTAGAAGACCCATAGAACCTGGGAACTTTGGGTTTGTACTTTGGCTAGTCTCATGTTTAAACAATCGGCTTTGATGTTATTTTTTAGGTGGTTGAGTGTATTAACCATGTGAAAGTCGCTTCTTTGCTCTAAAATAGTTATGTTCTGTATCTATTGGACGGATGTTTGTGCTAGCTAAGCCAATGAAACCTACGAGATTTTACAAAGTTTTATAATCTAATTAAAGTTTTATAATTTAGAATTTGTAAAGCTTCGAGGTCTAATTCTTTGAAGGGCGCTAGCTCAATGGAAGAGCACTTGCTTTACAAGCAAGTGGATGGTGGTTCGATTCCATCGTGCCCTAATATTCATGGGGAATGGTGACGATCACTATTCATCCCTATATATGTATCAATAGTGAGGATCATAATCAAAAGTCATTTTTTATATATGAAATGGTGACATATAATGAACATCGCCATATATATGCATTACTAGTGAGGGTCAAACAAAAAAATGGATATTGTAGATTTTATTTTGATGGAGATTTAATAAGTATAATGATGTTTTTAGTTTGTATGGATGTTCATTTCCCTTAAAAAAAACTATAAATGGTATGTTATAAAATATTTCAAATGCAATATGACTTACTCTATAATCATATAATTGATTTAAGAGGCATGATATACTTACCTAATTTAATTGAAATAAAAAATATTAAAATAAAAAATGGAAGCTATAAAGGAAGCAACATGAGTTGTTAAAATGGAAGCAGAATTTGGCTCTAAAATGGAACTAAATTCGACATTAAATTGGAAGTCATACTTGGAGCTATTATTGGCACCAAATAAGAAGCTAAATTGGTTGCTTAACATGAAACAAAATTGAAGGATAACTAAGATGAAAATCCCAACACTAAAAGGAAACTAACCATGAGGCTAACAAGGAAGCAACAATGGAAGCCAAACGAGAAGCACACCAGAAGCAAAACTTGGTGTTACCTAAGAAGCAAAAAAAGAAGCAATTTATGTAGCAAACAAAGAAGTAATAATGGGAGCAATACTAGCAACCAAACGTGTTATACATGAGAAGCAAAAACATAAGCAATTTAGGTAGAAAACAAAATAGTAATAATGGAAACACTATTAGAAGCCAAACATGGTGTTCCCTCAGAAGCAAACAAAGAATTAATTTAGGTAGTAAACCAAGAAATAATAATGGAAGATATATTATAAGCAACAAAATATATTATAATTGAAGCCATATTAGAAGCTAAAGGAGATGGCATAATGGAAGCAAAGCTATATGCAACAAGCGATGTCATATTGGAAGCAAAACTCGAAGCAACAAATGACATTATAATGGAAGCATAACTTGGCGTAAATTAGGAAGCCAAAAAATAAGCTATTTTCTGTTGGAAAAAAGTAACTATGTTCGGTCTTCAATAATGTACTTGAGTCATTATGTAATGTACTTGTCAAAAGAATAAAGAGAAGGTTTTTTTTTTATTATTGTAACAATGACTTACTAAAGCATAGGTTTCATGCTTGGGTCATAATTATATTAGTCAAAGTCCCCATTGTGGACTCCTAGGATTAATATTGAGTTTATCGAGTCATTGTACACCCGAAGAGACCCTTCTTAGGCTTTCGGATCATGTAAAAAGGTTTTGTATCAAGCAAAATATGAATTATGTGTCCTACACATCATGTTGGCCTAAGGAAGATCAAGTCAGCCTAGAGACCCTCATTTGACCCTCAAGAAGGTTGTATATAGAAGGAAGTCGAAGTCATTTGTAGAACTCACTCTCTCAATTAATTTGATATCTTCTGGGAAGTGTTGGGGATATGAAGTCTGTTGCCAGAAGGAGGAAAGAAGTGTGAGTTTGGGGGAGTCTTTAGAGAAGAGGAAAATCGAAGTTTTGGTGCCTCTCTCTCTATATTTAGTGGTTTGGTTTAGGAGATCGAAGTCTCCTAGGTTTTTGTTGCTGCCGGAAGCTGCATGTTGTTGGGATATGTTGCATAGTCGAAGTTGTTGGAAAGGGTCGAAGATCTTGGAGGCTGGCATGGTGTGGAGGGAAAGTATGGTCTTGGTATATGGTAAAGAGTCTCAAAGAAGACTATTGAAAGGAAGAATTACTTTGACTAGGTTTTCCCCTCAAGGGGGGTTTTGCCCTGGCTTGTGCATATATCTTGTGTCTCTTGTTTTGTGATCTTAATGTATGTATAATTGCTTGATGAAAGATAAGATAATAAAGAAGTAAAAAAAATCCAACGCACTTACAAGTAATTATCAATATTAGAGAATAAAACCTTAATATAATATCTTTGATTTTCCAACATGGTATCAGAGCTATGGTCAAGAAAAGTCGAAGATCGCTTTGTTGGCATGAATTCTCCCTCTATGGTGAACTACATAATATTGGGTTTCAAATATGTTGGAAGATGGATCAAGAAGATCATCTACTAATTCAACAAAGTTAAGGTCATGGATTCTTGGCTACCCTTACAAGATCTCTTACTAATGATAATGCATGGATCATTGATGGTGGAGCATCGAGACATATGACAGGTGAAAGTAGGCAACTTCACACACTATCAAAGGAGACATCCTCCCATGCAGTGGAATTGGGTGACAACAAAAGCTATGATGTTAGAGGCTTGGGATCTACATCGTTAAAGTTGGACAATGGATCCAAGCTGCATCTCAACAACATTCTCTATGTTCCATGTTTAAAAAAGAATTTACTTTCTATTTCTTGTTTAGAAGATAAAGGGGAAAGAAATGATTTTGTTGATGGAAAAGTATTGGTTTGGGGAAATAACTCTAGTATTGACAAAGCGAGGGTTATTGGAGTTTGTGAAGGAAGTCTTTACCGGGTTATCACTCCATCTCCTCAAGCTCTTGTTCATATGGAAATAATTCCCATTGAACTATGGCATCGAAGGTATGGCCATCTTCATTATAGGGTCATCCCTACTCTTAGTCAATTGGTTAATAACATTCCTGATATGAATCTAGACCATGGAGGTGTATGCAAGGGATTTTCTTTGAGGAAGCATTCTAGAAAGCCATTTCATCTTAATGAATCTAGATCTAAAGAAATATTATATCTCATCCATTCCAATGTGTGCGGGCCCATGTCTAACAAGACACTTGAAGGTCATCTCTACTATGTAACATTCATTGATGACCATCCAAAGAAGACATGGCTCTACCTACTCAAAACTAAAGATGAATTATTTGATAAGTTTAAGGAGTTTAAGGTTGAGGTGGAAACCCTAATCGAAAATAAGATAAAGAATCTAAGGTCTAACAATGGTGGGGAATACACCTCTAAAGAGTTAATTTCATATTGTAAGGATGTAGGTATTAAGAGGGAGCTCATTGTTCCCTACTATCCTGAACAAAATGGATTGAACGAAAGAAAGAATAAGTCAATTGAAGAAGGCATTAGAACTATGCTCCTTAATCAAGATCTACCGAAGTTCTTATGGGGTGAAGCAATGATGACTGTCATGTACATTCAAAATAGAAGTCCTCATAAGAGTCTTGATAATACTACACCTGAAGAAGTATTCACAGGAAAAAAGTCGAGTGTGGATCATTTCCACATATTTGGAAGTCTAGCATAGATCCATGTTTCGAAGGACAAGTGAAAAAAGTGGGACTTGACAAGCATCAAGGGAATATTTGTTGGCTATAGTCTTTCCTCAAAAGCTTATAGAATCTACACAAATGAGGGAAGAAACATTGAAGTCAACAACATGCCATATTTGATGAGAATCAAGCTTACAATAAATCAAAGGATATTCCTATTGATTCTGATGACAAAGAAGTTCCCATATTTGAAGAAGATGAAGTTCATGAGAACTCTACTACAAATGATGAAGAAGAAGGACCAAGTGAGCCTATTCAATCGGTGGTTGTCCCAACCACAAGGAAAATGCCATATTGGTTAAGAGTTACATTAGAATATGTTGAAGGACATGAAGCTGCGAAAGAGTCCTCCAGGGAAAGTAAGAAACTGAAAAGGCATCCTGGTTATGCTACATATATGACAAAGTTGATTGAAGTCGAGCCATATACATTCCAGGAAGCTAAGAATGAAGAGTTTTGGTAGAAAGCTATGCATGAAGAATATCAATCCATCATGAAGAATGGGGTTTGGGAAATCATTTCTTGACCTAGTGAGAAATCGATTGTCACATCAAGGTGGATTTGTAAGATCAAACATGTTGTTGATGGAAGTATAGACAAGTAAAAGGCAAGGTTTGTTGCAAGGGGTTTATCTCAAAAGGAAGGCATTGACTATGAAGAAACATTTGCACCTACTACAAGGTACACTACCATTAGATCACTGGTTTCACTGGCTGCTACAATGGGATGTAATATCCATCAAATGGATGTTAGGACCGCATTTCTGAATGGGGCCATTGATGAGGAAGTGTTCATCGAACAACCTGAAGGATTTGAAGTGAATAACATGGACTCTCATGTTTGCAGAGTCAAGAAGGCTCTATATGGCTTGAAGCAAGCACCAAGGGCACGGTATGCAAGAATGGATACATATATTCTCAGGATTGGGTTCATGAAGAGTACTTCTAATCTGAATCTATATATCAAGGTCGTGACTAATGAGCCAGTAATTATTCTACTATATGTGGATGATATATTCATCACTGGTGTAGAATGAAGAATTCAAGAATGCAAGAAGATGTTGGCAGCTGAATTTGAGGTGAAAGATCTGGGACTGATTCATTACTACCTATGTCTAGAAGTATGGTAGAGAACATGGGAGATATATTTGGGGCAAGGAAAGTACATCATCAAGTTATTGAAAAAAATTGGGATGATGGAATCCAAGCCGATGGTTACTCCTATGAACGTTAATCTCAAGAAGTTGAGGAGCTCCAACTCGAGTCTCGTGGATCCTACCTCATATCGTTAGTTAGTGGCTTCCTTGTGTTAGAGCCTAGATCGACCTCAGGCTGAAGGGAGGCAATCCTAGGATAACCACAAACCACGCTTAACCTGGTAGCTAGCCCTACCAGGTCGGGAGAGGGCTCTCTCTTGTCAATCTCAATTAGAATATTAGCAACTAGGGCTTGAGATGACTGAAATGAATGCTGATTTTAGGCTAGTTATAGTAGATCAGAGGATTTTTGGTTGATTTTGAGTCGAAAACAGCAAGAGAAAGGGTGATTGGACTATGGAATTGATGTCAGCCTCTCCTGTTGGCAAGCCTAGGGAAAATTAAGTGCCATGTTCAGCCAAGTGAAGATTGTAAATGTGAGAAGTATGAGGGAGAAAGCCCGCTACCCTGCGGGCATCAAACAAAGGATGAATCTGCAATAGCAACTTTAGGTGAAAGAGAATCACGAGGTTGCTCAACAGAGCATCTAGCCAAGGATGAATTCTGGTAAGACAACCATTATAACTAACATCAAAATCATCACGAAAGGAGCATCATTACGGATGAATTCCTAACATATCACTTAGATAATACTGTAACAAGGCAGAAAAAACATAATGCGTAAATGAATTATAGGAAAAACATACTAAACATCAGCACCGTGATGAATCTCGGGCCTAAAGGGCAAAAATTGTTTTATTATGATATTCAATAAAACTTTACACAGTCCAAATGCTTCTTCCTCTGGCAAAAATTGAACCTTTACACTATGAAATTCATAAAATTTATACATTTAGCTCATCCATGTATTAAGGGAATTGAGCTCAACCATCTTCTTCAAAATAGAATCAATTACATTAAACTTGGACCGAATTTTTGAAAATAGGTGTTGAAGATGAACTCGTATATCCTAAACCATAGCACCTGTTACAAAATTGAAAGAGGTTTTTGTAGATAAAGTCATTTTTTAGAAAAACCTCTCTCAAATTTTGGAAATTCATTTCCAGTTGCTCGTAATATGTGCCACAAAATCATCTCTAAAACAGAAAATCATTAAAAATTTAAATATGTGAAAATGAGCTGTAAAGATCTAGTCACATATCCCAATTCATGACACCTGTAAATAAACTAAAAGAGGTTTTTGTTATATGGCTCATATTTAACAAAACCCTCCTTGGGTTTTGTAAAATTACTTTCCATCTATTGTAAAATGGCACCACACTAAAATGACTAAAACAATAAAATAAATGAAAATTTTGCTTTGTTTTAATGCAGGCTCCAAATATCACTGCATATCTCCCACATAGTAGCACCTGTGCATAAAATGAAGGAGGTTTTTGTTATTCGGTATGTGATGGACAAAAACCTCTTTCACTTTTGTAAAATTCTTGTCCAAACTGATTTTGTAGTAAACTTGTCCCTGTGTGCAGCAACTGACTTCAAAACATGCATAACCAAGAATCAATCATTCATTTCGATCATATCTTATGATCCAGAAACCGGTTATAGGAGTGTGATATACCATTGGAAATATTTTTCCGAGATTCTTCCAATGGACACATTTGTGACATGTTTTGTGCTGAATATCATGTGCAAAACATCTAACCAAACCAAACCTAGTAAGAGCTCATGTTGATCCCTGGTGATAGGCTACGAAGATTGGAACTAACACCCTGATGTATATGGTAAATACTAGGCCAGATATATATTTTGTAGTGAAAATTCTTTGTCAGTTTCATTTGGGGCCTCGTCATGATCACTGGACAACTGCTAAACATATATTGAGGTATCTTTGTGGCACTATACATCACTACCTAAGGTATGATAGTAAGGAAGTCAAGCTAATTGACTTCACAAACTCTGATTGGGGTGGTAGTGAGACCGATGGAAGAAGCACTACCGGAGGATGATTTAGTCTGGGAGTTGCTATGATATCATGGATGAGTAGGAAGCAATATCTTGTTGCATTGAGTAGTGCCGAGGCAAAATATGTGGTTGCATGTGAAGTAGGAAAAGAGGTTGTTTGGTTAAGAAATCTTTTGATAGACTTGTTCGAAAAGTCTCTGAGTCCTATTATGATTAACTATGATAATGAAAGTTGTATCAAGATGTTTGGAGATCTCATGTTCCATTCGAGGACAAAACATATCAATAATAAGTTCCATTTTATTATGAACTTGGTGCAGGATGGGATCGTGAAGCTAGAATATGTTCCAGCAAACGAACATGTAGTAGACATTTTGACAAAGGCTCTTCCTAATAAGAAGTTTGAATATCTAAGGAACTTGTTGGGTTTGGTAGATATTAGTGATTGTATTGATGATAAAGGAATGAAAGAGATTTGTTGAGGCTTTGTGAGTGAAGCATTTCCTAGGGAGACATCAGGCCGACACTATGTGTTGATGTCAGAATCTCGAAACCGAAAAGGTGGTGTAGTTTATTGAGCTCAGTTTTTTATACACACCTATATGTTTGGGTTGGTGGTTAGCAAGTAAGCCTGATGGTACCTTGAGGGGCTTAAATCTTGAGTCCGACTTAGTCCCACCTAGATATATTGCCCTGGTCAGGAATCTAGTTCATGTCATTGCAGTGCCTAAATTGTTGAGTGACTGGTTGGATAGATTTCCCTGGCCAGGAATCTAGTCCATGGCATTGCGGTGCCTAAATTGTTGAGGGACTAGCTGGTTAGATTGCCCTAGTCAGGAATCTAGTCCATGGCATTGTGGTGCCTAAATTGTTGAGTGACTGGATGGATAGATTGCCTTAGTCAGGAATCTAGTCCATGGCATTGCGGTGCCTAAATTGTTGAGTGACTGGATGGATAGATTGCCTAGTCAGGAATCTAGTCCATGGCATTGCGGTGCCTAAAGGTTCTTCATGTTTTCATATAGTTTGATATCTTCCATTGTATTTGTACATTATGAATACCTCCCTAGTTAAGAGGGAGCGTTGGAAAAAGTAACTATGTTCGGTCTTCAATAATGTACTCGAGTCATTATGTAATGTACTTGTCAAAAGAATAACGAATTTATTTATTTTATTTTATTTTTATTTTTTTTGTAACAATGACTTATTAAAGCATGGGTTTCATGCTCGGGTCATCATTATATTAGTCAAAGTCCCCATTGTGGACTCCTAGGATTAATATGAATTTATTGAATCATTGTACATTCAAAGAGATCCTTGTTGGGCTTTCGAATCATGTAAAAAGGTTTTGTATCAAACAAAATATGAATTATGTGTCCTCCACATCGTGTCGGCCTAAGGAAGATCAAGTTGGCCTAGAGACCCTCATTTGACCCTCAAGAAAGCTATATATATAAGGAAGTCAAAGTCGTTTGTAGCAATCACTCTCTCAAGCAATTCAATATCTTCTGGGAAGTGTTGGGGATACGAAGTTTGCTGCCGGAAGGAGGAAAGAAGTGTGAGTTTGGGGGAGTCTCTAAAGAAGAGGAAAATCAAAGTTTTGGTGCATCTCTCTCTCTGTTCATGGTCTGGTTTAGAATATTTAGGTCTCATAGGGTTTTGTTGTTGCTAGAAGCTGCATGTTGTTGGGATTTGCTGCATAGTTGAAGTTGTTGGAAAGGGTCGAAGATATTGGAGGCTGACATGGTGTGGAGGGAAAGTATGGTCTTGGTCTAGGGTAAAGAGTCTCAAAGAATACTATTGAAAGGAAGAATTACTTTGACTGGGTTTTCCCCTCAAGGGGGGCTTTGCCCTGGCTTCTGCCTATATCTTGTGTCTCTTGTTTTGTGATCTTCATGTATGTATAATTGCTTGATGAAAGATAATATAGTAGAGAAGTTAAAAAAAGCCAACACACTCACAAGTAATTATCAAGATCAGAGAATCAAACCCTAATATAATATCTTTGATTTTCCAACATTTTCGATGCCATATGAGAAGCAAAACAAGAAGCACAATTGGGAGCAAAACTAGAAGTAAAAATGGACGCAACAATAGAAGCAAGAATGGAAGAAATAGTTCTTGGCACTGAACCTGATGCTATTACCGACACTATTTCTGACGCCCAAGTGAAGATGCATTGTAGCGCCAAGTTTTGCACCACCAATTAAACCCAATTTGCAGGCTTAAATACACTGATTTCTGGCACCAATGGCCTATTTTGTTGTAGTGCAATAAGCATCAAAATGCTATCAAACAATGCATATAAATTAAATTTGAAAAGGATTCATGAAATAGTTTCCATTTAATCATGTTGAGAAGTGGTAGCTAGCCTAGACTACCTAGAGGTGTTTCAATGATAATTTTTCATGTGATATCATATTGAAGTGATGGAAAATGAATTTGGAAGCGTATTTCTAGGGAAATGTCCAATAGAAATAGGTTTCTAAAGCTCATGACTTTCGTATGTGAAATTTTCTAATAAATAGCCAATGTATGAGAGTTGCTTACATTTTCCAACTTTGACCAACAATTGCATGTTTTAACATATGTTTTTTCATTTGATAACAAATTAACATATTCAAATGGGAGAAAAAAGTAGATTCATATAATTGTGTCCAATAGAAAGAGGTTTTAGTGATGCCTTGTATTGATATGTAATATATGCCAAGAAACAAACAACATGCAAAACTGGAACAATGCATATTTTTAGAGAAGCAATCACTATTTTGGAGGTTCTTCATACAGTGTCGAAATGAAGTGATTTCAACTGGATTTGAAATTAGACTAAGAGATATATATTTTATAGAAATAAGTTTTTAAAATACATCCATTTGTACCTTCCAAATATCACTGCCTTGAATGTATTTTTAATAATTTCATCCTAGTTTTCATAAAAATTTAGGGATGTTAAGGGACACACCTGAAGGTGAGTGAGATGGATATTTTGACATTCTCTCATTGATGGTATAATGTCTTTAGCCCATATCCTTCACCATTGAAGTGTTGGGGGTGTTTCTTGTTCCCTTTAGAGCAATATTTCTTTTTACTACATTGGTTTTCAAAAGGTATTTTGCACAAAATATAGAAAAATATGCAAATTCCAATATAAATGGGTCCATCTCATTGTAGTTTTTAGCACCTCCTTAACAACAACACAAAAAAAGTGATGGGTCAAATAATTACAACAAGAATGTTAGATGTCACTTGAGATTTGTATAAACTTGTGAGGCATTGTGCATTGTATGTGCAAACTACACTGAAACAAAAATCTTCTGAAATGGATCATGATAATTCTAAGAATGTAATATCTAAACAAGAAAATGAACATATATGATAAGTTAATTCAAAAAAAGCTTTAAAAATACTCTAATACCAAGAAGAGTAAGTTGCAATAAAGTAAATGTGCATAAAGGAATTGAATAGAAAGTAAATTGAATAAATTAAACTACTATACTAGCAAAATATCACAAACCATAAAGAAAAGTATTCTATTGACAAATCATAAAGCAAAAGCAATAAAATAAGTACATGAAAATAAATGCATGCTAGTAATGAGAGTATAATAATTTCATAAATAAAACCACAACTCTTAGAAGAGAATAAAATAACAACCATATGATCAGTAGATAGAGAGGATTCAACCTCCATTGTAACTCCAACGTAGGCCCAAACCTTGAAGCAAGCAATGAGGTGAATCCCTCGAAATAAAAAACAATATTTAACAAGGAACTTGAACCAAAATGTGTATCATGTCCAATTTCGCATTTACAATTTGATGAATGGCAATCATCTAAAGGAGACTTCATCTTATACTTGAAAAGGAATCCTAGTTAAACCTTTCAATTAATCCCTCGATTAATGAAATTTGTCCCAAAAATCTCCTAAAATCATGCAACCTATTTTGTAGGAATATTCTAGTCTTCTAGAGAAGGTGAAAGGACAAAATCCCTTAAAAATATCAATAGTCTTCAAGTTTGTCGAGAGTAATGAATGAGGGAGAACAATTTTTCCTTTTTTATTTGATTTCCTACACTTAGCCTTTAGGGATCACATTAGCCTCCATATGAAATAATAATAAAAACCATAAATCGCTTTAAAATAAATCATATGTCACATTTCAACTGAAATTAAGTTAATTATATATAGTTAGATAAACATAGGTCACATTGGTCATCAAAAAGATGAGTTTTTCATAAAGGTTATGCCTTAGGGTAAAAAATGTATGGAAAGCAGATGTGAAATGGGCCACAAAAATAGCCAAGTTGGAGGCCTATTAGTGGTAGGAAATCAAATTTGAACTACTTGTATTGGACATCCTACACAATATAACTGAGTCTAATAATCAAATCTTAAAGGTGTCACTCATACTATTAGACTATATCCCCCATGATTTTCTCAGTTCCCTCAAGCTCAACTATGCTTTGTTACTATGGCTTAGGATTATGAAATTATTTCACAAAATATTGCCCCATCTCCTTTAAAGTTGTTAGTAACCCTCATGGGGTGCTATGCCTATACTCCATATACCATTGAAAAGTCCTTCCACACAAAGTCGATTGAAACTTGACCATGCATGTACCTTTAATGGTTTTCCATTCGTTCTTGATTGCATCACATAGAACAAATGTTTCTTTCCATCTTCTCATCTTTACTCAAGAACAAAGGTGGGGGCAATGTAAGGCATAATTTGTTTGCACATTTTCCATGGGTATGGAGTTCATGCATGAGATAGAAAAGAATCCTTTCATACCAAGTTTATATCTTTAAGTTGCTAATTGACTTTGACTACCACTTCCACGTGTGCTACTATTACAACAATCAACAATTTTCATCACTAACAATCTAAAATGAAGCGCATGTGGGTGGTGGGCGGTTTGATTGGGCATAATTTCGGTGTAATCATAAACACCTTGGTCTTCCAGAAGGTCTGCGAGTAAGCACACTATGCCTTCTATGGCAGCCCCAACCCTAGTTTCCTCATGAATTGCAATGTAAATATTTTTACAAAATATATTATAAATAAGTTGAGTCAAAAGGGATATATATTCCAGAGCTTGAGGAGGTTCCTTGCTCGGGATATGAAAGTTTTCCTTGTGCAGGAGATCTAAACTGTTATGACAACCACTAAAAGCTGGTGGGTGTGCTTTTATAAGTTGGTTTTCTAAATTTAATGGGGTTGCAAGAGAAGTATATATGCCCATGTTGCTTGAGAACCATAACAAGGCAGCAAGGACATGAAAATTATGAAGATGGACTATGTTGGCAGTAAGGATAGTGAAAGTCAATCACTACATAGGAGAGAAAAGAGAAGGAAGAGGAAAGGAAGGGGGTTTGATATTCATTCAATTGGACTCTCACCATTCAACCACAGAGAGTAGGGAGATTGATTCATCATCCAACAACAGGCAGAAGAAAAGGAAGACAGTGAAAACAATTCTGTTGGCAAGGTTGACAGGGAGATGATCTCTCCCTAGTGAGAAACAATGGCCTCTTGATACCCTAAGTAGCCAGAGGGTGGAGATGGTATTTCTCTGGAGTCCCTTGATGGATGGGGTGGAGGATTGTTCCTTGGATTCCTAGAAGGAGGATCTCTGAAATCTTCCTTGTTGTGTGATTGTACAATGGGTTTTTGATTCCCCAAGGAGGGTGGAACCACTGTGTTTTCGGTTTGAAGGGTGGAGACTTGTTTCTCTGGATTCTTTTGTCACTCTTGGGTGGAGGAAATAAGCCTTTGGATTACCTGTGTGTTCTTGGGTGGAGGCAGCAAGCCTTTGGATTCCATGTGTGTTCTTAGGTGGAGGCAACAAGCTTCTAGATTCCCTGTGTGTTCTTGGGTAGAGGCAACAAGCCTATGGATTCCCTGTGTGTTCTTGGGTGGAGGTATCAAGTATTTGGATTCCCTATGCATTCTTAAATGTTGAGTGGATGGTGGGTTGAGGAAGGAGGTCCTTTGGAGTCCCTATTTCAGCTGGTAGTTGGTGATATTAATGTCTTACACAAACCCCTCATTCTCTGGAATCTGGCTCGAGGGTGACAACTGCAAGTGATATTGGCTACAACTGTCTATGGTTGGGTAGAGATTCATAGTCCCAGATTCAGTTGCCCAAAACATTCCAAGATAAGTATTTTTATGTATTGCAGTCCTAATGAACACGTGTTTGAATTTCTAGATTAAAATGGTGCATGTAAATGTAATGCTCATACGTTTGTATTTCTAGAATGAAATGGTGCACATAAATGTAATAAAAATGGATTGTGTTCTAAATATTCACATAAATGACTACCATAATGTGCAATGTCAGGGCACTCGAATAGTCTGCAAGACTTTGAATTAAATTATAACGACACTTAACATAAACACTTCTTTTATTACAGTATAAAGGTTGCATGGAGGATGATTTGTGTTGGCAGGGCCTACATGTGGTGGGATTAGGGTGTTGGCTACAATACCTTCATGTTGTTATGAAGAATTGGGTTAATGCTTAGTATATCCTTCTTTCTTAACTTCAAGAACTTGTGATTTTACATGTGGGGCTTATTTAGCCTGCTATGAATACCTTGGTGTTGGGCTACATTAGTCATTTGACCAAGATTTGTTCCAAAGGACCTATGTGCATTCTGAATAGAGCACAACCTAATGAAAGGTACTCACTAGGTTACATCTTGTATTCACTATAGGATGTGTTATGCTTGTTGCATCAATGCAGAACCTATCCAAGCTGGAAGCCATCTTCTGTGTAATGTCTCGGTACTGAGATGTTGTAGCAACTTCTTGTTGAATGGTTGGTAGTAGCCTTGGCAATTTCGAGGTGATAGTACCTTGTCTAGGAGGGATAAGTCATAGGTCACCGCTAAGATCCAAATTCCCTTGAGACCCTTAATTAGGGTCGTAGTGTTACTTGCAGGGTTGCTGCAAACCATAAGGTGCACCTTGGTGTGTGGTAGCAAAGGTGGAAGCCCTTCAGGAGTCCATAAGTTCTTATTAGGGGGTGATTGAAAGGCCAAAAGTGCAGGCACGCGTGGAATTCCCTGTACCTAAGTAGGGAACACTCAAAGCTCGAAAAATTATCCATTATATGCCTGTCAATAAGGCTCTTGCATGTATTTGATCCCTTAAAATGATTTCCCCATCCCTTCGAAGAATGCCAATCTTTGTGTGGACCTTTTGGGATCATATGGATCCCGTGGACTCGGGAAGAGTAGCTTTGTCATAAGTTGATGAGGGATAGCACTAATGGGTGCTTTAGTAATCCATAGTAGCCATGGAGGAACTCTAGCATAGATTGAGCCATTGTGAACAAGCCATGGATGAAGCAAGTAGCGAATGGCGATGTGTGTTGAAAATGACCAAACACAAGTGAAAACCACTGGGTCCAAGATTGAACTTATTGATCCAAGTGGATATTGGTGGCCACCTACCTATTCCACTTGGACCCCCACTATTGTTTCTTTTAGTTTCCTTAATTGTAGCACAATTTACTATTTTTGGCAGTTCTTTCGAGTACTAAACTTCGGTAGCTGTTGTGAGGCCCTAAACGACGTTTTTTTTTTTGGAAAATAGGAAAATCCACAGCTTGTGGCAAGGATTTGTAGTTAAAAGGTGTAGTCCTTGGATAGATATTTCTAATGAGGTATTGTATGCGTCAAACAGAGATCATATGTCAAAGTTACGACCCTAAGAAGTTCATGTACCAATTTACCCTAATTGGGCCCACAAACTTTTGGCGCTTCATCTCCTAGGGTTAGGCTTTTGGATGTTTAGGGTTTTCCATTGTTTCTTAATAATAAATAGGCCTTCAAGCCTCATTTTAACATAGTTCAGAAGGAACATAGCCACCACATCTCTTCTGAAAGATAAGCTATCATACTCTGAGCTAGTTTATTTCCATTCTACATCTAAACAATTTTCAACACTTTATTATTAATGAATTGAAGTTATGTTTTCATTGTATCTCTGTGTTTTTGTTTATATTTGTATTTTGTGTCTTTCCTTCATAAACGTGGATTAGTGGTATCAGATTGGTTTGCTCTTTCTTTATTTTTTTGTGCATGTCCCCAATGAGGTCGAGGTATAAGGAGTTAGGGCTCGAACTAGTTGAACCTTTGCAAGACCAGCCTCCACGACCCTAACAGCCTCCCATGGTGATAGAAAAGAAAGACAAGGGGGCAGAAGATCCTTTTAAAATATTGATTAAAGAATCCCTCAAGCAACAAAGGAACACGATGATGGACAACTTTTCCTAGATCCTTCCACACATGCCCACCAACAATGCATATTCATCTAGCAGTCACTTCAAAGGCGCCGCCCCCTTCAAGGTACAAGTGAACTTCGATATCCCTATATCTGAAGGTCAAATAGATGCAAATGTTGTAGATAAATGGTTGGATTTTCTAGAAGGTTATTTTTCGGTCCATAGTTTCTGCGATAGAGAGAACATTACTTTTGCACTGCTCAAGGTTGTCCCCCATGTCAAGGACTGGTGGGAAACTTACTGTGAGAAAAGGGTTGAGGAATCATCTCAGTTTATAGTTCCCCCCTCTTGGAACTCTTTCCAAGACACTGTCAAGGAACAATATTACCCCGTGGGGAGCTACAAGGACAAGTACATACAATGGACCACACTAAAGTAGCAAAGGGACTAAGACGTGCATGAGCTCATAAAAGTTTTAAACTCTACTCACAAAGTTGGGTATCAAAGACTCTGAGCAAAATCTAGTGCACAAGTAGCATGGCTATCTGCACAAATACATTCAAGAAGAAATGGAGTTCCTAGACATCTCCTCACTTGGCGCAATATATTGATATGCTACGAAGATTGAACAAAAATTTAAACACAAGAAGTGTGACTTTGGATCTATGAATCAGAAGTAGGGTAAGAGTGTCTCCAAACCACAGATCAAGGATAGAGCCAAGGTGGAGAGACCTAGGACAATCCATCAAAGCTACAAGCAAAGAATGGTACCATGAAGACAAAGAAGGACACAAGAAAGTGGTGTGAGCTCCACAAGAGCCCCACTCGCAACACAAATGAGTGTCGTGCCAAGCAGTCACTCGTGGCTGAGTTGAAAGCTTTAGAGTCCGATGCATTTTTTTATTTTGAGCTAGAACCTGATAAGGAGAATGACAAGGGGAAGCAGATTATTGATGTCGAACCGAGTGCCATCGTTGCCACCAACAAGGTCTAGAAGATTGATCCTGGAGATCTAGAGGAGGGGGAGCATCTCTTCCACTCACAAATGTGGGTGAAAGGTTTGCCACTGCAGTTTATTGTCAATAGTGGGAGCCAAAAGAACCTCATTTCAGCAGAGGTCGTGAAGTGATTGGGCCCACCGACCATACCACACCCGTAGTCATACACCATCGCGTGGTTTCACCAAGGACGACATCTCTGCGTCAACAATCAGTGCCACCTTCCCTACAACATCAAGCCTTTCACGGATGAGGTATTGTGTGATGTTGCTCCTCTTGAAGTTTGTGATGTATTATTAGGCCCAATCATACTTGTGGAAGTGTCGTGTTGTGTATGAGTCTAGGCCTCATGCTGTTATTATTACTTTGTGTAATAAGTTATACAAGATGTTGATTTGGGGTAGCATCGGATGTGCTCTAGCCACGAAATTTGGTGGAGAGGTTGGGACACATGAAATCTCCAATACCCATAAAGGGTTTGGGCAGATTCTAAATAGTTCAGGAGATATTAAAATAATTAATATTTTTAATGGAGTCCCTGAGTCTAAACTTAGGGAAAATAAAATATTAATGTGTATTAATATGAAATTGTTTGAGAATGGTCCAAAAGACATGGATCAAGCCAGATATAATCTTAGCTATTGATTAGGGACTTAATCTCGGTCGTTGATATGTCAATTGGAAAAGTATAAGAGGAGGCTTGAGGGTCACTTGGAGAATGCACCAGAGTGATCAGTCATTCTATTCTCTAGAGCGGGGTTTGCTAAGAGAGATAAAATCAATGATCGGGAGAGCAGCTGAGGGGCATTGAGTACAGAGAAATAGAGAAGGTAGAGATTGTGCCGGGAGAGTAGTGCATCAGCCAAGGAGAGTGATGCAAAGCCAGCAAGGGCTCACGCAGGCCACGCAAAGGTAGCCAAGTGTTGCGCATAACACCAGAGAGGCTACCGTGTCTTACACAGAGGCCCAGAAAGCCGATGCAAGGCCAACGTGAGACAGAGAGGGGCTGACGCAATACAGATTGGGCGGACGTTGGGGTTGTAGAGTAGTTTTGTGTTGAGGAGCTGCCGGAAGGATTTTCTAGGTTTCAGCTAGGAGATTTCTCTCAAACTGTGAGGTATAGTTGCTAAGGAAATTCTCTGTTGGGTAGGCCAGTTTCGGCACCCAGATTGTACTCTGATATTTCTTAATAAGAAAATCCTCAGATAGTTGCACCGGTTTTCCCGCATTAGGTTTTTCAGGGGACATTGGTCCAAAAATAATGGTGTCATGTGGTGTGTTTGTTCTTGTTTCTTTTAGTTGTTGATCTGTAATATGTTGAGCATGCACTAGTGTTTATTTTCAGTATTTACTTTGTGAATAACTTGCTAAAGAAAAAATAACAAGTAGGTAGGAATAAATCAGAAAAAGTGCATGAAGGGTTTCTAAACTAAGTAAACTTAGAAACTTCAACATGGTATCAGAGCATGATTGCAGATCACAGGAGGACTAAAGAAAATCAACCGAGTGGAGCAATAGCAGTAGAAAACAATTGTCCCGAAGTGACAAAATTTGTTTCTAGCAGCGCAAAATCCAAGAAGTGTGACGCAGAGCCAGCTAGAGCCACACAGAAGAAGCTGGGAGTTGCTCAAAGCCTCAAATATGCTACCGTTGTTGACGCAGAGGGCCAGAGGGCTGACGCAGGGCATCCTAGGGCTGACGCAGACCCATCTGGGGTGACGCAAAGCCAGCGTGAGGCAGAGAGGGGCTGACACAGTTCACAGAGAGGTAGTTGCTGGAGTTTAGAAGGCTGCAGAAATATTGCAGAGTGGAGCTGCTGAGGTATTATAGTCATAACAGTGCCTAACAGAGCAGGGCCAGAGGAGTTGTTACTGAGGGTTTCTAGCTGAGGAACCTAGATTAGCAGTGTAGTTGCACAATACGATCATAGTAGGGGGCATCTCGATAAGCGGTAGAAGGATTTCTAGGAGGGAAATCAGGACTTAGAGGGAGTCCAGAAGAGAAATTCCAGACGGGAAGTAGAGACCCAGAGGAGTCGAACAAAGAACTTCAGGAGGGAAGTAGAGGAGCGTCATGGCACTACACGGGGTAAGAGACCAGGATAGACTGGACAGAGCATCGAACTTCGCAGTCTAGAAGGCCAGAATCTTATCAGTGCTTGACATGAATCATGTCAACTTGTCAAGAACTTCGCCTTGAAGGTTATAGTTATCCTAGTCGACCCTAATGATAACGACAAGTACAAAGAGGTGATGGTGGGGGCCAAGTGCATTATCCTTGACGGGGTCAAGGATCATGTGGTACCACAAATAGTTGAGAAGGAAATGATAGTTGAGATGTGGGAGGCTCTCAAGAACCTGTACCAGCATACTTTTGTGTAGAGAAGAATGCTGCTCGAAAACCAGATGAGGTCGTATAAGATGAAGAAGCGTCAATTGATTGACACCTTCCTTGGAGGACTAAATGAGATCCAAGACTAGTTGACTGCTATAGGAGCGACACTGGATCAAGATCTTATGGTGAGGACAACCCTGAATGTTGTCTCAGAAGATTGGGAAGTATTTGTCTAGAGTATCTTGGACAGAGGGACTCTCCCACCTTGGGACAAGATGTGGGCAGCTCTTCGCCAGGAAGAGATCAGACAACAGTCGAAGACAGGTAGCAACAACAAAGGGATCAAGGTCAAGTAGGAGGAGGAGGATGTGGCCCTTGAATCTGAGGGAAAGCAGGAGAAGCAGAAGAAGAAAGATCTCTCCAAGATCAAGTGCTTCCACTGTGGAGATATGGGTCATTATGCGACTCATTGCCCAAGGAAGAAGAGTAAGGGAGAGTCTTCCGAGACTAAGGCAGCGCCAACACGGGTAGAGAAGGAAGTTTTGACGGACAATGACTGTGTCATTAGTGCACACATGCCACTTGAGCGGAAGTGGGGAGACATCAAGCTGTATTCAGGTGGACTACAGGTGATGAGGGGTAGGATCCTTAAGGTACCGAGCCTCTTGGATTAGACCTTGCTATGGGAGCTCCGACGAGGAGTAGCAGGACTGGGTGAGTGGGTAGAGACGGATGCAGATAGAGTGATAGAGAGAGCTACAATGCAGGAGTCCCGAGACAACGTAGAGCTAGTAGGCTGTAACAATGCGAGAGGCACAAGAGTGTTGCACCAGCGCAAGATGGCACAGAGAGGTGTGCAACGGTGCAAGATGCAGGGAGTTATTGTAGCATCGTAGAGGTCAGAGAGCGAGCACTTATCAGTGGCAGAGGGATCTTCAACATCAGTGGGTGTCTCTAGCCCAACAGGGAGATCCAGATTGGGAGATTAGTTACTTACTTCTCAGTAACTGAGTTGTAGTGCAGCGGTGGGCAACACGATGCAACATGATTAGAGGAGTTGTAGTGCGGATGTAGTGCTGGGAGAAAGGACCAGCAAAAGCATGGATGCGAAGGGAGATGTCGTACAAATGCAGCAATGACAGTGGTAGAACCATGGACAATAGTACGGGATGTAGCAATGCAGAGGATGTTGGGCAGGAAGGCCTAGCATCAACACAGGTACCGATGTCGGATGATCAGAGTAATACTCAGTGAGGAGTATTGCAAGAGCACAGTCCTCGCTAAGAGGGAGTGTTGATTTGGGGTAGCATTGGATGTGCTCTAGCCATAAAATTTGGTGGAGAGGTTGGGGCACATGAGATCTCCAATACCCAGAAAGGGTTTGGGCAGATTCTAAAAATTTTAGGAGATATTAAAATAATTAATATTTTTTAATGGAGTCCCTAAGTCTAAACTTAGGGAAAATAAAATATTAATGTCTATTAATATGAAACTAGGTTAGAATGGTCCAAAAGACATGGATTAAGCCAGATCTAATCTTAGCCATTGATTAGGGACTTAATTTTGGCCGTCGATATGTCAACAAGAAAAGTATAAGAGGAGGCTTAAGGGTCACTTGGAGAATGCACCAGAGTGATCAGTCATTCTATTCTCTAGAGCGGGATTTGCTAAGAGAGATAGAATCAGTGATCAAGAGAGAAACTGAGGGGCATTGAGTACAGAGAAATAGTGAAGGTAGATATTGTGCCGGGAGAGCAGCGCAACAGCCAAGGAGAGTGACACAAAGCCAATAAGGGCTCATGTAGGGCCACACAAAGGTAGCCAAGTGCTGCACAGAGCAACAAAGAGGCCAGCGTGTCTGATGCAGAGGCCCAGAAAGCTGACGCAGGGCCTCCTGGGGCTGACACAGGGCCAGCGTGAGACAGAGAGGGGCTGACATAGTCAAGATTGGGCAGATGTTGGGGTTGCAAAGCAGTTTTGTGCTTAGGAGTTAACAGAAGGATTTTCCGTGGTTTCAGCCAGGATATTTCTCTCAAACTATGAGGTATAGCTGCTAAGGAAATTCTCTATTGGGTAGGCTAATTTCAACACCTAGATTGTACTATGATATTGCTTAATAAGATACCCTCAAATATCTGCACCGGTTTCCCGCATTGGGTTTTTCCAGGGACATTGATCCAAAAATAATGGTGTCATGTGGTGTGTTTGTTCTTGTTTCTTTTAGTTGTTGATCTGTAATATGTTGAGCATGCACTGGTGTTTATTTTCAGTATTTACTCTGTAAATAACTTGTTAAAGAAAAAATAACAAGTAGTTAGGAATAAATCAGAAAAAAATGCATGAAGGGTTTCTAAACTAAGTAAACTTAGAAACTTCAACACAAGATACCAAAGGTAGTCCCACCTACCACCATCTCTTTGATCTCTGCTAAGTAATGCAGTAAGATCATCTCCCAAACTGGGAAATTTGTTTTCTTTTTTATTCACTCTCAAAATAAGGGGAAGATCATGACCATATCCCTGACCCCTAGGAAAGGTTCCTCCACACAACAGAAGTAGGTGGATAAGGTTGTCAAAGAATACAAGGATATATTCTCCTCACCCATAGGGGTGCCATACACTGTCAGGTCAAGCATTGAATCGATCTGAACCCCGAAGCACCTCTACCCAATGGGCCAATATATCACTGCTCCATTCTGGAAAATGAAGATCTCAAGTGGTAGATCCAGGAAATGTTGCAAAAATGGCACATAAGACCAAGTTCATCACCTTGTGGGAGCCCGATTGTACTTGTACAAAAGAAGGATTGAACCTTGAGGCTTTGCATTTATTATTGGGAATCTTTACCAACTTAATGGGGCCAAGAATTTTAGCAAGATCGATCTGAAGTCTGGCTATAACCAAGTTACAATAGAGCCCACATATATAGACTACCTTCAAATCCAAGGAGGGCCTTTTTCAATGGTTGGTCATGCCTTTCGGGTCAACAAATTCCCCTGCTACTTTTATGAGGTTGATGAATGACATCTTTCAGCCCTTCACCAAATATTTTGTGGTTGTATATCTAGACGACATTCTTATCTTTAGCAAGAGCTGGGAAGAGAACTTGCAACACATTCGACAAGTCCTTCAAACCCTCCTGCAACACAAACTATGTGACAACCTAGAGAAATGCACATTTGGCATGGGCCAAGTCTAATATATGGGTTACATCATAAATGAGGAAGGCATGCATGTGGATTTGACTACCATCCAAGTCATTCGGGATTGGCTAGCTCAACCATTCTCACAGAGCTTTGCTACTTTTTGGGCCTTGCCAATTTTTATTGGAGGTTCGTGTTGGGATTCTCCCAGACCACTTGGCCTTTGATTTAGGTTACCAAGACTAGAGCGAAAGTAAGTTTTTCATGGTATGAGTCCTAACAGAAAGCGTCCGTTGAGCTAAAGCACTACCTCTACTCTGCACCTGTACTCACATTGCCAAACCTGCAACAACCATTTGAAATCATGACAAACGGCTCTGACTATGTTATTGGTGCAATTCTCATCCAACAAAGGCATCTGGTGGCCTATCACAATGAACCATTTTTTGACACAATTCAGAAGTACCGCACCAATGATACAAAAATGTATTCTATCATGCAGGGTTTCTAGCAATGAAACATTAAATTATGGGGAAGGAAACAATCATCCACATAGATCACTGTGATCCGGAACATTCCAAAACCTAACCCTAGGAGATGAAACGCCAAACTGTGGGCCCCGTTTGGGGGTAAGTTGGTACATCAACTTCCTGGGGTCGTAACTTTAGCATATGATCTCCGTTTGACGCGTACAATAGCTCATTAGAAAGATCTATTAGAGCACTATCAT